>OY757549.1:22183598-22213353 GCA_963584105.1 Alviniconcha strummeri
AGGGTGTCTGCTTTACATGGGGAATATATCTCAGTGTAGGGCAAGCAAAAGGGTGTCGGCTTTACATGGGGAGTGTACCTCAGTGTGAGGGCAAGCATAGAGGGTGTCTGCTTTACATGGAGCTTTGTGCCCGCAGCGGGAGTGTCTGCTTTACATGGAGCTTTGTGCCCGCAGCGGGAGTGTCTGCTTTACATGGAGCTTTGTGCCCGCAGCGGGAGTGTATCTCGGTGCACGTGGGGCAGGCCGGAGTGCAGATGGGCAACGCCTGCTGGGAGCTGTACTGCCTGGAGCACGGCATCTACCCGGATGGCAAGATGCCCTCCGACAAGACCATGGGCGGTGGCGACGACTCCTTCAACACCTTCTTCAACGAGACAGGCTCCGGCAAGCACGTGCCCCGCGCCATCTTCGTGGACCTGGAGCCCACCGTTGTAGGTCAGTGGGTCAAGGCTGTGGGGAAGTGCGGGACACGATACGTGTGCTTTCTTTCATTCCATTAACGCTAAGCTAAAGTGTTTGGCGAGGTTTCGGCAGGGACCGAAATTTCAGGTGGGGATGGGAGGAGGCGGGGGTGGGGGTACAGAAAGAGGTAGACATTACGATGAGAGTGTATAACAATCCATGTGTCCCGCATGTCCTGTGTACTGAGGCAATGCCTTTTCCAAAATATGTCATTTAAATGACAGTCCCCAGCTGGACAATCAAATACTAACTGATGAAGGATATCACACACACACACACACACACACACACACACACACACACACACACACACACACACACACACATTGACATGCACACACACACACACACACACACACACACGCGCACGCACGCACGCACGCACGCACGCACGCACGCACACAGGCAACTGCCGTACAGAAACAGACTTTTTTTTTTCTACAGTCCAGTTTATGCGCTGTGTTAAAAAAAAAAAAAATCGTAGCTCTTCAGTATTCTGGTTTTGACTGTTTTAAATCGTACTGGTTGACTAGGCGCAAAAACACCATGTTCCTTACTCAGTATTCTGGTTTATGTCCCACACTGCACAAAGAGGATGGCGGTGTGCACGTTAGCTGTTTGGTGGCGGTTATGATGTGTTGGCACACGTCTTCCTCGGCCCTGACTATCAGCTGTGTACCGTGTATGCAGCCATATTTGTCCACGTTCGTGTCCGCCATGCACTGATCCTCAATGAACAACTTATTCGCTTGGTCCTTTTTCCCTCTGTTCAGACGAGGTTCGGACCGGCCAGTACCGACAACTCTTCCACCCCGAGCAGCTCATCACGGGCAAAGAGGACGCCGCCAACAACTACGCCCGTGGTCACTACACCATCGGCAAGGAAATCGTGGACCTGGTTTTGGACCGCATCCGCAAGCTGGCTGACCAGTGCACGGGTCTGCAGGGCTTCCTCATCTTCCACTCCTTCGGTGGCGGCACCGGCTCCGGCTTCACCTCCCTGCTGATGGAGCGTCTGTCTGTGGATTATGGCAAGAAGTCCAAGCTGGAGTTCTCCATCTACCCCGCTCCTCAGGTGAGCCAAATGGATTTCGTTCTGTTAGGTGATCGTCTCCATCTACCCCACTCCTCGGGTGAGCCAAACGGATTTCGTTCTGTTAGGTGATCGTCTCCATCTACCCCACTCCTCGGGTGAGCCAAACGGATTTCGTTCTGTTAGGGGATCCTCTCCGTCTACCCCACTCCCCAGGCGAGAACGGCCTGATACAACTGACGTAGATGGCTGGGCATTGAAACTGATTATCTGTCTATATTCTTGGGTGAACCTGGTGGAGTTCATTCTGTTAGGTGAGCTTTCGCTTTGGTACAACAGCCACCTTCTTAGTCTAGAAGGCTATGTGCTGTCTGTGTGCACACCGTCATCTTTGTGTTAATAAGTGTCATCTGCTGACCAAAGTGTACTCACACCATACATCCACCCATCATGTTTGTGTTAGTAAGTGTCATCTACTGACCAAAATACACGCACACTCTGCAGCCATCCGTCATGTTTGTGTTTATAAATGTCTACTGACTAAAATATACCCGCAGTCTACAGCCAGCAACAGGCATGCAAGAGCAACCTTCCCACATCCTCCTCTTCCACCTTCCCAAATCCTCATCTGTAACCTTCCCACATCCTCCTCTGCAACCTTCCTCAGATCTTCATCTGCAGCTTCCCAAATCCTCCGCTGCAACCTTCCCAAAACCTCTTTTCCACTTTCCCAAATCCTCCTCTGCAACTTTCCCAAATCCTCCTCTGCAACCTTCCCAAATCCTCCTACCATCCCAAATTTTCCTCTACAAGGAATCAGATATCACTGAGCTAAAGACACTGGAAATAAGTTTTGAATCGTAACAGATGCATGACTACATTTTTGAACAAGTCCTGAACAGACTTTTTGGACTTTTTGATTTCACCTCATACCTTGCAGGTGTCCACGGCGGTTGTTGAACCCTACAACTCCATCCTGACCACCCACACCACCCTGGAGCACTCCGACTGCGCCTTCATGGTGGACAACGAAGCCATCTACGACATCTGCCGCCGCAACCTGGACATTGAGCGTCCCAGCTACACCAACCTCAACCGTTTGATCGGCCAGATCGTGTCCTCCATCACCGCCTCCCTGCGCTTTGACGGCGCCCTCAACGTGGATCTGACCGAGTTCCAGACCAACCTGGTGCCCTACCCACGTATCCACTTCCCTCTGGCCACCTACGCTCCCGTCATCTCAGGTAAATCTCTTGTGCTTGTCTTTGAATATAAAAAATAAAATAAAAAGGGGGTGTAGAAAAACAAATGGCTCTATACTCGCAGGTCTTAAAGAACTACGTTTGGTAAAACTGGGTGTAGAGCAGGGAGTGAGAGGAGGAGTGAAGAGAGTGACTAACTCTGCGTGGTCGTCGTGCCTCACTCTGCTGCACGTCTTGGGCCAGGTCATAACGCCCACTTTGGTGGAGCCCTTTGGCAGCAAGCCGCTTTGGCGGGGTTTTCTGATCCACGTGTTGAAGAGCGAAGGTCTCACCATGTCCTGTTAGACAGTTGCCTAAATGATTCTGTCAACAACAGGCAAGGCCCCTCACAGTTACCTAATGATTCTGTCAACAACAGGCAAGGCCCCTCACAGTTACCTAATGATTCTGTCAACAACAGGCAAAGCCCCTCACAGTTATCTATTGATTCTGTCAACAACAGGCAAAGCCCCTCACAGTTATCTAATGATTCTTTCAACAACAGGCAAAGCCCCTCAGTTACCTGTTGATTTTGTCAACAGCAGGCAAAGCCCCTCACAGTTATCTATTGATTCTGTCAACGGCAGGGGCATACCACTACATGATTCTGTCAACAGCATAGGCCTACCGGTTATTTACATGATACAGTTACCTAACTTTTCTGTCGGAAGCGGAGAAGGCCTACCACGAGCAGCTGTCTGTGGCCGAGATCACCAACGCCTGCTTTGATCCGGCTAATCAGCTGGTGAAGTGCGACCCCCGCCACGGCAAGTACATGGCCTGCTGCATGCTGTACCGTGGTGACGTCGTGCCCAAGGATGTCAACGCTGCCATCGCCAGCATCAAGACCAAGCGCACCATCCAGTTCGTGGACTGGTGTCCCACCGGCTTCAAGGTGAGGTCACTCTGCCAGTGACTGCGTGTTTGTAAATAGACGTTAAATTTATCTGGTTAAGTTCATTGTAGTTGTTTCTCGTCTGCCTTCCTCCAACTGTTTCGACACTTTAGGTCAGTCAGAGCCGGGTGAGATTTTGTATTTGCAATTGTTTTCCTATGCATACTTTAATACAGGCATATTATGTGTCCCTTGTCATTCAGGCAGCTGCGTGTCAGTTTCAAAAGTTTTGAATTTCGTGCATCAGGGTGTGTGTGAGGGGGTGGGGGGTAGGGGGCCTTAATAATTGACTAAGTAACACAGTCTTTTGTGCTTTCAAGAACTTGATCACCACCTATAAAATGTACCTTTGGTGGAGATTATGTACTTTGTATTAATTTACTCGCATGTCAGGTGAGAGCTACAGTATGCCAATCGGGTCTTTGTTGTTGTGTTTATGTGACGTATTTTGAGCGCTAATTAACTCCCTTTGTTTGTTGATTAAATCCCTGTCAGCCGTCGCTTGCCATCAGAAATGCTGAAGATGTGTGTTGCAAACGTGCTGGTTCGTGCGTGCGGGCATGAACCATCAGCCCACACCGTGGTGCCTGGCAGTGACCTGGCCAGGGTGCAGCGTGTACTTCCTGGTTACCAGTTTACAAAGATACGATGTGCCTGTCTTTCTGCCTTTGATTCTGACAGCCGACACCTTGACGTGTGTCTGCAGGTTGGCATCAACTACCAGCCCCCCACCGTGGTGCCTGGCGGTGACCTGGCCAAGGTGCAGCGCGCCGTCTGCATGTTGAGCAACACCACCGCCATCGCCGAGGCTTGGGCCCGTCTGGACCACAAGTTCGACCTGATGTACGCCAAGCGCGCCTTCGTGCACTGGTACGTGGGCGAGGGCATGGAGGAGGGCGAGTTCTCCGAGGCCCGTGAGGATCTGGCTGCCCTGGAGAAGGACTACGAGGAGGTCGGAGTGGATGCCGTGGAGGTGGAAGACGAAGAGGGAGAGGAGTATTGAGACAAATTCACAGTTTAACACGTTCTCATTTCGTTTAAAAAACCAATTCCCCAAAGACGTGCTACTGCTAGTGCTTTTTTTTTTTTTTTTTTTTTTTTAACATAAAGGGAGGTAACCACGTAACTGTATATATCATACGGTGTAAATAAGGTAGGTATCGACTTAACTGTGTATCATATGAGGTAAATGTTTTTTGTAACAGTTGGTTGCTAAGCTATACTGCGGGTCTTACAGCATGAAATCAATTTAATCAAGAACGTGCACAATGTTTTGAAAGATTCTTGTATATTCATTTTAAAGGAACAATGTGATGCCATTATAATGGTGCCATTGTTGCTACTGGCATATCCTATTTTCCTGTTCTGTGCCTAATCATGCTTGGTGGATCCAGTCAATGTTACAGAAAAGCTGAGTAAAAACTGTTTCTTTAGCTTTGGGGATTTAAAAGTATGTTGCTACTTCCTAAGCTTTCGCATATTTCACCAGCTTTTGCCCCTCCCCGCCCCCAACACATACACCAGTTTTTCGTTTCTTCTCTTTTAGCCTTTTTTCTCTGTTTTATTTTTCTTCTTTTTTTCCCCTTTTGTAATACTGGCATTTTCACCAAGGTGATGTATGGGTTGGACAAATAGCTTTAGAAACAGATTTTTAAAAATCTTTTTTCTTGCAACACAGTTTTCCAGTGATATTTTTCAGTGCCCTTTCTTCTGTTTTTTAAATTTCTTTGTCTGCTTTTGTACAATGTTGGCTGGACCCAGTAAGCATGTGACTGTATGGGTACTGCAGCAAACAAACTTCTGCACTCAAGTGATAATTTGGCGAGGTATCGGCAGGGTCTAATTTGGCATATCGGGAACCAAAGCTCATCCATGTGTTTACAGTTTTCATTATTTTTTGTAATGTTTGAGCAGTCTGTTATTTCTTTTGAAAATTCAACCAAGACTGATATGAATATTTTTTTAAAGGCAATGTTTTGGGTTTGTTAAGTTTTGTTTGTGTGTCTATGGTTGCTTTGCAACAAATCACAGGTTAACTAAAAAAACTACTTTTTGACTATGGAAGAAACAAAATTTACAATGAATCGCAGCGCAACCAAATAAAGTTCTTTTTGACCATGAAACTGAAAGGAACAAAACGTTTTTTTATTTTTGTTGCCAGTGAGTGGATGGATTTTTGTTTAAAAGGGGGCAGAGATTCACACACAGTGTGTGTCCATGTGTGCATGAGGCTGAGTGTATGGCTGTGTGTATGATGCTAATTTAACATGTCTTGTCATGTTAAATTAGCATTCCTTTTAACCACATGTGTGTTTGGATCTTGTTGTGTTTAGCATTTTAGAAGTGTAAATGTCCAATGCAATATGGTGTGTTCTTGGCCTGCATGAGAAAGCTTGCAGTTTGACAAGCATCAGTATGGAATACAGGTCTCATGAGTAACTGTCCATTGTCTCAATCTGCAATTATCCAAGCAAGCAGTTATTCCAACTAACAATGTCTCAACAAGCACTTGCTCAAAGTAGCAATTGCCTCAACAAGCAACTGTTCCAACTAGCAGCTGTCTCTCTGTCTGTCTCTGTCTGTCTGTCTCTTTGTCTCTCTCTCTCTCTCTCTCTCTCTCTCTCTCTCTCTCTCTCTCTCTCTCTCTCTCTCTCTCTCAGAGAGGGCTGGATGTAAAAAGACCCTCTTCTCCACTACCCTCATAAAATAAAGTTTATTCATTCATTCATTCATTCTCTCTCTCTCTCTCTCTCTCTCTCTCTCTCTCTCTCTCTCTCTCTCTCTCCCTCTCTCTCTCAGGTGGATGGACAGACAAACAGAAAAAGGTTTACAAGAAAGTAAATTAGTTGTCCTTACAAACACACATGCACGAGATCAGCCAGTCTTCATGTATGGCATGCTTTATTCTGAATATAAATACAGTCTGAATAGTAATCAACACCAAGCACTCACCTCTCTTGGCTTACAAGCCTGAAGCCTGGCAGGCAGTTCTGTATCTAATGACAAACTTCAAGACGCATGGCACAGCCACACAGTCCCAACATTCTCATTGTATGTACCCACAGAATGACCCACCGTCCCAACACTCACTGAGTACCCACAGAATAACCCACGGTCTCAACATTCTGTGTGTACCCACAGTCCCAATATTCTCACCATGTGTACCCACAGTCCCAACATTCTCACTGTGGGTACCCACAGTCCCAGTCCCAACATTCTCACTGCGGGTACCCACAGTCCAAACATTCCCACTGCGGGTACCCACAGTCCCAACATTCTCACTGTGGGTACCCACAATCACAGTCCCAACATTCTCACTGTGGGTACCCACAGTCCCAGTCACAACATTCTCACTGTGGGTACCCACAGTCCCAACATTCTCACTGTGGGTACCCACAGTCCCAGCAGTCTCACTGTGTGTACCCAAAGTCCCAACATTCTCACTGTGGGTACCCACAGTCCCAACATTCTCACTGTGTGTACCCACAGTCCCAACATTCTCACTGTGTGTACCCACAGTCCCAACATTCTCACTGTGGGTACCCAAAGTCCCAACATTCTCACTGTGTGTACCCACAGTCCCAACATTCTCACTGCAGGTACCCACAGTCACAGCCCCAACATTCTCACTGTGGGTACCCACAGTCCAAACATTCCCACTGCGGGTACCCACAGTCCCAACATTCTCACTGCGGGTACCCACAGTCCCAACATTCTCACTGTGGGTACCCCACAGTCCCAACATTCTCACTGTGGGTACCCACAGTCCCAACATTCTCACTGTGGGTACCCACAGTCCCAATATTCCCACTGCATATCGGTTTTGTTTGTTTGTTTTCTTTGAGTATTTCCTTGTCCCTTGTGGGAAATTCGGGTCGCCTTACCCGGGTAAGGCACAGCAGCTGCAAGAGCAGCACTACCCATTCCTATCGGTGTGTGCAGTATTTCCATGTGTCCAAACAATGGTATGGCTGCCAGTGTTGGGGATTTTTAACATGCGCCCAGATGCTGATGCATGCGACTGCACACGGGGGCTGTACGGACACTGTAACAGAGTCTGCACTATTAGCTGACTGGGAGAAAAGTCCCTTTCGGTACAAAATTAAAATGTAAGTTACATGCACGTTGAGAGACTGCAAGTTGAAAAGAGCAACAACAATGACTGCAAGCAGTTCAGGTTACAAGAAGCCAAACAGCAAAACGGTCTCACACACACATGCACAAGTGTGTGCACACACATGAATGCACACACTCACACATGCAGACACATATGAAATTCAACAAAGGTCACCGAAACAATTATGTAAATGAGCTCAGTGGAAGTGACATTTTTATTATTTAAAGTTTCAAAGATCCCACTATTAAAAAACATCCAAGAAAAGATCAACGAATAAAAAAAATTAAAACCAGGTTTTGCCAAGTCCAGACAGATTATCTCCCTTAACTCATTAAACGCACAGAAAAATGACCCTGGGAATTGCGTAGTTGCAGCATTTTCACCCACCAGGACACTAATTCCCCTGAATTATCACTGCATCATCTGACACTCTCTGCTGGCAACTGTGCGCTGGAGTGACGTGTCACTGGATGCAGACAGCTCCCAACGAGCTCAGTACATGCCAAAGGCACAAAAGCATTCAAAGTGTGAATCTGACTGAATAAGAGCTTGGTGGAAAAAAGAAACGCACTTTGAACTTTGACCTTTTTGACACTGCTGCCCCACTGCTAAGCCCGTGGTAGCACTGATGGCCATTCTACACAACTCTGCCAAGGCAGCTCTTTTCTGCCATCAGTTCTTTAACTTGCGTTTTCCTGTAGTGAACAGGATCTTTCTTTTTTCTTTCTTCTTCTTCACACTTGCAATGACTAAAATGACATGTTGATGGGATGTTAAAATCCAAGATCTAACTCTTTTTTTCCCTTTGTTTATTTTTTGGTGGACTGAACGGACCACGTAAATGGGTCAATACCCTGAGAGTGAGGTAGCCTTGGCCATGAAAGCAACAGACTTAATTACTTCTTCTAAGTGCCTGAAATACTCTATCAAAGTTAGATGCAGCCAGGATGCCACAATTCCAGAGTTCCACTCCACAGTTCTGCTAAAATTCCCTCTACTGAAATACCCTGCCCCTACCCAATTTCCTCTATGAAAATACATGCCCCTGCCCAATTCCCTCTGCTGAAATACCTGCCCCATCCCAATTCCCTCTACTGAAATACCTACCCCATCCCAATTCCCTCTACTGAAATACCTGCCCCATCCCAATTCCCTCTACTGAAATACCTACCCCATCCCAATTCCCTCTACTGAAATACCTGCCCCATCCCAATTCCCTCTACTGAAATACCTGCCCCATCCCAATTCCCTCTACTGAAATACCTGCCCCTACCCACATTGGTAAACATACCACCACCACTGCTCAGAAGACTTTTCCCAGCATAAACTTCACAGCCCCTGTGGAGCAACAACGGCAATGACAGCCTCTAAGACAAACTTTCTCCAGCATCAGCTGGGCTGCCTCCGTCCTGAGTGCCCAGACAGCACCAATAACAGAAGCAGCAACAACGTCACCAAAAGCAGCAATGACCACCATCTTGATGATGATTTTCCTGGCATGAACTCCAGAGCCTGCTTCTTCCACAGCACCACGGACAACAACAACAGCAACAACAACAACAACAACGACCACAACCACCTCTCAGATGACTTTGCCCAGCATGAACTCCACAGCTTCCTTCTTCTTCAGCACCCTGGGCACCTTGTACTGGTTGGAGGAGGCGAGGGTGTTGTGGATCATGAAGTCCCTCAGCTCTTGGAAGGTTCCTGGCTGCACCAGGTGCACCTGCATCTCCCCGATGCTGCCCTTCTGCCGGAACGACGAGTACGGGTATGACTTGCCACTCAGAGCTTCATCCAGCTGCACAGCAGAGCAAACAATGATATTAAGTTAAAAACAAAAACAAAACCCACAAGGAAACACTGAAATCTAAAAAATAAAGAAGAGCAACAATTATAAGACACATTTTTGTTGTTGTTTCTCTGCCGGAAATTTAGTTAACCCTTTCACTGCCATGATATTACTCAAGAACAACTAATAAACGTGCAAAATTGAAAACCATTAATGAAGCCTTTTTGCTTTCTTTTTTGCATTGGCATATGAACTGATTTTGATCAAAACACACAACATTGAATAGGTAGGACCAGCCTCTCTTTAGCGCTGGGTAACATGGTCGTCGCGAGGCAAATATTGCTCATTTTCAACTTGTCATATCTGCCTTGTTCTGTGCAGTTTGTCAATAAAAACTACTGTCACGCAAAAAACGATCTTTTTATGACCTGTTGATGCCATTATTTTGTGCGTGAATGATGTATTGTGAGTTTGGAAGAAAATTTAATGAACACACCAAGCGGTCGGAAACCGAGCATGGTTCTGACGTCGAAGGTCAGATGAGCGAGGTCGGAAAACAGTTGCGTTCGGAAAACCGTTGGGAACTTTTACAAGAAAAACGTACAGACATGAAGTTATAATTTTTAGAAAGAGGAATTACCGTAGATTTATCCATTATAAAATTCGTTAAAATTCGTCATTTTCGACTGCAGCAAAAACTGAGTCAAAAAATACGTTCATTTTTACCTTAAATTTACACTAAGAAAGGTTGAATGCACCATACTGAATTTGGTTTCACTGGAAAGACGAATTTTCGCTCTTTAAAATGGTGTATCGTTTGATCAGTAAGCGAGTTCTTGTAAAATTCCCGTACAACGGAAAAAGGAGACCCCATAGATTTTGTTGTCTGCTCGAGTTCCGCGATCGCTAAAGTCTGCGACTACGCGAGCGGCACAAAAGATGCTCACCCTGAAGGAACTGGAAAGAAACCGTGGTAAGTTTTTTATTTTAGCTATAACTAAGTGAGTTTCCAACACAACCATAACTGTATTTTTGTGCTGTTTACATCTTTTTGAATGCAATTGAAGCAAATTCATTGTGGTCTGGTCGTAGTTTGAACAACATTACAGAGTTATCTTCTCATTAGTTCCTCCGAAATGCAAACCGCTGTAAAAGTAGTAATTTCTTTTCCCGTAAATCCGAATTGACAAAAACATGATGTATGGTGTATGTTCTCAACAGCGAATTTTTTAAAATAAAATTTAGCAAGTGAATGTTTTTTTTTAAATATATTGTTTTTCTTGTCAAGGACAATAACTCAGATGATGCAGTCACGACCCATATGTTTTTTAATAGTAGATCTGCTCATCTAGACACAACAAAATAAAAGCGTGCCACCAGCCAAAATTAATGTTATATTGAGAGTTTGGAATTGTATTAGCTTCTGAAGAATTTATTTCTTGTTTTTTCCCCTTCTTTCTCTTCCACCTTTTGTGCACATGGAAGACCTGGCACACTGTCTAAAAAATTACATGATCCTTTCAATCTTTGCATATAGTAATAATCATAATAATCATAATAATTACAAGGGGGGGGGGGGTATACAAAAAAGAAGTAATAATGACAAGTTTTTTTGTTTTTGTTTAACATTTTGCAAGCATGATTGACAAGACAAGGCTATGGTAACAAGCCAGAAGTAACTAAGTCAATAACAAATACTGAACAGGAAACAAAATGAAAGAAATGATCACACACACACACACACACACACACACACACACACACACACACACACACACACACACACACACACACACACACACACACTTGAAGAACCACATCAAATGTGGGGGTGCCATGGTAGGGGGTGGGGAAAATAAAAACTCGCAGAGCAACGTTAAATATAGTTTTGAGCATGTAATTTTTTTAATGTCATTGATGTGGGACTCCAATTTTTTTAGTTTACTTTTCCTTAATAATTCAGGTCTTTTATCTAAAGCAGGGAAGTTTTTTGTTTTTAAGTATTGTCAAATAATGGCGAGAGCGACTCCAGTCGGGTTTTTGCTTCTGGGATTGTTTCAGTAGCTGAGATTGGTAGTAGTAGTCAGATACCTGAAAATTAGTTCTTGTCTGCTTCCTTCCGTTTGTACCTTTCTATTTATTTCTCAAGTTATTACTGCATGATTCACACAAAGTCAAATAAGCGTTATTTACAACTAAACTTCAGAATTTGATGATTTAATTGGTGAGTATTAAGTGTATTTAATTGGTGAGTATTAAGTCTTAGTGTGCTGTTTATGTTGAAATAAATCTTTTTTACCTGTTTGTTATATATTTCTTTGTTAATGATTTCAGAGGATGATCAGTTTCATCATCTTGAGAGAATTGGTCCTAGAAAGCGAGGCAGGCCTCAACATCTACCATGAGGCCACACTTGGACTGCAGTTTTTAACTTCTTTTCCTCATTCAAAGTCAAACAAGTCTACATATATATATATATCTAAAATTTGCCTAAATTTCCATATGCTGTGCATTTCCCTTCTCTGATTAATGCTGAATCTGCAGATACCAGAGCCATGGCTGTATCTCTTTCCATTCCAGAGTTTGATTTGCTTTAATGCTATTACCATCAAAGATTCGCAGTATATTTGCCCCCTTTTTTCTCATGGAAACTTGCTTCTGTAGGTAAAATTTAGCTTGCACTTCTTTAGACTTGTGAATTTGTATTGTCTAATTAATGCTGAATCAGTTGATACCAGAATTATGGTTGTACCTCTTTCCATTCCCATGTTATGTTTGCTTGTCATGGTACTGTCAAAGATTTGCGATCGGACAATGTCAAAATTAGTGATTTTTCCATTTTTGGCACTCTGCATCTCCAGTATTTGAGTGAGGATGACTACTGAAAAAATTGTGTTTAGTCTATGTTCTGCACACACTGTGTAAAACAAGTTGGGTGGATGTGTGACCAATACTTTTTATGCTAGAGCCATACAAAAATGTCATTTTGTAAAATGCGCATAAAACGCCTAAAATGATGACTATTTGAAGGGTGATATCTCAAAAAATATTATAGATAAATTAATGAAATTTGGTTTGTGTACTTGCCTTGTGACCCTCTTTAATATCACATATTAATGGATTGCATTGCTTGCTTTTTAAAATTTGGCTGGACCTACCTACATTGAAAGCAGATTTGTTATAAGGCCAAAAAATATACTGTATTGCAGGCGTGTGCATGCACACTTCAGCCTGGAAATTTGACAGGATGTGGCAGTGAAGGGGTTATGGCTTTTCTGAAGAAATGAAGAGTATGGGCATGACATGAAACAGACTATGGACAACGAGGTTGTCATGTTGCTTCTATGTTTCTGCTTCAGTCTCAGACACTGCTCCTCATTGGAAGGACAAGTAGAGGCACAGCTTGGTCCTGAGAGTTTCCTCCATCTCTAGTGGAGGTAAGAGTGTATGGCAAGACACAACAGCTATTTCCAGTTTTCTGCCATAAGTGTGGTTATGTACTGGTGATGTACTGGTTATGTACTGGTGATGTACTGGTTATGAAATGGTGATGTAATGGCACTGAGAGATTCACCTACCTGTAAGAAAATGAAATGTAATGCAAAGACAATAAGTCACAATCATAATTTTTGTTCTACCATAATGACAAGCACTGGTAGAAACTTGGTGCTCCCAGCTTTATCCATCCGAGGTGAGATAAAGTGACCTCCAGTCTCCAAATCCTCATGTCCCCGGCCCCTTGTCAGATCTGACAGTTGTCTGATTCACTGTGTGTTCGGTGCAGCACAGAGAGAGAAAACTGTTCTGACCTGAATGTGAGTGAGATACAAGTGTAAAAAACAATTACCATTTTTTTCTCTGCTTTGGAGACTTTGGGTGGTCCGGCATCACTGCTCTCCACCTCCAGAAACACGTGGTAGCATGGCAGCTTGCTCCTGTATTCTGTGAGACAAGGTCCAACCGTCAACAGACATGCAGCAGTGTCTTGTATTTTACACTTTCACAAAAATACTGAGCTGTAATTATTCTAGGCTTTACCTGGGTACAGTGTTTAGCCAGAATACAGTTTAGGCAAATCTGCCACTTAAGATAAAATATTCAAAAAGTGGATTTAATAATGTATCAAGGAAATCAGTCTCTTCATGTTATCATAAAGGCTGGCTATGCTGCTAAAGAAGAATTCACCTACATGCACAGCCAATGAAAATGTCACCAGTTCTTTGCTTTTCTGAAACTGGGCATTATAATTACGCATCCAGTGAAAGAAAGAAAAAAAGAAGCAAGACAAAAGACAAAAATGAAAAATTTAACATTTAAAATAAAATTAAAAAAGATGAAGAAGAACAGAGTGCCTGTACTTTTGTTGTCCGTGTCCTCAACCATGATGCTCTCAGCACAGCAGTAATCGACCAGCTTGAGTTTTGGCCACTGTGCCACAGTGGATGTCAGCATCTGGTAGAACAGGGACTCAGGAGTTTTCTCCCCTCTCACATTAAGAAACTGACCTTGCCTGGAAAGAAATGTGAACATAATAGTACTCACATTCATGAAAATTGGCTGACATAAAATAAATGTACAGTTGTTTAATCTATTATCAAAACATTACTGGAGAAGAATTTTCAAGGAACAACTATGAAACAATCTTTCAGATTTACTCAGTTCTTCATGAAGTTGGGACAACAACATGAATATGAAAATAAGCTGTCTAAATTGCTACAGAGACCAACTAGCCAAAGAGAGAGCAAAAAATTGCACACTGTAACTGGGAGAGATCCATGATGAGGAACTGGTGTTCAAAATGAAAGACTGTTTATAACCAGGGACTGGTGTTCAACCTAAGGGACTAGCATTCATTGAACATGAAGGACTGGCGTTCAGCATAAGGAACTGGTGTTCAGGATGAGGGATTGGCGTTGAACATAAAGACTTGCATTCAACACGAGGGACTGGCGTTCAACATTTGGGACTGGTGTTCAACATAAGGGACTTGCATTCAACACAGGGGGCTGGCATTCGACATGAGGGGCTGGCGTTCAACACACAAGGGACTGGTATTCAAGATGAGGGACTGGTGTTCAAGATGAGGGAATGGTTTTCAACATCAGGGACCAGTGTTCAGCATATGGACTGGTGTTCAACATGAGGGACTGGTGTTCAACATGAGGGATTGGTGTTCAACATGAGGGACTGGCGTTCAGCATGAGGGACTGGTGTTCAACATACAAGGGACTGATGTTTAGCACAAGGGACTACCCAGTACCTGTACATGAACTCTATGACGGGACACTGGTTATGGAAGCCAACCACTTTCACCACGTCCCCAAACCGGTACCGGTACAAACAAGATGGGTTGGTGATCACAACTTCATACAGCTCACCAAGTTCTGCCTGTAACAAACAAACAAAATGGTGCCAGACTTCTTTTCCTTCAGAAGACAAAACAAAACAAACACAGAAACAGCAGCAGGAGCTTATTTGATAGATTCTTGTCTACAATTAAGTGCTGTTCAGACACAAGCCATGCAGATAGTGCCTCTTTATTCCTGCATTTTCGAAGTCATTAAGATATATTGTAAACATTCATTTGAAGGATTCTGTTGATTAATCATAAGCAATCGCAAGTTTGAATAACCTCACTCAGCTGTTATGTATGCATATGAATCAAAATCCCATGCAAACAAACATCTATTCAAACTTCATGGTTTACTGTAACACCATACTGTATGACTGGACTTTCACTGTAACACCAAACTGTATGACTGGACTTTCACAGTAACATCACACTATATGACTGGACTTTCACTGTAACACCACACTGTATGACTGGACTTTCACTGTAACACCACACTGCATGACTGGACTTTCATTGTAACACCACACTGTATGACTGGACTTTCATTGTAACACCACACTGTATGACTGGACTTTCATTGTAACACCATACTGTATGACTGGACTTTCACCATAACACCACACTGTATAACTGGATTTTCATCATAATGCCATACTGTATAACTGGACTTTCATCATAATGCCATACTGTATGACTGGACTTTCATCATAATGCCATACTGTATGACTGGACTTTCATCATAATGCCATACTGTATGACTGGACTGGTACAAAATCAAAGCAACCAAAGGCATTGTTCTCTGGGTGTCCATGGACAAATGAACTCACCACACATGCAAAGCATATATATCATATGCAGTCTATCATTACAAATATAGATACAAACATCACTCCAGTTTGACAGAAAATAAACAGCTGTTGACATTTATGAAAATAATATTCTAGTGCACAACACATTAGACAATTTAAAAGACTGAATCTTTAATCTATCAATTTCACTAACACTAGTAACAGAACTGACTTTTTGTCTCAACATCACCCCGCAGTTGCTAGAAACAGACCCAGCTTTTAGGAAACAGCTAGGACGTGCACTGAAGATAACACTGGCATTTCTGCAACCGACAGTTATCCATGGCAAGTTGTGAACTTGCAGCTGGTTTAATGGTCAGTATGGAAGAGTGTGTGCCCTCTTCAACCTGTGGGTGAAACTCTGAGGATCAGTTTACGACATCCTGCCTCTCACCATTGCCGTAATTTGTGTTGCCGCTGGTCTCCAAAAACTATCGGCTTGTGCTCAAATGGCCGTAAGTTTCTAACCCCATGGAAATCTCAAATTATATCAGGCTGCATTTTTCTTATATGCTCAGAATGTTTACACCAGCACAAATAAAACCAAGGTTATTCGAATCAACACAGAACTATTCGCTGGGCAGATGCACCTGATGTTTACACCAGCACAAATAAAACCAAAATCATTCGAATCAACACAGAACTATCTGCTGGGCAGATGCACCTGATGTTTACACCAGCACTTTGGCATCACATTGCTTCCAGTCTCAGTACTCAAACTTTTCACACATTTTATGGAGGGCACCAAAAGTGTAAGACTTATTGGGGTGATTTTGTTACAATGACGCAAAGAGATAATGCGCATCCTTTCAATGGCACAGCCAGTTAGGGCCGAGTTTGGAGGAAGGGCAGTGTGCCCTTGGGCATGCAGTATGCACAGGTAAAGAATGCTTGGTGACTAATGCTTTAGCACAAAGTGCCTGGTGACTGCCATTTTAGCACAAAGTGCTTGGTAGCTGCTGCTTTAGCACAAAGTGCTTGGTGACTGCTGCTTTAGCATGAAGTGCCTGGTGACTGCCACATTAGCACAAAGTGCTTGGTGACTGCTGCTTTAGCGTGAAGTGCCTGGTGACTGCCACTTTAGCACAAAGTGCTTGGTGACTGCTGCTTTAGCATGAAGTGACTGGTGACTGCCACTTTAGCACAAAGTGCTTGGTGACTGCCACGTTAGCACAAAGTGCCTGGTGACTGCCACATTAGCACAAAGTGCTTGGTGACTGCCACATTAGCCCAAAGCAGGACGGGGGGAATACCTGATAATACCTGATGCAGCAGCCGAGTCAGGGGCTGGTGACTGCCACTTTAGCCCAAAGCAGGATGGGGGGAATACCTGATAATACCTGATGCAGCAGCCGAGTCAGGGGCTGGTGACTGCCACTTTAGCCCAAAGCAGGATGGGGGGGAATACCTGATAATACCTGATGCAGCAGCCGAGTCAGGGGCTGGTGACTGCCACTTTAGCCCAAAGCAGGATGGGGGGAATACCTGATAATACCTGATGCAGCAGCCGAGTCAGGGGCTGGTGACTGCCACTTTAGCCCAAAGCAGGATGGGGGGAATACCTGATAATACCTGATGCAGCAGCCGAGTCAGGGGCTGGTGACTGCCACTTTAGCCCAAAGCAGGATGGGGGGGAATACCTGATGCAGCAGCCGAGTCTGGGGCTGGTCCTCCTCTGCGTGGGTGACAGGGATCAGCTCAAAGAACTGGGATCGAGGGTGAAGCAGGTACCTGGATGGCACATCCTTGGGCCAGATATTGACCCCGATCAGCCCCTCCGTGGCTCCATAAATTGGTGAGTACAGGGGCACTCCCTTCAGAAACGTTTGTCTCAGTTTTTCTCCATACAAGGAAAAGGTTCCGGTGTCCGTGCAGAGCACCACATGAAGATCCGGCCACACTCGCTTCGCCAGCCCTTCCGATCCTCCCTCAACAGCCGTTTGTAGTTCTGCAGCCCGTTGTGGGTCTGGCGTCAGCAAAGCTTCCAGTTTTTCTCTCACTTCCGCTTTGAGCTTCAAGTCCGGATTGAGAGTGCCATGCGCTATGTCTTTGACTAAGTTGGGCATTTCACGCTCGAGAGTCTTGAAAGCGTTGAAGACGAGGGAAGCAAAGTTAGCCTCGATCACGCCAATCTGAGGATCTCTGAGAGCAAACAGCAGGTGGATGTACAACGCCTCTGGTTCGCTGAGAATTTCATAGGCAGGCTCCGGGGTGGAGTAAATGTGAAGGAGGCGTTTAGATTCTGAAGGTGTCGCTGAGTTGGGACCCACCTTAATCCCTGCCTCTGACATTCTCCAAGTTGGGTTGTAAAAGATCTTGAAGTCCTTGTTGAGGTAGGCCGTGTCTGGGAAGGCATCGACCATGCAGCGGTACAAGACGGAGATTCCCTCCAAGAAGAACACCCCCCTCTGCTTCTTCACCATGGGAATGATGCTCCCCGTGCCCGACGTTCCTGACGTGACCGCAAAAACTACCGGCTTGTCTTTGGTCAGGACCATGTCCTCACCTGCCATCATCCTCTCCACGTAGGGCTTGAAGTGGCTGTAGCGGGTCAGTGGGTGTCTGCCAATGTATTCCTCTGCAGTCTTGATGGCTGCAAAGTCGTACAGCTTGCCGTATTCCGTGTCCGCATTTTCACGCAGCTGCTTCAGCAGAAAGTCTTCTTGTGCTTTGGCCACATTCTGCGTGGCCGATTCCAGCTTCTTCTGCAAAAACAATACATGTAATACTTTTCATGGGTTCTGTCAATGAATTCTTTAGCATCACACTTCAAGTGCCTGAATAAAAAAACAGGTGGGGGTAAGGGGGGGGAGAAAGATACAAAAAGAAAAAGTGAAAGAGAGAGCGAGAGAAGAATATGTGTATGTGGATATATGTGTGTGTGTGTGAATGCATGTGTGTGTTTGTATGTGTGTGTGTGTGTGTGTGTGTGTGTGTGTGTGTGTGTGTGTGTGTGTGTGTGTGTGTGCACGCACAAGTGCGTGTGTGCATGCATGTATGCGTGTGCCTGTAGGTGCACATCTGTGCACACCTGTCTATGCATATATGTGTGTGTGTGTGTGTGGGGGGGTTTGTGTGTGTGTGTGTGTGTGTGTGTGTGTGTGTGTGTGTGTGTGTGTGTGTGTGTGTGTGTGTGTGTGTGAGAGAGACTGCATGCATGCATGAGACATTGCTTCATATTGGCCACACATAAAATGTTTGAAAAAAGAATTCCCCTCCCCCCTCCCACCCCCCTTAAATCTAGCAGAGAATGTAATCTATGCATTCACCCAAAGAGGGCGCAAAGGAAAGGTGAAAACCTTCATACCCACGTAATGTACAAAGTTCAGCCTACCTGAAAAAACATAACCCAGCCAGGCCTACCTGAAAAACATAACCAAGCAAGGCCTACTTGAAAAACAACCAAGCCAGGCCTACCTGAATAACATAACTCAGCCAGGCCTACCTGAAAAATATAGCCCAGCAAGGCCTACCTGAAAAACGTAACCAAGCAAGGCCTACCTGAAAAATGTAACCAAGCAAGGCCTACCTGAAAAACGTAACCCAACCAGGCCAGACTGTTGACAGACATGTAGTGGCGCCATGCATCGGAGAACTTCTGATCCTTGTACACCCGCTTACGATGAACGTCGTACATCAGCAGGCCAGTACCCACTGCTGACGCTGCTGCAGTGCCTGCAAAATGCCATGGAATTCTGCAAAACACTGGCATGAGATGATGGGGGGGGGGGGGGGGGGGTAAGCACACCACACAAACTGACAAACGAAAGGCTGATGCAGAAGACAATCACACAGGGTCACGTCAGGACGATGAAACTCTGTTGTAAGTAAACGACCATTTCAAAACTCTTGTCATAGATATAAACCCTTTCTCAAGTAAAATCCATGAAATAAATCCCTCCACAACTCTAAAACAAACCTAGATAAAGACCTCTAACACACAGCTGTGAAGAGTTTGTCCCTTCAGTATTGCCCTTGGACATCTGGTATTCTCGACAATTCTCTCAGATTTATCAATACCACACTGAAGAAAAACATACAAAGGAATGGACAGAAAATATTATATATATATAAAAATCATATAACTGCACAATGGCAATCTGCCAGTGCCATATGGCAGCAATCTGCATGTAGCACCAACCACCATCTCCTACCTGCCCAATCAGAGGCACGCAAAAAAGCTAACTCTTAACAAAAAAATGATGGAAAATGTTCTGAAACAAATTCTGGAAAATGAATTTCTGTGAAGGAAAACAAAGGAATGAGAACAGCAGGAAGGGTCAGTAACTGCGCCGTTTCGCATTCTTCCCATCCTTCATGAAAGCAGTATGACCTCTGCAGAGCAAAACGTTCCAGCTGAGATGAACTGTGTTCAGTTTGATGAAGAAAAAATCATGAAGAACAAAATCTGCTGAAGCTTGATCAAAAATGAATGGGGAAAAATATGAGAAAAAAAAAAGGGGGGGGAAAACAGTGCTACACTCACTCACCTTTCAGCAGATTCTTAAAAATTCCCATTTTTTCAATACTCAGACACAGTCAAGATCAAGACTCCTGTGGTAGCTGATGTTCAGTATGGCAGCGGCAAGACCATCTCAAGACACCATGCACCGGAAACAGAATTTCTGCAAAACAGAAGCAGTAGAAATAAATATCCACTTTAATGATAGATAGCTAATTGAAAGTTGACAGCTATATCTTCTCACTGCACTACAAGCTTGCTGTATGAAGAAAGCCATCACCATGACAACTTACCAGTTTGTGAACTACCAATTTGCCAACAACCAGTTTGCTGAGTACCTGTTTGCCAACGGCCGGGTTTCGGAGTACCTGTTTGCCAAAGTTCTGCCACTGTACCTGAGGTCATCTGCTCAATCTCAAGCCCTGGGAAGTTAAGGGTATGCAAGTTTTACATTTCTGTTTATTACAGCCCTGTTGCGCACACACACAAACACACACTTTCTTTCTCTCTCTCTCTCACATATGTGGCATGCGTCTTCTCTCTCTCACACACATACACACACACACGTGTACACACACACACACACGTGTACACACACACACACACACACACACACACACACACACACACGCACGCACGCACGCACGCACGCACGCACACGCACCAACGGCACACACACACGCACACACACACACACACACACACACACACACACACACACACACACACACCGCATTTGTCAGTGCATGCAACACAGTATACCCATTTCGGATTTTGCGGCAGCGGACAGAGACTCAGAGAGAGAGAGAGAGTGGTGTGAATATACTAGTGTGATCTGTCGCGTCGAGTGTTTGCGAGGGGACTGTAGACCCACTGGTATTCAATGAAGTCAATCGTTGAAAAAAACTGACTCAGTCAAACAGGAACTCGGTAGGCCTAATGATTGATAGTGCACTAGTGAGGCACAGTGAGAGCTCGAAGCAATTCTTCTTATTCTAGCGTCTGAAATGCAGTAGGAAATTACGGACTTCAGTTCTACATTCCTTACGCAATACTTACGTCAGTCCATTCAGGCAAAGAGCGTGATTCAGGTCACGGTGAGGAAGGTGGGTTGCCCAAACCCTAAACCATACGCTGTTACAGTGATCTCCCTTGATTGCGATTCTCGGCTATATGCTGTGTGAGTTTTCGCCTGTGATGGGTCAGGTTCCGGTGCCACACTCCGAGCATCGCCTTCCGGCACTGACCTTCCTCCAAACTGTGCTAAAATTGGTTACGCCACTAAAGAGGCATTCTTCATCTCCGGGCAGCTGTTCACTAACGCTGAGCACCCTCGTTGGTTGAGTGTTGCTTTAAACCCTAAGGTTTGGGTACTAATAAGATCGCGGAAGCAACATGATAACGTCCAAGCACGGACGTAAACACGAGGCGCGTCCGCCCGGCCAGGTTAAAAAAAGAAAAGAAAAAAAGAGTTCCATCTCGAGATTCAAACGATTTGGTTATATTTGTGCTGGCGCAAGCAACGTAGGAGGTTATAAAATTTGTTACTGACAAACCGTCACAGCCTATTTGAGCCCCAATGACTCGAAAAAATAGGCATTGGCTGACACTAGTTCAGTTTTCAGTCGGGACCTATGGCGTAATCAGTTATGGCAGTGGCTGGATGAAGGATGTTGTAAACCAGTGCTTGGAGTCTGGCTCGGTGCCAGTGGTGCATACATAGGCACCAGAAATGACTCGACAATTCATTTGCGGCGTAGCCATGTACCGCACTCTATATTTCACTCTTCTTCTGTAGTTTGCGCATTCCGCGCCGAGTTGGACAATGTGAAAGGGCGGGTGTGTTAGGCTCCAAATTAAGGCCGATATTTTGACTCAGTGAACTGCCACGTTGCTCAACTACTCAATGCTACACTGAGCTGACGGGAAGGAGTGTAAAGGTGAAGCCGGGGCTTATTACAAACACAAGAGCCGCTACGTTCGGAAAGCGGATAGACGGGGGGCCTCATGAGGAATGATCTAAAGCAAAGACAATTTGTACTATTCGACTCTCTGCTCAAGAGGTAGCCAGTGAAGAGAATGAAGCATAGAAAAGCGGTTGGTTACTGACTGGGTCAGTATCACAGCGGCACCGGCCGGTTGGTCAAGTTAAGACTGACTTAGGTTACTACTTAGGTCAGTGTGTGGCAGCCGGCACTGGCCGTCTTGTTCGTTACTGACTGACTCAGTGAGGTCACTGCAATGAATACGAACCGGCAGCACTCGAAAGGGCTTGTTCCGCTTTACTAACTCTGTGAGGTCAGTTTGTGTGGCAGCACTAACCGGCCCGCCGGCTTGTTCGTTACTGACTAGTCAGTGACTGAGGTCAGCGTGTGGCAGCACTGACCGGCTCAGCCTGTTCTGTATAACTGACTCAGTGACTGACTCAAACAGGTCGTGAGTGTGTCAGTAGCGGCAGCACTGCCGGGCTGCTTGTGGCATTACTGACTAACTCAGTGGCATGAGGTCAGTGTCAGTGGCAGCACCGGCCTGTAGTCGTCAGTCACTGATTGAGTTACTGACAGGCTGAGGTCAACACAGTGGCAGCACCGGCCGGTTCAGCCGTAAAGTTACTGAGGTCAGTGTGGCAGCACCGGCCTGTTCAAGTCGTTACTGAGGTCAGGTAATGAGTGTGGCAGCACCGGGCCGCGGTTCACGGTGTTATTGGCTGAGATCAGTCACTGAGTGTCAGTGGCAGCACCGGGCTGGGTGTCAGTGCGGTTAGCATTGAGCCCCGTGAGTCAACCACAAAGGGCAATGTCAGTGCGGCCCGGCCGTAAGTCGCAGTCACTGACAAGACTGACAGACTGAGATTTGCAGAGACTGATGCAGTCGGCGCAGCCCGGCCTTTCTGACACGGCGGCGTTGTCATGGAGAACCGCCACAGTCAGTGTCAACAGTGCCAGCCACCGGCCGCTGTGACCTCAGTGCCCGCCGGCCACTGAATCAGTCACTGAGCAGCCTGACTGACTCCCACTGACCGGACCACTGAGCCGCCACTGACATTGTGACTGATGATCCTTAACAGAGCAACGACTAGCAACTCCGATCACGCACTTGTGATCACATAAGTTAAATAGCTACATGCCTGTGTGGAGGGTCTGACGAACCCTGTTCAAAGGTCAGCCAGTTCCTAACGACCTGCACTGATCGTGCTGCGCTCAACCTCTCGGTGATGCTGGCGGTCGGAGCTCAGCCTGTCGGTGATGCTGGCGGTCGGAGCTCAGCCTGTCGGTGATGCTGGCGGTCGGAGCTCAGCCTGTCGGTGATGCTGGCGGTCGGAGCTCAGCCTGTCGGTGATGCTGGCGGTCGGAGCTCAGCCTGTCGGTGATGCTGGCGGTCGGAGCTCAGCCTGTCGGTGATGCTGGCGGTCCGAAGCTCAGCCTGTCGGTGATGCTGGCGGTGCGGAGCTCAGCCTCTCGGTGATGCTGGCGGTGCGGAGCGGCCGCGGCTTGAAGTCAGCACTGTTCAGTACAGGCGTGGCAAAGACAGTGACTGACTTCACTCGGAAACCTCTCAGTTTCAACTTGAAACGCCGCCGAGTTGTGTCCGGAGAGGTAAAGTAAACATGGTGTTAACGTCCACAGAACCATAAGGCTTATTAGGGACGGGGAAAAGGCGGGGGGGGGGGGGGGGGGGGGGGGGAAGGGGGGTTGGACTGAGCCCATATACCTATCGCGGCTACACTGTCACCACCTGAATGACTCCTGCATTAGATGGGCCGGCAACGACTGAGCCAGTCAAGTTAGTAATGTTTCACTGACTTGTAGGAAGTGATGGACAAAGTCACTAGTGTCCACAAACCACTACCTTTTTGAAGACTGAGAAAGGAGAGCCCCGGAGAGGTAGCGGTTTACTCGTGCCAACATATCTATATGCCTCACGGTGCCGAACGGCTCGGCAGACCGCTTAACCCTTTCACTGACATGCTGTCATTGCAGTAAAAACCGAAATTTGAAACCCTTAAGCCTTTTTGTCTCTTTTTACACTCGCATTTTTTATCAAAACGTACGCGGCATTGAAAGTAGATGTGTTATAGGACCGGAAAATCCACACGGCTGACAGTGCAGGCGGCGCGTCCGGCGCAGTGCAGCCCCGGCTCAGTTTCAGCCCGGAAACTTGACTCTCAGTCATGTGTTAAAGGCTAGGGCAGTGAAGGGCGGGTTAATTCAATGTCCGAGTCACTCAGTCAGTGAAAGACGGCCGTCGGAAGCCCCGACCTTTAACTAATTTGTCAACAATATGTTAAGTCGTATTATTAGTGATACTGGCCAAGTGACCAGGGGAGTAGTGTCACTATTGTCGCTAATGATTGGTTCGTAGTGTTGCCTCATTGTTGCCCGGCACTTCTCTTTCCGATTAATCGGCCGACGTCCATGGTACATGACAGATGACTGTCCGCTAACCATGGACCTACGTGTATATAATATAGTAAGCCCATGTATTAACCGCGGAGTCCCATCAGTCCCAGACCAACGACTCTGACCGTCGGCCGCGGAGCCTCGAGTAATGAGCCGGCTAAGTTCTTTGTTTAGCCGTCTCAGTTTCAAGTGTAGTTTGCTGGATGGCACTGACACAACGATACCAAACACTTGACGGGGGGTGGAGGGGCGGGAAGGGGGGGGGGGGGGGGCTTGTTTGACCGAAATTGTGAATGGCGTGTAATAGCGGACGTTCCTGCATTACGTTCCCGGGTGTTAATGACTGTAACTTGATTTTGACCTGTCAAGTGCCCATCCAGCCCCGACTTCTTTCGGATTCGAAACTCGAGGTTTAAAAGGTCATTGCTCGATTTTTACTGACCGTTTGCACTTTCCTGAAATCAAATACGTGCGTGCGAACTGTTTATGCGGTTCGAACCGCGGGGGATATGTCAAATATTTGCGCTGCTATCCTCAACATTACGACTGTTTTGCTCGTTAGCTATGCATACCAATCTCCTAATATAGGAGGAAATGGCGGCTCTTTATTGGCTGACCCAGGTCACGTGACGTCATATGTTAATCCCAAGCAATATGGAGGATAGCAGTGCGTGAAAGAGTCTCCAACCAAAAAGTTTAGATGAAATATGCCCAAAGGACGCAATGGGGAACTTCCCCTGCCTGACGGATGGGAAGAGGCGGTAGATTTTGACGGGAAGCGGTTCTTTATTGATCATAATACGTGTCGAACAACATGGATTGACCCCAGAGACAGGTAGGAATGTGTGCCTTTTCTGACCCATCTCTTCCACTGGGTCCAAATTTACTGAGCTTTCTCCAAGAAAGAATGTTGACAAATATGCAGGTAATAGGAATGTTTTTCTTTGTTCAAGCCCATTTTATTATTCGGCAACCCGCAAGCCATCTGCGGATCGTCCGTTGGTCAGCCTGTATATTTCCATGGCCTAGTTTCAGAGAATTCACCCGCATTCCAGCGGGAAGGTGGATGGGAAAAGACTAACATTTCTTACTGCCAGTTGCATTGTTACAGTACTAGCGAGCCGTTATCACAGTGGAGAGAGCACACTGCTTTCAGTGTTGTGTGGAATGTGTCGCTGTCTCTACAGAACAAACCGTCAAACGAATAAACGATGATCAAGGCGTTTATAGAGCAGGTTTGGCTGAGTGACATAAGCTGTACATGACTCCAGCTCCAAGAACACGTTATGCAGTTGGCGGCTAGCGACGTGTTGTCACTGTGTCATTTCGTTTACTCAGTAGCTGTCATCAACTTAACTTTCACTATAAACATTTCTGAGAGTCATGGTGAAAGCTTTGTCGGCGTCTGTCATTTTCGTCAGTGTGACACAGTCAAGTAGTTATGTACGGCTTACAGTTACACTACAGTTACATTGATAGTGGCACCAGGATGGTAACAGACTAACACAGTAATAGTAATCCTACCGCACTTGTAAAAAAAGAAGAAGAAAAAGCAAATGTGTATAACCATCCCACACATTGTTAATATTAAGTGAATTCCAAATTATAATTTTAAAATTTAATTTTAAGTAAAAAAGAAAGTCATTGCCATTGTGTTATTATTATTATTTAAATATAATACTTACCATACTATATGGTAATCATGATTATTCTTAATCTTATTCTTATCAATCTTTCAATTGTTTTTCTTGTTCAGATGTTGTTTGAAGTTAAATTTGTGACTATGAAAAAGTATGATTATAAATGTGATGTCAGTTTTAAGGAACACTTTTACTAGTTTTACTACTTTAGAGTTTAGTATTTGTCTGTGAGTGTGAGTGTTACACATAAATATTATTAGAACAGGGTTTGTGAAAAGCACCGCTTGTAATAGATGATGTATAAATATCAGAACAGGGTTTGTGAAAAGCACCGCTTGCAATAGATGATGTATAAATATCAGAACAGGGTTTGTAAAAAGCACCGCTTGTAATAGATGATGTATAAATATCAGAACAGGGTTTGTGAAAAGCACCAGTTGATGCCAGTTGTATTTGTAATAGATGCTGCAGCATTGATTTCATTATGCCTGTTAATGTCACAAATCAAGCATGTTTTCAGAGATCTTCTTCACTAAATCTTCATGATATATAATACAAATCACACAAAGCAAACTACATTTATAATGAATAATGTTTTACACTAATTACAGTTGATTTCTTTATTACAACTGACTTGTGTCAGTTCTATCAATCATACATAGTAAATTCACATTGACACTACGACTATACAATCTACAAGTGAGTTATCCAGTCATGAATGGGATGACAGCCCCCCCCTTCCCCCCAACACCACCATGGGTACCATTTATGAGAACCACCCATGACATTGCCAGTGTTGCTCTCTAGTAATTCTACTGCCTTATACTGAACTATAGTGGGTGGGGGGGAGGGGGGACACTAAGGCTAGGTTTGAGTTTCACTACATTGTACATTAAACTTGCAAAACTTTGGTATCAGGTCTTGTTTGCAATTGAATAATTTGGATTTGGACAATTTCTGACTATCAGATTTATTTCCACCCCATGGCTTTTGTCTCCTGTGGATTTTGTTTTTCTGAATGGAAGTGGTCATTAACAGTAGATGGGTGGGGGGTGGGTGGGGGGGTTACACACTTCACCAGCCTTACCTGCTGAAATCAGACAATTCATTGATCATTTTTTGTCACTGCTCATTTCATTATTTATATTAATTAATAGGTGTAATTTTTTATTAACATATCTTTTAGTTTTACACAGTTTTAGATTACTTCAGTGATTTGAGTTTTGAATATAAGTTTTAGATGATGACAGATCTGCTGAACAATATTTTATACTTGATTGTGATACTAGTTGTACAGTTTGTAGTTTTGTACCTGCACTGAAGTTACAGTACACTGGCTGATTACCTGTAAATGTAATCATGCTCTTCTTCAGTAGTCCACTTTATTACTTAATTATCATTCACAAGTTAATCACAGTGGCATTAATCAGTTAATCAGGTTGGCTGGACATGGGGTTAAATCTTTTTTCTTTTTTTAAACCTCTCATCTTTTTTTCAATTTCATTTCTGTTCCTTTTTTTATTATTTATTATGTGTTGTCTTTCAGCGCAAGAACTAGTGAAGGTCAGACATTTTGCTCACTGGCCTGTAGCTACCAAAGTACCAATTACCATGCCTTACAGTTTGGTCTCCAGACAAAAGAGAGGGAAAGAAAAAAAAAAGGGGGGGGGGGGGGGGGGGTAGCCAATTTTAGAATTTGTCAGCCCTGCTAAAGTTGTTTTAACTCACACAGAGCACTTACTACACACACTGACTATTAAGTTGATTGGGACAGGTACTGAGGTAGGAATCTGTTTAAAAAAACGTTGTGTCCAGCTGCCATTTAATGATTCAGTGTCCAGGCTTTCCTTGATTATGACATCACTAGAACCACCACCACTAGCACCACCACCACCACCACCAACATGACTACAAAAAACTGTAAACAGCTTCTGGCTGACATTGATAATATTAATAATAACAGTAATAATTGTTTATTTAAAACAAATATCTATAGAGACTGTGCATGTGTTACCAAATTTCTAGATTAGTATGGCTTGGTAAAAAGCCAGCTGTCCCTTTGCCATAATGTATAGCAGTATACATTCATATGTATATATATTGTTAGTGTATGCTGTCTTGAATTGGAAGAGGAGATTGTGTTCTTGTCATCCTCTCTCTTCTCTTGCTGGCTGAGGTCTGCCGCAGCACTAGCCTTGCCTGTACCCTTGAGTGTTTTATTGTCAGCTACACAGTATGCTTTTAACTTTTACTTTGTGCAGTCTGCCTTTTGGTTTGGAAATCCTTGACCCAATCACACCTGACTCTCTGACCACTGCCAACAGTTTTGTTTTGAGCAAATCAATCATTTCATAATGACTAGTTTCTCACCAGTAATCATAAATCAGCCACAAGAATTCCTGTTTCCACTTTGGGAGCAACACTCATTCTCTCCTCAAATTTCAGGACTTTCTTGGTGATTGGAAGCAGCTTAGGTCATTAGGAATTTATGCATCTGTCAACTTTTCTCTTGCTTGTTTTGTTTTCGTTTTTTACTGAAGAAGAAAGCAGATGATGCATTCACACCTAAAGTCAAACTCCGAGTCTTTGTATTGAAATGTCTGGTTGGAATTCTTGTTGCCCGGTGCATGCAGATGCAGTTTCTGAATTAGGAAAAAGCAACAGCAAAAAACCAGTGCCATTCATGGCGACACACTCACTTCAGGCAACCAGCATTTTTTTTAGTCACCATGTGAATTTCTTTAGTTGCATTGGCCACCCAAATCCTCACCACTTGCAGGGCTGCACATATATATGCTGTTATAATCTTCTTCGTTTTCTTTCTTTTTTTAGGTTTATAATTCAAAAATTAGTAAAGTGACTAAGCAAGTAAATATTTGATTGAGTAGTGAACTTTCTGCTCAGTATTGTGGTTTTCATTTGCAGTTCTTGGTACCAATCCTGGACTGAACTTGTAATTCTTATTGTATCACAGCATTTACAGTACACACCTAAGAATGGTACTCTGTATTTGGTCAGTTGGTGCTAGTGCTGGATTGAACTTGTAAATTTTGTACTACAGCATTTACAGTACACACCAAAGAATGATATCTAACTACTTGGTCAGTTTGTGCGAATGCTCGATTGAACTTGTATTACAGCACTTACAGTACACACCAAAGAATGGTATCTGACTACTTGGTCTGTTGGTGCTAATGCTGGATTGAACTTGTATCACAGCACTTACAGTACACACCAAAGAATGGTATCTGACTACTTGGTCTGTTGGTGCTAATGCTGGACTGAACTTGTATTACAGCACTTACAGTACACACCAAAGAATGGTATCTGACTACTTGGTCTGTTGGTGCTAATGCTGGATTGAACTTGTATCACAGCACTTACAGTACACACCAAAGAATGGTATCTGACTACTTGGTCTGTTGGTGCTAATGCTGGATTGAACTTGTATCACAGCGCACAGCAAAGATGTATACAAATGTGCAATACTTGGTCCTACAGTTATGGTGTTA
>OY757549.1:22213553-22313553 GCA_963584105.1 Alviniconcha strummeri
CAGTTCCTCTCACCCACACTGATAGCTGGCCAGATAAAAGCACACAGTTTCTTTTCTCTCTGCTTCCAATGCAGGAAATGTAACCTTCTCATTCTTAGATAATTTGGGGAGATAAGGATACACTGCGCTTTCTGTTCCATCAGCTGCAAAATGCAGGAAGTGCAATGCTCTCATTCTTAGATCTAGGTTTTAGGTTTGCAGACTTCATCTGTAAAAACAGTGAAAAAACAAACAAATTAAGTCCAGTTTAAAAACTTTAAAAAAATCTTAGATGGAAATTTTGGTGACCTTGAAACTCTAACTGAATGTGCAGCTTGTTCAGACAGACATCATTTTGTAGTGAAATCCAGCGAATCTTGGTGTATGACTTGTTCCGACTGATCAGATTTTGAAATGAAAGCCAGTATATCGTAGTATATAGCTTGCTGCAACAGACATGATTTTCAAGTGCAAGCCAACAAATGATAGTATTTAGCTCGTTTGAAACTTGAATGAAAGAAGTTGGGGGATGGGGGCTTTCAGGCTGGGGCTTGACGATGCAGCCACTTGTCTGATGGTCCGTTGCGGTCACTTGTCTGATGGTCCGTTGCAGTCACTTGTCTGATGGTCCGTTGCAGTCACTTGTCTGATGGTCCGTTGCAGTCACTTGTCTGATGGTCCGTTGCAGTCACTTGTCTGTTGGCCTGTTGCAGTCATTTATTTGATGGTCCATTGCAGTCACTTGTCTGTCGGTCCATTGCAGTCATTTGTCTGATGGTTCGTTGCAGTCAATCGTCTGTTGGTCCATTGCAGTCATTTGTCTGATGGTCCATTGCAGTCATTTGTCTGATGGTCCATTGCAGTCACTCGTCTGTTGGTCCATTGCAGTCATTTGTCTGATGGTTCATTTCAGTCAGTCATCTGTTGGTCCATTGCAGTCATTTGTCTGATGGTCCATTGCAGTCATTTGTCTGATGGTCCATTGCAGTCACTCGTCTGTTGGTCCATTGCAGTCATTTGTCTGATGGTCCATGTACACACTGAACACCAGTTCCTTTGAAGGGAACCACAATGGTTAGATTCGAAAGCTACAGCTGGCATAGGAAAAGTGTTAAATGATAGCAGCTCAGACTCTCTCTCTCTTCTCTCTCTCTCTCTCTCTCTCTCTCTCTCTCTCTCTCTCTCTCTCTCTCTCTCTCTCTCTCTCTCACACACACACACACACACACATGCAGTCTTTCTCACACAAACACATGCACACCACACACACACAACACACACTCACACACACACACACACACACACACACACACACACACACACACACACACACACACACACACACACACTCTGTCTCTCTCTCTCACACACACACACACACACACACACCAAGTCTTTCTCACACACAGATGCGCATGCGTGCAACACACACACACACACACACACACACACACACACACACACACACACACACAGAGTCTCTTTCACATGTGCATGTGCGCATGCACACACACACACACACACACACACACACACACACACACACACACACACACATATCAGCACTAGCAACAGCCCTCAACAGCAGGCAGTGGGGTTACAAGAGCCCCTTTGCAGCCTGACTGATGAGTCAGAGTCTAGTTATTCAACAACCAATGCTGCCGCATAATGACTGGAAATAGCATCCTGCCTCCCCTCCCTGCCCAACCTGCTGTGGCCCAGCTTACCCCAGGTACACAGGCAGAATGGCAAGGCAGGTATTTGCTGGAAAACAACCCACAAAGTAAAGTGCAGGTCACTGTGCCTTTTGGGGCTGATGTCTCCACTACCCTCCCTCCTAAATCTCTTTTTGCCCCCTCCCCCCCTCCCCCCTTCCCCAATCCATCAGCCATGATTTTTAGCTGGGGTCTGGTCCTTGATTTATTGGGGGATAAATTCAGCCACCCCGGTTTATTCCTCCTCTCATTCATGCATCCATCAGTCCACCCTTCTCTGGGGTTTGATTCTTTGTGGACCCCCCCCCCACCCCCCCCCCACCCACAATCACTATGTGTTAGTGTGCATTGATAGACAGTTGAGCTTTTTTACATTGCTGATCTTTTTGTATTCACACTTAGTTTGATGGTATACCATTAGAAATGAGAATGTTTTGTGAAAAAAGGATTACTGTGTTTGAGGTCAAGGCCACATTGAAAGTTAAAAACTTCATTGAATGTTTGTCAGTCCTGTGTTTCCTGTACCACTGATCAGTTTGTAGCCAAACTGTGTGTTTATTTACAATCCTAACATTGTAACAACCAGACTAAGTGCGTTCAAAATGGGAATATCTACTGGCAAGAACACAGGGTCACTTGCAGTATCAAGACACACATTTGGGGGGCGGTTTTTTTATTTTATGTTGCAGCATACTGCAACAAGCCATGTTCATATATCCATTCATTCCAGCGCTCCTTTTGTGTCTTGGTATGCGGCATGCATGTGCATTGGGGTGCTTTTGAATGGTGGAGAAGGTGAATGAACCCTGATGATGGGGTTCTTATGTAGCCTGGATTTGAATGATGATGGGGTTCTTATGTAGCCTGGATTTGAATGATGATGGGGTTCTTATGTAGCCTGGACTCTGATGATGGGGTTCTTATGTAGCCTGGATTTGAATGATGATGGGGTTCTTATGTAGCCTGGACTCTGATGATGGGGTTCTTATGTAGCCTGGATTTGAATGATGATGGGGTTCTTATGTAGCCTGGACTCTGATGATGGGGTTCTTATGTAGCCTGGATTTGAATGATGATGGGTTCTTTTGTAGCCTGGATTTGAATGATAATGGGGTTCTTATGTAGCCTGGATTTGAATGATGACAGGGTTCTTATGTAGCCTGGACTGATGACGGGTTCTTATGTAGCCTGGACTCTGATGACAGGGTTCTTATGTAGCCTGGACTGATGACGGGGTTCTTATGTAGCCTGGACTTTGATGACAGGGTTCTTATGTAGCCTGGACTCTGATGACAGGGTTCCTATGTAGCCTGGACTCTGATGACAAGGTTCTTATGTAGCCTGGATTTGAATGTGGGGTTCTTATGTAGCTTGGATTTGAATAGTGGAGGAGGTGAATGAACTCTGATGGTAGTGTTCTTACGCAGCCTGGATTTGAATAGTGGAGGAGGTGAATGAACTCTGATGGTAGTGTTCTTACGCAAACTGGATTTTCACCCTGCGGCAGGCTGCAGAACAGAAGCCACTTCCTTCAGCTCACTGATGCAGTGATGGGACTGGGATGTGCTATCTAAAACTGAAAACTTTAATGGAAATACACATGTCTACCCCCCACCCCCCCCCCCACCCCCGTCAGTCTACAGTGTTTCCTGGAACAGTTTTTGGAGAAGAGGAAATTTTTTATCCAGGCCCTGCCTTCCAGCAGGAATCAGGGGGGGGGGGGGGGGGGGGTGGGGGGTTCTGATCTTTTCTTGAGCAAAATTGTGCTTCAAAAGAAAATTAAGTTTTGTGTGCACAGGAAATAAGGCAAGATGACTAATGACCAAGATGTATTTGCTGTAAGAGGACACATGTGGATGTATTTGCTGTAAGAGACACATGTGGATGTATTTGCTGTAAGAGACACATGTGGATGTATTTGCTGTAAGAGACATATGGGGTTGTATCTTTCACACAGAATGGCAACCAGCCCCCCCCCCTCCCCCCCCCTTTTTTGTGTGTGTTGTTTTTTGCACTGGTACAGTTGTGAGAGGAATGTTAGAAGCAGAGTGGACCCCCCCTCCCCACCCCCTTGCAGTGGGACAGTGGGGGTGTCATGGGGATGTGGGCAGGCCACCCCTAGGGGTGGACAGAAGGGCAAAATGCCCCCCACTACCTGTTCCCCCTTTGCAGTGGGACAGTGGGGGTGTTCAAAAAAAAAAAAAGGACAAACTGTCCCCCCCCCCACCCCCCCCCATGCTGTGGGGATGGCAGCAGGCCACAGCAGACAGAAGGCCCCCCCCCCCCCCCCCTGCACCTCCTCTTGCAGTGGGACAGTGGGGGTGTCTTGGGGATGAGGCAGGCCAGCCCAGGTTAGGGACAGTGGGGGTGTTGTTGGGAGGGAAAGGAGGGGACCCCCCCCCCCCCCTTGCATTGGGACGGGGGTGTTGAGGATGGAGGCAGGCCACCCTGGTTAGGGGCAGACAGAAGGGCCACTCCCCCCCCCCCCCCCACACACACACAACCCTCCCCTTTGCAGTGGGACAGCAGGGGGTGTTGTGGGGACGGCAAGTAAGGCCAGCCCAGGTTAGGGGCGAATCTGGAAGGTTTGCCATGCTGAGCCTGTCAGTCTGGAATGCTGCTTCCTTTAGCTGCATAGCCTAGCTGACCCTGTTGAGACACTGTGCTGGGGTCTCTTTGAGGTCTGGTGGCCTACCGCTGTACCAGGTCTTGTTGACACTGTGCTGGGGTCTCTTTGAGGGTCTGGTGGCCTACCACTGTACCAGGTCTTGTTGACACTGTGCTGGGGTCTCTTTGAGGTCTGGTGGCCTACCCTGCTACCAGGTCTTGTTGACACTGTGCTGGGGTCTCTTTGAGGTCTGGTGGCCTACCACTGTACCAGGTCTTGTTGACACTGTGCTGGGGTCTCTCTTTGAGGTCTGGTGGCCTACCCTGTACCAGGTCTTGTTGACACTGTGCTGGGGTCTCTTTGAGGTCTGGTGGCCTACCCTGTACCAGGTCTTGTTGACACTGTGCTGGGGTCTCTTTGAGGTCTGGTGGCCTACCCTGTACCAGGTCTTGTTGACACTGTGCTGGGGTCTCTTTGAGGTCTGGTGGCCTACCCTGTACCAGGTCTTGTTGACACTGTGCTGGGGTCTCTTTGAGGTCTGGTGGCCTACCCTGTACCAGGTCTTGTTGGACACTGTGCTGGGGTCTCTTTGAGGTCTGGTGGCCTACCACTGTACCAGGTCTTGTTGACACTGTGCTGGGGTCTCTTTGAGGTCTGGTGGCCTACCGCTGTACCAGGTCTTGTTGACACTGTGCTGGGGTCTCTTTGAGGTCTGGTGGCCTACCGCTGTACCAGGTCTTGTTGACACTGTGCTGGGGGTCTCTTTGAGGTCTGGTGGCCTACCGCTGTACCAGGTCTTGTTGACACTGTGCTGGGGTCTCTTTGAGGTCTGGTGGCCTACCGCTGTACCAGGTCTTGTTGACACTGTGCTGGGGTCTCTTTGAGGTCTGGTGGCCTACCGCTGTACCAGGTCCTTGTTGACACTGTGCTGGGGTCTCTTTGAGGTCTGGTGGCCTACCAGGTCTTAGTGGTGCTGTCAGTAGTTTGGATGGGGATACCTGTATAGAGAATAGATCTCCTTTTCCCACACTGCAGTCTAGAAAACTGCCTGTCCATCCACTAGTACTAGAAGGAGTTGCGGGGAGGGGTATACCTGTATAGAGAATAGATTTTCTTTCCTACACTAGTCTACAGAGCTGCCACTCCCCAGTAGTACCGGCAGGAGCTGTGGGGAGGTTTAGAGTGTGGAAAACATCTTCCCTTTCCCCACACTACAGTCTACAGAGCTGCCACTCCCCAGTAGTACCCGTGGGAGTTGTGGGGAGGTGTAGAGTGTCCCTCCCCCCCTTTCCCACACCACAGTGCACATGGGTGCAGCCGTGCAAGCTTCACTGGAAACAACAAGTGGTTTTGATTCTTTCCCCCAAGTGTCTGTGCTGCCAAAGCTATTTTGGGCCCACTCATAGTGTCATAACCACAGGGTCTCCTGGAGGGGAGGGGGGTAGCTGATTGAGTGGGTTGGTGGTGGGGGGGGGGGTCCTGATAGAGTGGGGGGGGAGGGGTTGAGGTGCTGCATGGATGGGGGAAGGGGGGAGTGTGTTCAGGGGCCTTTTCCCCCCTCAAGTTTGATTTCTGTAGTCTCTTGGAGTGGTCTTTCCAGGTTATACTACTTACACTTAATTAGTCACAGTAAATACTCCGCTTGGGATTGTTAATTTCCTTTCTTGTCTCACACGCACGCACGCACGCACGCACGCACGCACACACACACACACACACACACACACACACCACACAGTGTTTTTGTAACAAGTGAACTTTGACTTTTTTCAGTCACTGGCTCGTTTGAAAGAGGACTTTCTGCTGTCCAAAACTGGGGGCTCCTCTCCTGACGTCTCCACTCTGTCCCTGGCCCACGACAGGCATGAAACCGCCTCACAGACTGACCTGAGGGGAGATGTAAGTGCTCTTTGTCTCTGTCCTCTCTCTCTCTGTCTCTGTTTCCATCCCTGTCTCTCTGTCTCCCTGTCTCCATCCCCCACACTGTCTCTCTCTGTCCATCCCTCAATCTGTGTGTGTGTGTGTGTGTGTGTGTGTGTGTGTGTGTGTGTTTCTGTGTCTCAATCCCCCTGTGTGTGTGTCACTGTGTGTGTGTCCCTTTGTCTCTCATTCTGTCTCACTCTCTGTCTCCATCTCTCTCTCTCCCCCTGTCTCTGACATTGTCTCTCTCACATATACTATTCAGGTGCATCATGTACTCATTTTAGAAAAGAGGTGAAGATTATTGAAAAACTGTCCAGGACATTTCTACTGCTCTTTCCCCTGTCAAGGATGTAAATGACAGAGAGATTCTTCTTCTTCTTTATTCTGTCTCCCACCATCTTTGCCTCCAGTCCCCCACTCTACCCCTCACCTGCGCTTTTTTTTTTGGGGGGGGGGGGGGGGATCCTATTCTCTCCCCCCACCCCCCACCCCCATCCCCTTTTTTCTTGTCTTATTCTCTCCACCCCCAGCTCTTTTCTTGTCATATTCTCTCCCCCCCCCAGCTCTTTTCTTTTATTCTCTCCCCCCCCCCCCCCCCAATCTCTTTTCTTTTCTTATTCTCTCTCCCCCCAGCTGTTTTTTTATCTTATTTTCTCCCACCCCCCACCCCCCAGCTCTTTTCTTGTCTTATTCTCTCCCACCCCCCCCCCCCCCCAGCTCTTTTCTTGTCTTACTCTCTTCCCCCACTCCTCCCCTTATCCCCACAGCCACATGCCCTTCCATCTTTTTGTTCTGTAAGAAGGCAGGTCAGAATGGTAGACTCCTTTTTCTACAGAATTAGTCCCACAAAGGGAAGGGGGCAGGGACCGCTGAAACAAAAAGGTGTATACATATATATATATGTGTACTGTGTGTGCGTGTGTCCAGTTTGGGTTCAACCAGAGCCGGCTGTTTGCGGAGAAGACTAGGATGAGGCTGCAGTATGACGAGGCCCGGAGGAAGCTGAGCAGCCTCAAAGTGCGTCTGGCCAACATTGAGGACCAGATGGTCCCAGGGCAGTCCCAGTGTGACAAGGACAGGTATGCACATTGTCACTGAAACATGACCCCAGGGCAGTCCCAGTGTGACAAGGACAGGTATGCACATTGTCACTGAAACATGACCCCAGGGCAGTCCCAGTGTGACAAGGACAGGTATGCACATTGTCACTGAAACATGACCCCAGGGCAGTCCCAGTGTGACTGTGACAGGTATGCACATTGTCACTGAAACATGACCCCAGGGCAGTCCCAGTGTGACAAGGACAGGTATGCACATTGTCACTGAAACATGAACCCAGGGCAGTCCCAGTGTGACTGTGACAGGTATGCACATTGTCACTGAAACATGACCCCAGGGCAGTCCCAGTGTGTCTGTGACAGGTATGCACATTGTCACTGAAACATGACCCCAGGGCAGTCCCAGTGTGACTGTGACAGGTATGCACATTGTTACTGAAACATGACCCCCAGGGCAGTCCCAGTGTGACTGTGACAGGTATGCACATTGTTACTGAAACATGACCCCAGGGCAGTCCCAGTGTGACTGTGACAGGTATGCACATTGTCACTGAAACATGACCCCAGGGCAGTCCCAGTGTGACTGTGACAGGTATGCACATTGTCACTGAAACGTGACCCCAGGGCAGTCCCAGTGTGACAAGGACAGGTATGCACATTGTCACTGAAACATGACCCCAGGGCAATCCCAGTGTGACAAGGACAGGTATGCACATTGTCACTGAAACATGACCCCAGGGCAGTCCCAGTGTGACTGTGACAGGTATGCACATTGTCACTGAAACATGACCCCAGGGCAGTCCCAGTGTGACCATGACAGGTATGCACATTGTCACTGAAACATGACCCCAGGGCAATCCCAGTGTGACTGTGACAGGTATGCACATTGTCACTGAAACATGACCCCAGGGCAATCCCAGTGTGACTGTGACAGGTATGCACATTGTCACTGAAACAAGACCCCAGTGCAGTCCCAGTGTGACCATGACAGGTATGCACATTGTCACTGAAACATGACCCCAGGGCAGTCCCAGTGTGACCGTGACAGGGATGCACATTGTCACTGAAACATGACCCCAGGGCAGTCCCAGTGTGACAAGGACAGGGATGCACATTGTCACTGAAACATGACCCCAGGGCAGTCCCAGTGTGACCATGACAGGTATGCACATTGTCACTGAAACATGACCCCAGGGCAGTCCCAGTGTGACTTTGACAGGGATGCACATTGTCACTGAAACATGACCCCAGGGCAGTCCCAGTGTGACAAGGACATGTATGCACATTGTCACTGAAACATGACCCCAGGGCAGTCCCAGTGTGACCGTGACAGGTATGCACATTGTCACTGAAACATGACCCCAGGGCAGTCCCAGTGTGACCGTGACAGGGATGCACATTGTCACTGAAACATGACCCCAGGGCAGTCCCAGTGTGACCGTGACAGGGATGCACATTGTTACTGAAACATGACCCCAGGGCAGTCCCAGTGTGACTGTGACAGGTATGCACATTGTCACTGAAACATGACCCCAGGGCAGTCCCAGTGTGACTGTGACAGGTATGCACATTGTCACTGAAACGTGACCCCAGGGCAGTCCCAGTGTGACAAGGACAGGTATGCACATTGTCACTGAAACATGACCCCAGGGCAATCCCAGTGTGACAAGGACAGGTATGCACATTGTCACTGAAACATGACCCCAGGGCAGTCCCAGTGTGACTGTGACAGGTATGCACATTGTCACTGAAACATGACCCCAGGGCAGTCCCAGTGTGACCATGACAGGTATGCACATTGTCACTGAAACATGACCCCAGGGCAATCCCAGTGTGACTGTGACAGGTATGCACATTGTCACTGAAACATGACCCCAGGGCAATCCCAGTGTGACTGTGACAGGTATGCACATTGTCACTGAAACAAGACCCCAGTGCAGTCCCAGTGTGACCATGACAGGTTTGCACATTGTCACTGAAACATGACCCCAGGGCAGTCCCAGTGTGACCGTGACAGGGATGCACATTGTCACTGAAACATGACCCCAGGGCAGTCCCAGTGTGACAAGGACAGGGATGCACATTGTCACTGAAACATGACCCCAGGGCAGTCCCAGTGTGACCATGACAGGTATGCACATTGTCACTGAAACATGACCCCAGGGCAGTCCCAGTGTGACTTTGACAGGGATGCACATTGTCACTGAAACATGACCCCAGGGCAGTCCCAGTGTGACAAGGACATGTATGCACATTGTCACTGAAACATGACCCCAGGGCAGTCCCAGTGTGACCGTGACAGGTATGCACATTGTCACTGAAACATGACCCCAGGGCAGTCCCAGTGTGACCGTGACAGGGATGCACATTGTCACTGAAACATGACCCCAGGGCAGTCCCAGTGTGACCGTGACAGGGATGCACATTGTCACTGAAACATGACCCCAGGGCAGTCCCAGTGTGACAAGGACATGTATGCACATTGTCACTGAAACAGCATAGTACATCTTCTTTAAGCTAGCATAGCACTTCTGTACACAAGTTGTGAGACATCTTCATTGTAAGACATCATCAGAAGGTCACAGTGTGGGTTGTTTATAGACTGTCAGGCAGATGGTGTGACAAGTGTGGGTTGTTTATAGACCGTCAGGCTGATGAAATGACAGTGTCACAGTGTGGGTTGTTTATAGACCATCAGGCTGATGAAGTGACAGTGTCACAGTGTGGGTTGTTTATAGACTGTCAGGCTGACAAAATGACAGTGTCACAGTGTGGGTTGTTTATAGACCATCAGGCTGACGAAATGACAGTGTCACAGTGTGGGTTGTTTATAGACTGTCAGGCTGATGAAATGACAGTGTCACAGCGTGGGTTGTTTATAGATCGTCAGGCTGACGAAGTGACAGTGTCACAGTGTGGGTTGTTTACAGACTGTCAGGCTGACAAAGTGACAGTGTCACAGTGTGGGTTGTTTATAGACCGTCAGGCTGATAAAGTGACAGTGTCACAGTGTGGGTTGTTTACGGACCGTCAGGCTGATGAAGTGACAGTGTCACTGTGTGGGTTGGAAACTGGACTAGAGGCTGCATAGAGTGTAAACTTGAATCCAGTAGTGTGTGCAGATGTACCTGTGTGTATAGGTGTGTGTGTGTGAATACAGTAGTGTGTGCCGATGTGCCCATGTGTATAGCGGTGCGTGAATTGTGACACCCTGGCTACTGAGCGGATACGAATCACTTGACATGTCGCTGTGTTTCAGATTGCTTCTTCTCCAAGAGAAAGAGCAGCTGCTACGAGAGCTGCGCAGCATTGACCCGAAAGGCCGCAGCGGGGAGGAAATGACTTCCATCCGTCAGCGCATTGCACAGCTGGAGTACGACTTGAAGCACGCGCTGCAAATCTCCAACAAGCAGATTCAGGAAAGGTCAGCAACTTGCCTCTGACTTTGGAAGGGGGGAGGAGGTGGTGGGGGGGGGATTTTGCATGCAAGGCAAGAAACCTTGTTGCTTATATTTGTTGTATTCTGTTTGGTGGGATTTTCTGTTTGATGTTTTGATTGTATGGTTCAGGTTGACTCTGCACAACGAGAAAGCCAACATCGTGCACGAGTTGAATGAAACCACGAAACTCACATCCTACTTGGAATCACAACTGCGAAGGTAAGTAATGGTTGTTTGGGGTTTTAGCCAGTTGTTTATTTCAGTTTTACACCCCTACTGTCTGCTTCCTGGGCAGTTTGAGTATTTTGTTGGATTGTGTGTTCTGGGGACGTCATTGTCCAAACTTGCTGTGGGGACTGCCCCCACTAAAAATCAGGATTTTTGATCCGCTTCTTAGGTGGTAATTTGGCCGACCTTTCATGAGATGTCTGGCCCACTTTTATATGCGGATGTTTGGCAAACGTTTTTATAAGAACAGTTGGGAGACTTTAGCCAAGTAAATTTGGCCAACTTTTTATTAGAAATGTGGCTGACTTTTTATGAGGAAATGGGCTGAGTTTTTAACAAGGACATGTAGCAGACTTTTTATGAGGAAATGTGGCTGACTTTTTACAAGGAAATGTGACTGACCTTTTACAAGGAAGTGTGGCTGACTTTTTACACTAACTTTTTACAAGGAAATTTGACTGACTTTTTCCAAGGAAATGTGGCTGACTTTTTTACGAGGAAGTGTGGCTGACTTTTTACAAGGAAATGTGGCTGACTTTTTACAAGGAACTGTGGCTGGCTTTTTACAAGGAAATGTAGCTGACTTTTTACGAGGAAGTGTTGCTGACTTTTCATGAGAAAAGCCAGCTGCTGTCCTGTTCCTAATCCACAGATCAGTTGCAGTTCCTGTGCATGTTCTTGCACTTTGCTGTGTAGGTGCACTAAGATTAGTTGTGATACAGTCAGTAACTTGATGTTTTAAGCCCAGTCAGCTGGTATGGTTATGATATCAGGCTGATGGCTGTGATACAGTCAGTAACTTGATGTTTTATGCCCAGTCAGCTGGTATGGTTATGATATCAGGCTGATGGCTGTGATACAGTCAGTAACTTGATGTTTTATGCCCAGTCAGCTGGTATGGTTATGATATCAGGCTGATGGCTGTGATACAGTCAGTAACTTGATGTTTTATGCCCAGTCAGCTGGTATGGTTATGATATCAGGCTGATGGCTGTGATACAGTCAGTAACTTGATGTTTTATGCCCAGTCAGCTGGTATGGTTATGATATCAGGCTGATGGCTGTGATACAGTCAGTAACTTGATGTTTTAAGCCCAGTCAGCTGGTATGGTTATGATATCAGGCTGATGGCTGTGATACAGTCAGTAACTTGATGTTTTATGCCCAGTCAGCTGGTATGGTTATGGTATCAGGCTGATGGCTGTGATACAGTCGGTAACTTGATGTTTTATGCCCAGTCAGCTGGTATGGTTATGATATCAGGCTGATGGCTGTGATACAGTCAGTAACTTGATGTTTTATGCCCAGTCAGCTGGTATGGTTATGATATCAGGCTGATGGCTGTGATACAGTCGGTAACTTGATGTTTTATGCCCAGTCAGCTGGTATGGTTATGATATCAGGCTGATGGCTGTGATACAGTCAGTAACTTGATGTTTTATGCCCAGTCAGCCAGCACTGTTGTATCAGGGCGATGGCTGTTGATATAAGGATAAAGCCAAGGCCTCGTGTTGAATGCAACTGGCAGCATTTGTTTGGTAGCATTCTCAGATGATTTGCTTGGATGAATGTGTGTCATTCTGAATTGAATTGCAAGATGGGATATGCTTTTTGTAGATAGTTATGGAAAATTTAGGACAGAATGTTTTTTGTCTGTCTGATGTTCTGTATTTTTTATTTTTTCAGTTTGTCACTAAGCACACTTTCGATGTCATCGGGGTCATCACTAGGGTCACTAGGGTCATTGTCCGCCAGCAGTCGCGGGTCGCTCAACTCTCTCAGCACGCTGGACGTGTATGGGCAGGCCACAGGAGTCACAGGGTCGGGGCTTGGGGTCATGGGGTCGGAGGTCAACCTACAGGAGCTGCACCAGCGAGTGGAGAAGCTGCTGCAGGGACACAGCATGTCGCCCATCAGTGAGGCCGCCTCCCCCACCACCACCCCCATCCCCCACGCAGACATCACTGCCGCTGCCACCAACAACTACCTCCAGAGCGTCATGGCCGGCGGCCTGTCTTCCCCGGGGCCGGCCAGCTCAGAGGGCACGGCCAAGTCCTCGCCCTACTCCTCCGCCGTGTCCTCGCCCCCTGTCTCCCCCTACGTCATCGGGGCCCCGCCCACCTACGAGCAGCACATGAGCTGCGTGCAGAGGGTCGGGGGTCTCTTGCCAGGGAGCGCGGGGAGCATGTTGCCGGGGAGTGCAGGGAGTGTGTTGCCGGGGAGCATGTTGCCAGGGAGTGCAGGGAGCAAGTGGGGGCGCCCGGGCACGGACCTGACCCCTCACACCATCCTGGAGGCGGAGGAGGGTGGCGCGGCGGTGGGCCCCCCGCTGCAGGACAGTGGGCAACGGGTGAACGGCGGCCCCCTCACCCCCGCCGCTGTGCCCCCCTCCTCCCTCACCCCCGTACCTCCCCCCCACACCCCGCAGCCACCCCCACCTTTCTGCATCCACCCGGAACTGTGTCAGGGTGCCGGTGCCTCGCTGTCCACTGGCGGAGTTGACTCAGTGACTGCTTCCAGTCAGGCTTGCGGGCCAACCGATAAGGAGAGGGACGTGGCCTTGGGTGCCGTGGCGCCGGCCAATCAGCGCCGAGTGTTGGCGGCCGGGTTGGACAATGTGGATGTTTCGTCCAATCCCCCGCTGAGCCCCATCAGCGAGAGCAGTTCGGGTGTGGGCAACAACTTGTCCGGAGGGAACACTCGCAGCGTGTCGGCCGCTGTCAGTGACGAGTCGGTGGCGGGCGATTCAGGGGTGTTTGAGGCCACCGTCAAGAGGTCAGTTCTCTCATTCTTCTGTGCGCATGTGTGCTTTACGGTAATTACATAATCAGTTTTTGAACGGTTTGGGGTGTCAGTCTGTTTGCTTGAACAGTTTAGGGTCTCAGTCTGTTTATTTGAACAGGTTAGGGTTTCAGTCTTTTTATTTGAACAGTTTAGGGTTTCAGTCTATTTATTTGAACAGTTTAGGGTTTCAGTCTATTTATTTGAACAGTTTAGGGTTTTGCTCTGTTTATTTGAACATTTAAGGGGTTTAGTCTGTTGAACAGTTTATGGTTTCAGTTTGTTTAGTTGAACAGTAATGTTTATGTTTTCAGTCTGTGTTATTGAACAGTTTATGGTTTCAGTTTGTTGAACAGTCAGAAAACAGAACATGTGAAAGATCCAAACACAGAACGTTTTGTTGTTGTCTTTTGCTTCCATTTTTCAACATTTTTAACTGTTTATCTGTTGTTTAATTGTCATTTTGTGGCTTCATAAAGGAGATTTCCCAGAAAATTTGCGTACTGTGTCCCTGTTAAATAAGCATTTGTTTGAACCTTTTAGTGTTTGGATCTTGTGTTAGAACACTAGCAGTCATTCTGTTTCAGATTTTAAGTTTTTTTTAGAACATGTGAAACTTTGAAAGTATTGCCTTTTGCAGTCCTTGTATAGATGGTCTTTAGTGTTGCTCACAGTGAAATTACAGTCCCACCTATCTGATACAGCTGGCCTGTGGTATTGCTCACAGTCAAATTACAGTCCCACCTATCTGATACAGCTGGCCTGTGGTATTGCTCACAGTCAAATTACAGTCCCACTTGTCCCATACAGCTGGCCTGTGGTATTGCTGACAGTCAAATTACAGTTCCACTTAACTGATACAAGACCTGCTTTGCTTTACCTGTAACCTGAGTCTAGAGCTAAACTTACCATGCCTTACACTAAATGGGGCTGAGGTTTGTCCAGTGTAAGACTGGGCTTGTATTTAATACCTGCCAGTGTGAGACTGGGCTTGTATTTAATACCTGTCAGTGTGAGACTGGGCTTGTATTTAATACCTGTCAGTGTGAGACTGGGCTTGTATTTAATACCTGTCAGTGTGAGACTGGGCTTAAAGTTAATACCTGTCAGTGTGAGACTGGGCTTAAAGTTAATACCTGTCAGTGTGAGACTGGGCCCATAGTTAATACCTGTCAATGTGAGACTGGGCTTGTAGTTAATACCTGTCAGTGTGAGACTGAGCTTGTAGTTAATACCTGTCAGTATGAGACTGGGTCCATAGTTAATACCTGTCAGTGTAAATGTGGGCCCATAGTTAATACCTGTCAGTGTGAGACTGGGCTTGTATTTAATACCTGTCAGTGTGAGACTGGAATTGTAGTTAATACCTGTCAGTGTAAGACTGAGCTTTTAGTCAATACAAGTCAGTGTAAATGTGGGCCCATAGTTAATACCTGTCAGTGTGAGACTGGGCTTGTATTTAATACCTGTCAGTGTGAGATTGGGCTTGTAGTTAATACCTGTCAGTGTAAGACTGAGCTTGGAGTTAACACCTGTCAGTATGAGACTGGTCCCATAGTTAATACCTGTATGTGTGAGACTGGGCTTGTAGTTAATAGCTGTCAGTGTGAGACTGGGCCCGTAGTTAATAGCTGTCAGTGGCTTGCTCCATAGACACTTCACCTGACACACTCACTGCTTTGGCTGCCTAAGGAGTGCCCCATATTAACACATGCACACACACACTCACACGCACACACACCACTTCACACACACACACACACACACACACACACACACACACACACACACACACACACACACACACACACACACATAAGCAGAAACTGGAAGTAGAAACGGGGAAAACCAGTTTCAGAGCTTTTTTGCTGTTTTTGTCTGTTACTTAATTCCAGAACTTTTGTTCATCTTTATTTCAACTTTCTGTGAATTGTTGACCAGCATAGTTTATTTGATGAAGTGATGCTTTTATCTAGAAATGAGTGTGGGAGTGTGAAAGATAATACTTTATTACACAAGGATAAAGATTTAAGCACAAATCAGCTTTTTTACAAATCTGTCCCTGATGACAAACACAGCAACACTCAGTACGTCAAACAAGAATACAATTCAAATAATTGCAGCAAACTAAAATACACCTTACTGTCTAAAACTGTGCAACATGCAAACTCAGGAAAGTAAGACAGATGCAAATGTGAATTTTCAGGAGAGAGAGAGAGAATTACAAAATCATTTTACACTAATAAAGGAAAGCGACAGAAGAATGAATCTATCTATTGCATACTGTACAAAACAAGGTCACATCTAGCAAAATTGGAAGTTAAACGGCAGCACATAATATATACTCACATATTTTACATATATAAAACATTAAAATGACCACAAGGAAAGTGAAAATGTGTACAATAATGCATAAAAATACAAATATTGAAAGTTGATTTTCTTGTTAAATATAAATGCAAAACTTGACAAGAACATGCAAGTGTGGTGGGGGAGGGGAACAGTACATTTTGTGTCAAGGTTATCGGGTGAATGGAAGAAAAGGTATCAAGGTGGCTTAGTGAGTGCCTGAAATGCTTTCCTTTTGAATGTTTTTAATTCCATGGGAGAGAGAGAAAGAGTGAGTGTGTGGGTGTTTACTGTCTGAAGTTACTTATAGTTATACTGTTTTATGACGATACCAATCAAAGTTATTACAGTAATTAATGTAATATTCTTTGAAGTGTGTTTTTGTTATTTTTCTGTTTTACTTTTTGTGTGTAATTATTCTGACTTACAATAATGTTGCTTTATTTTGTGTGTGTAATTATTCTGACTTATGTTAATGCTGCTTTACTTTTTGTGTGTAATTATTCTGACTTACGTTAACCTTGCTTTACTTTTTGTGCAGGACTGGTGTCATTGATCAAGTATTAGAAACAAACTTAGAAAGTGCTCAGATTCAGGTGAAATTGAAGTAAGTTGTTTGTCATCTGCAACTGTCTTCCTCTCTCTGTAAGGCACTCCCCTTCACTCTCTAAGTCAAAACTGAAAACCCACCTCTTGTGCTTACGTATTTGTTGCGTCTTTCTTCTCTTTTCCACCAAACTGTCACCAGTAATGTATGTATAAATTGTGTCTGTGTTCACCAGTAATGTATGTATAAATTGTGTCTGTGTTCACCAGTAATGTATGTATAAATTGTGTCTGTGTTCACCAGTAATGTATGTATAAATTGTGTCTGTGTTCACCAGTAATGTATGTATAAATTGTGTCTGTGTTCACCAGTAATGTATGTATAAATTGTGTCTGTGTTCACCAGTAATGTATGTATAAATTGTGTCTGTGTTCACCAGTAATGTATGTATAAATTGTGTCTGTGTTCACCAGTAATGTATGTATAAATTGTGTCTGTGTTCACCAGTAATGTATGTATAAATTGTGTCTGTGTTCACCAGTAATGTATGTATAAATTGTGTCTGTGTTCACCAGTAATGTATGTATAAATTGTGTCTGTGTTCACCAGTAATGTATGTATAAATTGTGTCTGTGTTCACCAGTAATGTATGTATAAATTGTGTCTGTGTTCACCAGTAATGTATGTATAAATTGTGTCTGTAGTTCACCAGTAATGTATGTATAAATTGTGTCTGTAGTTCACCAGTAATGTATGTATAAATTGTGTCTGTAGTTCACCAGTAATGTATGTATAAATTGTGTCTGTAGTTCACCAGTAATGTATGTATAAATTGTGTCTGTGTTCACCAGTAATGTATGTATAAATTGTGTCTGTGTTCACCAGTAATGTATGTATAAATTGTGTCTGTGTTCACCAGTAATGTATGTATAAATTGTGTCTGTAGTTCACCAGTAATGTATGTATAAATTGTGTCTGTAGTTCACCAGTAATGTATGTATAAATTGTGTCTGTGTTCACCAGTAATGTATGTATAAATTGTGTCTGTGTTCACCAGTAATGTATGTATAAATTGTGTCTGTAGTTCACCAGTAATGTATGTATAAATTGTGTCTGTAGTTCACCAGTAATGTATGTATAAATTGTGTCTGTGTTCACCAGTAATGTATGTATAAATTGTGTCTGTGTTCACCAGTAATGTATGTATAAATTGTGTCTGTAGTTCACCAGTAATGTATGTATAAATTGTGTCTGTGTTCACCAGTAATGTATGTATAAATTGTGTCTGTGTTCACCAGTAATGTATGTATAAATTGTGTCTGTGTTCACCAGTAATGTATGTATAAATTGTGTCTGTGTTCACCAGTAATGTATGTATAAATTGTGTCTGTGTTCACCAGTAATGTATGTATAAATTGTGTCTGTGTTCACCAGTAATGTATGTATAAATTGTGTCTGTGTTCACCAGTAATGTATGTATAAATTGTGTCTGTGTTCACCAGTAATGTATGTATAAATTGTGTCTGTGTTCACCAGTAATGTATGTATAAATTGTGTCTGTGTTCACCAGTAATGTATGTATAAATTGTGTCTGTGTTCACCAGTAATGTATGTATAAATTGTGTCTGTGTTCACCAGTAATGTATGTATAAATTGTGTCTGTGTTCACCAGTAATGTATGTATAAATTGTGTCTGTGTTCACCAGTAATGTATGTATAAATTGTGTCTGTGTTCACCAGTAATGTATGTATAAATTGTGTCTGTGTTCACCAGTAATGTATGTATAAATTGTGTCTGTGTTCACCAGTAATGTATGTATAAATTGTGTCTGTGTTCACCAGTAATGTATGTATAAATTGTGTCTGTAGTTCACCAGTAATGTATGTATAAATTGTGTCTGTAGTTCACCAGTAATGTATGTATAAATTGTGTCTGTAGTTCACCAGTAATGTATGTATAAATTGTGTCTGTGTTCACCAGTAATGTATGTATAAATTGTGTCTGTGTTCACCAGTAATGTATGTATAAATTGTGTCTGTGTTCACCAGTAATGTATGTATAAATTGTGTCTGTAGTTCACCAGTAATGTATGTATAAATTGTGTCTGTAGTTCACCAGTAATGTATGTATAAATTGTGTCTGTGTTCACCAGTAATGTATGTATAAATTGTGTCTGTGTTCACCAGTAATGTATGTATAAATTGTGTCTGTAGTTCACCAGTAATGTATGTATAAATTGTGTCTGTAGTTCACCAGTAATGTATGTATAAATTGTGTCTGTGTTCACCAGTAATGTATGTATAAATTGTGTCTGTGTTCACCAGTAATGTATGTATAAATTGTGTCTGTAGTTCACCAGTAATGTATGTATAAATTGTGTCTGTGTTCACCAGTAATGTATGTATAAATTGTGTCTGTGTTCACCAGTAATGTATGTATAAATTGTGTCTGTGTTCACCAGTAATGTATGTATAAATTGTGTCTGTGTTCACCAGTAATGTATGTATAAATTGTGTCTGTGTTCACCAGTAATGTATGTATAAATTGTGTCTGTGTTCACCAGTAATGTATGTATAAATTGTGTCTGTAGTTCACCAGTAATGTATGTATAAATTGTGTCTGTAGTTCACCAGTAATGTATGTATAAATTGTGTCTGTAGTTCACCAGTAATGTATGTATAAATTGTGTCTGTGTTCACCAGTAATGTATGTATAAATTGTGTCTGTGTTCACCAGTAATGTATGTATAAATTGTGTCTGTGTTCACCAGTAATGTATGTATAAATTGTGTCTGTAGTTCACCAGTAATGTATGTATAAATTGTGTCTGTAGTTCACCAGTAATGTATGTATAAATTGTGTCTGTGTTCACCAGTAATGTATGTATAAATTGTGTCTGTGTTCACCAGTAATGTATGTATAAATTGTGTCTGTAGTTCACCAGTAATGTATGTATAAATTGTGTCTGTAGTTCACCAGTAATGTATGTATAAATTGTGTCTGTGTTCACCAGTAATGTATGTATAAATTGTGTCTGTGTTCACCAGTAATGTATGTATAAATTGTGTCTGTAGTTCACCAGTAATGTATGTATAAATTGTGTCTGTGTTCACCAGTAATGTATGTATAAATTGTGTCTGTGTTCACCAGTAATGTATGTATAAATTGTGTCTGTGTTCACCAGTAATGTATGTATAAATTGTGTCTGTGTTCACCAGTAATGTATGTATAAATTGTGTCTGTGTTCACCAGTAATGTATGTATAAATTGTGTCTGTGTTCACCAGTAATGTATGTATAAATTGTGTCTGTGTTCACCAGTAATGTATGTATAAATTGTGTCTGTGTTCACCAGTAATGTATGTATAAATTGTGTCTGTGTTCACCAGTAATGTATGTATAAATTGTGTCTGTGTTCACCAGTAATGTATGTATAAATTGTGTCTGTGTTCACCAGTAATGTATGTATAAATTGTGTCTGTGTTCACCAGTAATGTATGTATAAATTGTGTCTGTGTTCACCAGTAATGTATGTATAAATTGTGTCTGTGTTCACCAGTAATGTATGTATAAATTGTGTCTGTGTTCACCAGTAATGTATGTATAAATTGTGTCTGTGTTCACCAGTAATGTATGTATAAATTGTGTCTGTGTTCACCAGTAATGTATGTATAAATTGTGTCTGTGTTCACCAGTAATGTATGTATAAATTGTGTCTGTAGTTCACCAGTAATGTATGTATAAATTGTGTCTGTAGTTCACCAGTAATGTATGTATAAATTGTGTCTGTAGTTCACCAGTAATGTATGTATAAATTGTGTCTGTGTTCACCAGTAATGTATGTATAAATTGTGTCTGTGTTCACCAGTAATGTATGTATAAATTGTGTCTGTGTTCACCAGTAATGTATGTATAAATTGTGTCTGTAGTTCACCAGTAATGTATGTATAAATTGTGTCTGTAGTTCACCAGTAATGTATGTATAAATTGTGTCTGTGTTCACCAGTAATGTATGTATAAATTGTGTCTGTGTTCACCAGTAATGTATGTATAAATTGTGTCTGTAGTTCACCAGTAATGTATGTATAAATTGTGTCTGTGTTCACCAGTAATGTATGTATAAATTGTGTCTGTGTTCACCAGTAATGTATGTATAAATTGTGTCTGTGTTCACCAGTAATGTATGTATAAATTGTGTCTGTGTTCACCAGTAATGTATGTATAAATTGTGTCTGTGTTCACCAGTAATGTATGTATAAATTGTGTCTGTGTTCACCAGTAATGTATGTATAAATTGTGTCTGTGTTCACCAGTAATGTATGTATAAATTGTGTCTGTGTTCACCAGTAATGTATGTATAAATTGTGTCTGTGTTCACCAGTAATGTATGTATAAATTGTGTCTGTGTTCACCAGTAATGTATGTATAAATTGTGTCTGTGTTCACCAGTAATGTATGTATAAATTGTGTCTGTGTTCACCAGTAATGTATGTATAAATTGTGTCTGTGTTCACCAGTAATGTATGTATAAATTGTGTCTGTAGTTCACCAGTAATGTATGTATAAATTGTGTCTGTAGTTCACCAGTAATGTATGTATAAATTGTGTCTGTAGTTCACCAGTAATGTATGTATAAATTGTGTCTGTGTTCACCAGTAATGTATGTATAAATTGTGTCTGTGTTCACCAGTAATGTATGTATAAATTGTGTCTGTGTTCACCAGTAATGTATGTATAAATTGTGTCTGTAGTTCACCAGTAATGTATGTATAAATTGTGTCTGTAGTTCACCAGTAATGTATGTATAAATTGTGTCTGTGTTCACCAGTAATGTATGTATAAATTGTGTCTGTGTTCACCAGTAATGTATGTATAAATTGTGTCTGTAGTTCACCAGTAATGTATGTATAAATTGTGTCTGTAGTTCACCAGTAATGTATGTATAAATTGTGTCTGTGTTCACCAGTAATGTATGTATAAATTGTGTCTGTGTTCACCAGTAATGTATGTATAAATTGTGTCTGTAGTTCACCAGTAATGTATGTATAAATTGTGTCTGTGTTCACCAGTAATGTATGTATAAATTGTGTCTGTGTTCACCAGTAATGTATGTATAAATTGTGTCTGTGTTCACCAGTAATGTATGTATAAATTGTGTCTGTGTTCACCAGTAATGTATGTATAAATTGTGTCTGTGTTCACCAGTAATGTATGTATAAATTGTGTCTGTAGTGTATGTGCATGCAGTTGTATGTATCTGTAGCACATACGCCTATATGTATGCGTGTGTGTTGAAATTGTACATCTGTGGGCTTTTGCGAGTGCTCCAGGATCTTAGGAGATGGGGCACCGTAAATACCTGTTGTTATCAATATCATTATCATTTGTTAAAGTTTCTGTTGCATTGTTTTACCCCCATCCCCATACCAACATCCAACCAGCCAGTAACAGAGTTGGGTGGGTGGTTGGTTGTAGTCAAACTGGAAGCGCTGCATTGTTTTCTTTTTACTGCAGTGCATATTGCTTGGGGGCTTAACTTCCAGCCTGGTGTGAGGTGCACTTCAGTGAACTGTAAATATACCCCATATGTGCCTTGTGTGAGGTGCACTTCAGTGAACTGTAAATATACCCCATATGTGCCTTGTGTGAGGTGCACTTCAGTGAACTGTAAATATACCCCATATGTGCCTTGTGTGAGGTGCACTTCAGTGAACTGTAAATATACCCCATATGTGCCTTGTGTGAGGTGCACTTCAGTGAACTGTAAATATACCCCATATGTGCCTTGTGTGAGGTGCACTTCAGTGAACTGTAAATATACCCCATATGTGCCTTGTGTGAGGTGCACTTCAGTGAACTGTAAATATACCCCATATGTGCCTTGTGTGAGGTGCACTTCAGTGAACTGTAAATATACCCCATATGTGCCTTGTGTGAGGTGCACTTCAGTGAACTGTAAATATACCCCATATGTGCCTTGTGTGAGGTGCACTTCAGTGAACTGTAAATATACCCCATATGTGCCTGCTGTGGTGACTGTTTTAGACTGGACTGCAGTTGTTGTTGACTGTTTTAGACTGGACTGCAGTTGTTGTTGACTGTTTTAGACTGGACTGCAGTTGTTGTTGACTGTTTTAGACTGGACTGCAGTTGTTGTTGACTGTTTTAGACTGGACTGCAGTTGTTGTTGACTGTTTTAGACTGGACTGCAGTTGTTGTTGACTGTTTTAGACTGGACTGCAGTTGTTGTTGACTGGGTTGTACTCAGAACTGATTTAGCTTTTTATAGTGTCATCTGGTGACTTGTGTTTTGAAGTGCTGTAAAGGCTTTTGAATGTGTAATTCATCTTAGGTGACCCTGTGTGGTTGACTGAACATTACAATCTGGGAGCTAGCAGACTTGTTTTGCTGGTTTGGTTATTTGAGTTGGTAGACGTTGTTAATGTTGATGGCTGGTTTGCAGGTATGAAGGGGTGGACAAACAGCTGCAAGTAGGCATTGAGCAGGCGCGCAACTTGGCTGCTCTCCCCTTCCCAGAGGGCAGCAAAGTGTAAGTAGTAGTGAATGTCGGACAGTCAGTGTGTGTTGTAAGGGTTAGGCATGTCGATAAGTGATGGCTGCTCTCTGCTTCCCAGAGGGCAGCTGTGTGTAAGCCCGGTTAATGTCGGACAGTCAGTGCCTGTTGTAACGTGTAAGCATGCCGTTAACTGATGGCTGTTGAGGTGGAGATCAATTCTGGTAATGCAGTTTGCAGACAAGGAGATGGATAGAGCAGCACATGTTGAAACGCCTGTAGTTCTAGTTGTCCAGGCCAGTTACAATATGTGTATTCACATGAAACACCCATAGTTGGACAAGTGAAGTTTGCGTGTGTGTGTGTATACATGTGTGAAGTTTGTTTGTATGTGTGCAGGTGCATGTGTGTGAGTGAGAAGTTTGTGTAGTTGTGTGAAACTATCCAGATTAAGTTCTAACTGTTGTGTGTTCAGTGTATTATGAATATGGACTGAATAAGCGTGGATATGCACAAGGTAAATGTGGATATGGACCAAATGAACATGGATATGGACCAGATACACAACTGAATTTATTGTATTGTGCTTACTAAAGGTGTTTTGTGGCCTGTCTGCTGTGTTTCAGGTGTATCAAGGTGGCTGTGGCCTGTCTGTTGTGTTTCAGGTATATCCAGGTGGCCAGTTGTGGCCTGTCTTCTGTATTTCAGGTGTATCAGGGTGGCTGATTGTGGCCTGTCTGCTGTGTTTCAGGTGTATCAGGGTGGCTGATTGTGGCCTGTCTGCTGTGTTTCAGGTGTATCAGGGTGGCTGATTGTGGCCTGTCTGCTGTGTTTCAGGTGTATCAGGGTGGCTGATTGTGGCCTGTCTGCTGTGTTTCAGGTGTATCAAGGTGGCTGTAGTGCCCAGTGTGAATGTGTCGTGGGCCACCAAGCCACTGAGCGAGCTGAAGGCGCCCAAGTTCTCTGAGGTGTTTGCGGTGACGTTACTGGAGCATCGGCTGTACACCAACACACTGCAGCTGAACGTGTGGAGCTTGCATGACGTGCTGGGCGACGAGTGCCTGGTGAGTGTGGCCGGAGGCACAGCGCTGTTTCCTTACTTCCTGCTGCTGCGGCTCTCTTTTCTCCTTCACCTTAGGGACCTCCGTCAGGTGGGGTGAGGACTGGGTCATGCACCGGTACTTTCACAAACCCTCCAGGAATCGCCTTTTTTGGTACATGTACTGATGTAGCGGGGTGCTTGGGGTTGTCTGACATTGAGGTGTGTGTACTGATGTAGCGGGGTGCTTGGGGTTGTCTGACATTGAGGCGCGTGTACTGATGTAGCGGGGTGCTTGTGGTTGTCTGACATTGAGGTGTGTGCACTGATGTAGCGGGGTGCTTGGGGTTGTCTGACACTGAGGTACATGTACTGATGTAGCATGGTGCCTGTGGTTATCTGACATTGATAATCAGTCCAGTGAAACTGAAAGTCAGTGCACTGAAAGGGATAGTGTTGAAACGCCAGCACTCTGATGATGAACTTTCATTACCGTTCAGTCTTGCTCCCAACCTGTTTTTACCATTGTCTTTGTCAGCTGTCATCTATTTCCAGCTATATCTCATTTCTCTTGCTTCACAACCTTCTCCCCCTGCTCCCCCCCTCCCCCAACCCCTCCCCTGTGTCTCTATCTTGCTTCTCCCTCTTCCTGCCTCTCTCGCTAAGCTGAACAAAGGATTATAATCCTGGAAACATAATAATCCTGGAAACATAATGATGGCACCCTGTTCTCTGTGACTGACTTTCTACTTGCTGTTGCAGTCACAATTTTTCATTACGACGTGTTTTATTTTTGATCCTGCCTTGTGTTTTCAGGGCTGCGCCCAGGTGAGCCTGGCAGATTTCAACTCGCGCAACACATCGCTTCGCTGGTACAATGTCCTGAGCTTCAAGTTCATGCAGGCCGACCTTCCCCCGGCTGTCAAGGCGCCCGCTGCCAGCACAGCCACGACGAACAGCAAGGGGGCGGCACCCGCTGCGTCTGCGGCCAGCAGCAGTTTACCCAGCCTGCACTCCTCCTCCTCCAGCTCTGACGGCCTCAAACCCTCGCGCTTCATGCACGCCAAGCAGGTCAGTCACGCTTCTGTTCACTGCTGTGGCTGGGTAAAAGATAAATTTAAAAAAGTGAGAAGAACTTTGTTGTTGTCACGTTTACTTTGTGAGCACCTTGGGCTCATGCAGATGGGGTGCTGAGAACTGTCCATTATTATTGTTGTTATGATGACATTGACAATCCCACTATGACTCCATGAAAGCACTTGCAACTTTCAAAATGTTTGGCTTATAAATCCCGTGTGTGGTGGTGAACAGTTTTGGTTTTCTTCATTATGGGGCTGAGGGCAGATGTAGCAATCAAGAAACAGTCACTGCAACCATGGAGACAGCCAAAACTGCGCGGAATTTTGTCTGTACAGCTAATAGTGACTTTGCTATCATTCAGACTCTACACTCACTAAACTTTGATGTTCCACAAACCACTCTGGCTGTGGCCACAAGGTCATCACAAGAATAACAGAGTGGTGCTGTTGCATGTCGGAACCCTCTTGTGTGTGTTATACAGTGGTGCTGTTGTGTGTCAGAACACTCCTGTGTGTGCATTATACAGTGGTGCTGTTGCGTGTCAGAAAACTCCTGTGTGTGTGCGTTATACAGTGGTGCTGTTGCGTGTCAGAACAGTCCTGTGTGTGTGTGTGCATTATACAGTGGTGCTGTTGCGTGTCATAAAACTCCTGTGTGTGCGTTATACAGTGGTGCTGTCGCGTGTCAGAACCCTCTTGTGTGTGCGTTACACAGTGGTGCTGTTGCATGTCAGAACCCTCCTGTGTGTGCCTTACACAGTGGTGGTGTGTGTCAGAACCCTCCTGTGTGTTATGCAGATTGGTGCTGTTGTGTGTCAGAACCTTCTTGTGTGTGTTATACAGAGTGGTGCTGTTGTGTGTCAGAACCTTCCTGTGTGTGTTATACAGAGTGGTGCTGGTGTGTGTCAGAACCTTCTTGTGTGTGTTATACAGAGTGGTGCTGGTGTGTGTCAGAACCTTGTGTGTGTGTTATACAGAGTGGTGCTGGTGTGTGTCAGAACCTTCCTGTGTGTGCATTATACAGAATTGTTTTGCTGACTGGTCTCCATGCTGATTTACCAGTCACCAGGACCGACACGCTCCATTTTAGTTTTTTCAGTTTAACAAGCAGTAAATACCAGTAGTGGTTATTGCAGTTTTTTCAGTTTAACAAGCAGTAAATACCAGTAGTGGTTATTGCAGTTTTTTTCAGTTTAACAAGCAGTAAATACCAGTAGTGGGTACTGCAGTTTTTTCAGTTTAACAAGCAGTAAATACCAGTGGTGGTTACTGCAGTTTTTTCAGTTTAACAAGCAGTAAATACCAGTGGTGGTTACTGCAGTTTTTTCAGTTTAACAAGCAGTAAATACCAGTAGTGGTTACTGCAGTCTCAAATAAGCTTTCATGCCGATGATTGGTGTGTGTAGCCATCTTCATCATGTCAGTGACCGTCTTTCTGTGTGTGCAGCGTGTCAGCAGTAGAGGAGAGTGTGAGAAAAGAGCAGCGTGAAAGCACTGATGGCTTTGCACTGTGTGTGTGTGTGTGTGTGTGTGTGTGTGTGCAGGGTGTCAGTAGTGGAAAAGAGTGTGAGAAAAGAGCAGTGTGAAAGCACTGATGGCCTTGTGTGTGTGCAGGGTGTCAGTAGAGGAGGAGAGTGTGAGAAAAGAGCAGTGTGAAAGCACTGATAGCTTTGCTTTGTTTTCAGCAGAAGGACCGAGTGCACCAGTTACTGGAAGCCTCATCAGCCAAGCTGAGAAAAGCCTCCATCACCAGTGATGAAAACTCTTCCTCCAATGACAACTTGCGAGACAGGTAGAAAGAGGGTTGTACTGTGTTCTCTACTTGAAGAACTGTTCACACACCTGATTGTCACAGTATTATGTCATATTCTCTCTCTGAAGAACTACTCACACACCTGATTGTCACAGTATTATGTCATATTCTCTCTCTGAAGAACTACTCACACACCTGATTGTCACAGTATTATGTCATATTCTCTCTCTGAAGAACTACTCACACAGCAGATTGCCACAATATTACGTCATATTCTCTCTCGGATTGAGGAACTACTCACACACCAGATTGTCACAATATTATGTCATATTCTCTCTCTGTTTGAGGAACTACTCACCCACCAGATTGTCCCAATATTATGTCATATTCTGTCTCTGTTTGAGGAACTACTCACACACCAGTTTATCCCAATGTCATATTCTCTCTCTGCTTGAAGATCTACTTACACACCAGATTGTCACAATATTATGTGGTATTCTCTCTCTGCTTGAAGAACTACTCGCACACCAGGTTTTTACCGTGCGTGCTTGGAACAGCTGACTTGAAATGGGTGTAAGACAAAAGCCTGCAGTAAGGGTTTTGGCCATAGAGCTTTTCACTGAAAATCAGTAGCTGGCTGTGGTGTGAGTACCTGTGTGGAGTGCTGATTGTTCTAATGTGCTGTAGATTTAAAAAGAAGAATACCAGTGTTTATGTCTGTGTGCTATGTGTGTTTTCAGCCAATCCAAGTCATTACACCCCACCACATTTTGTCAGTGTGTAGTGGTTATTGTTGTAATTAGATATAGATTTAAAAGCAGAGGCAGAATACTGATGGTTATGTCTGTGTGCTATGTGTGTTTTCAGCCAATCCAAGTCATTACACCCCACCACATTTTGTCAGTGTGTCGTGGTTATTGTTGTAATTAGATATAGATTTAAAAGCAGAGGCAGAATACTGATGGTTATGTCTTATGTGTGTTTTCAGCCAGTCCAAGTCATTACACCCCACCGTGTTGTCATTGAAAGAAGAGAGCAGTGATGAATCGACAATCATCTCCTCACAGACCTCAACACTTACTCGAAATCAAGGTATGTGCCTTTGTACAAGCATTCTGAAATTAATTTTGAAGAGACAGGGATCTTTATGCAACTTTTTTTGTTTTGTTGGTTGATCCCCATTCTACTGGATTATGGTCAAGACTTGTGGCACGAGGTACTGTCCAGTTGAGAAGCACATGTAGGTGTATGTAGCTGTATGGAACGGGGAGACATTTTGTTTCTTTCATGTGTATCTGCATATTGCTCGGGTTCTGTTGCTCGGGTTCTTTTTCTTGAATGTTCTGTGGAGGAGGATGCTTGATTTGGATGGTGATGGTTTGGAATAGTATTGGTCGGTGGTGGAGATGATGATGGTGCTGAAGATAATGATGACGCTGTCCAGGTCCTGGAGACATGGAGAGCCACGCCCTGGACTCGGTGCTGTCCGGCCAAGATCACAAAGAGGCGGAGGAGGAAGAGGAGGAGATGGAGGAGGAGGATGAAAAGGTCAGTGTCTTTACGTGCTGCTCTGGATTACTGTCTGTTCTCACACAGCTGTGTGGGTAAGGTGTTCACTGGTTTCTGGGCTTTCAAGTTTCACTGGAGCACGTTATGGAAGCTCAGTCTCCCACAGGACTCATGTCTTTCACCCAGAATTGTTCCATGGTCACAGTGATGGTAAGGACAGTCTTTCACAGGGACTAATGTCTTTCACCCAGAATTGTTCCATGGTCACAGTGATGGTAAGGACAGTCTTTCACAGGGACCAGTGTCTTTCACCCAGAATTGTTCCATGGTCACAGTGATGGTAAGGACAGTCTTTCACAGGGACTAATGTCTTTCACCCAGAATTGTTCCATGGTCACAGTGATGGTAAGGACAGTCTTTCACAGGGACCAGTGTCTTTCACCCAGAATTGTTCCATGGTCACAGTGATGGTAAGGACAGTCTTTCACAGGGACCAGTGTCTTTCACCCAGAATTGTTCCATGGTCACAGTGATGGTAAGGACAGTCTTTCACAGGGACCAGTGTCTTTCACCCAGAATTGTTCCATGGTCACAGTGATGGTAAGGACAGTCTTTCACAGGGACCAGTGTCTTTCACCCAGAATTGTTCCATGGTCACAGTGATGGTAAGGACAGTCTTTCACAGGGACTAATGTCTTTCACCCAGAATTGTTCCATGGTCACAGTGATGGTAAGGACAGTCTTTCACAGGGACCAGTGTCTTTCACCCAGAATTGTTCCATGGTCACAGTGATGGTAAGGACAGTCTTTCACAGGGACTAATGTCTTTCACCCAGAATTGTTCCATGGTCACAGTGATGGTAAGGACAGTCTTTCACAGGGACCAGTGTCTTTCACCCAGAATTGTTCCATGGTCACAGTGATGGTAAGGACAGTCTTTCACAGGGACCAGTGTCTTTCACCCAGAATTGTTCCATGGTCACAGTGATGGTAAGGACAGTCTTTCACAGGGACCAGTGTCTTTCACCCAGAATTGTTCCATGGTCACAGTGATGGTAAGGACAGTCTTTCACAGGGACTAATGTCTTTCACCCAGAATTGTTCCATGGTCACAGTGATGGTAAGGACAGTCTTTCACAGGGACCATGGTCTTTCACCCAGAATTGTTCCATGGTCACAGTGATGGTAAGGACAGTCTTTCACAGGGACTAATGTCTTTCACCCAGAATTGTTCCATGGTCATAGTGATGGTAAGGACAGTCTTTCACAGGGACCATGGTCTTTCACCCAGAATTGTTCCATGGTCACAGTGATGGTAAGGACAGTCTTTCACAGGGACCAATGTCTTTCACCCAGAATTGTTCCATGGTCACAGTGATGGTAAGGACAGTCTTTCACAGGGACCATTGTCTTTCACTCACACTCGTTTCATGGTCGGAGTGATGTTACGGGACAGTCTCTCACAGGGACCAAGGTCTTTCACCAAGATTTGTTCCATGGTTAGAGTGATGGTACAGAGGGACAGTATTTCATGGGGACCATGGGTCTTTCACCAAGACTTGTTCCATGGTCAGAATGATGGTAAGGACAGTCTTTCACAGGGACCATTGTCTTTCACCCAGACTTGTTTCATGGTCAGGGTGATGTTGGAGAGAGACAGTCTTCCACAGGGACCAGTGTCTTTCACCAAGACTTGTTCCGTGGTCACAGTGATTTTAGATTCAACAGTCTTTCACAGGGACCAGTGTCTTTCACCAAGACTTGTTCCATAGTCAGAGTGATGTTAAGGACAGTCTTTCACAGGGACCACTGTCTTCCACCAAGACTTGTTCCATAGTCAGAGTGATGTTACAGGACAGTCTTTCACAGGGACCATTGTCTTCCACCAAGACTTGTTCCATAGTCAGAGTGATGTTCCAGGACAGTCTTTCACAGGGACCATTGTCTTCCACCAAGACTTGTTCCATAGTCAGAGTGATGTTCCAGGACAGTCTTTCACAGGGACCATTGTCTTCCACCAAGACTTGTTCCATAGTCAGAGTGATGTTCCAGGACAGTCTTTCACAGGGACCACTGTCTTCCACCAAGACTTGTTCCCGGTGAGGGTGATGTTAGAGAGGCAGAAGGTGATTTCCCGTTAGTAACTTAGTACTGAAAGTGTCTTGCCAGTGAGAGAATCTGATTTGTGTAGTGCAGTCTCACCTTACACCTGTAACACAGTAACAGGACAGCGGTGTCAGCTTGTTCTCTCTGTGCCCATCAGGACTACACGGAGATGATTCAGGACGTTCTTGACGAGCTGTCCCAGTCTGTGGACTACGACGATCGTTACACGGAGTCTGACGACTCTTCGCACATCAAGACGTGTGACGCGGAGACGAACACGGAGGGGGAGTACAGCCACGTGGAGATCAAGCGGCGCTCCCACAGCGGCGTGAGAAACAGCACCATCCGTCGCTCCCAGACCTTCTCCCCAGCCTGCCATCACGGCGCAGGATACGTATGCAAGGTGAGCTGGCCCCACCCACCTGCTGCTGGTTTGCACGGGTCAGGCACCCGTGGTGCCCATCAACCTGTGGGCGCTGGATTCTGGTGCCTGAGAAATGTTCTGGCTGAAAACACTTCATGGTGTTGATGTGCTTTCGACTGGGAGTGTGCCAAAAAGCAGTGGTTCATTTTTTCTTATAGTTATTAGGTTCCTTTTTGTGTTTTATTGTTTCAGTGTTTGGATGTGGATAATTTGATGTATTGAAGAGGCTTGTTGGATCTGGACGTGTTTTGGGTTTGTTTATTTTTAGTTGCACAAAGACCACCCCACTTAACATTTACTTCCTTGCAAGTGTTGGACATGCAAACACACAGACAGGCACACAGACATGCACACACACACACACAGGCACACAGACATGCACACACACACACACACACCATTTACACTAAGCCAGATCTGTGGGGAAGGAATGAGACGGGAGATGAGTTGTTTGTCATGACCTGTCTGTTGCCTGGTTGCAGTTGAACCGCAGTGACAGCGACAGCTCCATGCCCCTGTACAAGCGAGGACCTTTCCAACGCAACACCCTTGAGCGCAAGAGTCTGCGCTGGAAAAAGGTCAGTGAACTATTATTGGTGACTAGCGGAATGGGGACCAGTGAGGGTTATTGTCGTATTGTTGACTGGAAACAAATCAGGCTTTCATGGCAATGTTGGGCGTAGGGAATTCATCTTTCCCTTCACAGTTGTGTGACGCATGATTAGTCCTGGCACCAGACTGGCAGACTTGAAATGTTGGGAGTAGGGAATTCATCTTTCCCGTCACAGTTGTGTGACGCATGGTTAGTCCTGGCACCAGACTGGCAGACTTGAAATGTTTGGCGTAGGGAATTAATCTTTCCCTTCACAATTGTGTGACGCATGATTAGTCCTGGCACCAGACTGGCAGACTTGAAATGTTTGGCGTAGGGAATTAATCTTTCCCTTCACAATTGTGTGACACATGATTAGTCCTGGCACCAGACTGGCAGACTTGAAATGTTGGACGTAGGGAATTCATCTTTCCACCTTCAGTCCTGGCACCAGACTGGCAGAGTGAGTGGTGTTAGGGAAGCCTGGCTGCTCTTTGAAGTGAAGCCACAGAAAATGTTTGCCCTGAAATTCATTTTGGTTTTTAGATGAAGGGAACTCATTTTGTTGTGGAAAACTGTGAGCAAGATGGGAAACCGATGAGAAACTGGTAGCAAGATGGGAAATTGGTAGTAATATGGGAAACAATGAGAAATTGCTGGCAAGATAGGAAGCTGATGGGAAATTGGTAGCAAAATGGGGAATTGGTAGCAAGGTGGGAAATTGGTGGTAATGTGGGAAACAATGGGAAATTGGTAGCAAGGTGGGTAACAATGGGAAATTGGTAGCAAAGTGGGAAGCTGGTGGGAAATTGGCAGCAAGATGGGAAGCTGATGGGAAATTGGTAGCAAGATGGGAAACTATAGGAAATTGGTAGCAAGATGGGAAATTGATAGTAATATGGGAAACAGTGGGAAATTGGCAGCAAGATGGGGAACAAGGGGAAATTGGTAGCATGATGGGAAATTGGTAGCATGAAGGGAAACGATGGAAAATTGGTAGCAAGATGGGAAATTGGTAGGAGGCTGGGACAGGGAGCAAGGTGGAGAAGTTGACGCCGGATGGAAAGCGTTGGTGCGTTGCAGGCCAACGGACTGGTGGTGGGTGGAGCAGGCACAGCTCGCTTGCCGGTCAGAACGTCCTTGGACCTTGAACTCGACCTTCAGGCCTTCCACACCCGTTTGACCTGCATGCGGGATGAAATTTCTCGTCTCCATCAGTTGAAACAGCAGCTGGAGGAAGCCAAGAAACGAGGTAACCCTTTGCAGTTTTTCTTCCTTGCCCACAAAAATTGGCCTTTTTCAGCCAGAGCTAGGAGATTTTGTGTGTGCAGCTGTTTTTATAGCCATTGACTGGCTGTCTCAGTCTTAAAGGTGAAGTGGGTTCAGGTTGATTTCCTGTGAGAGTAGGGGTAGTGGGGGTGAGGAAGAATAGAAAAGCAGATTGTAGTCGAAGTGTAACAAGTAGCAAAGCAGATTGTAGTTGAAGTGTAACAAGTAGCAAAGCAGATTGTAGTTGAAGTGTAACAAGTAGCAAAGCAGATTGTAGTTGAAGTGTAACAAGTAGCAAAGCAGATTGTAGTTGAAGTGTAACAAGTAGCAAAGCAGATTGTAGTTGAAGTGTAACAAGTAGCAAAGCAGATTGTAGTTGATGTGTGACAAGTAGCAAAGCAGATTGTCGTTGATGTGTAACAAGTAGCAAAGCAGATTGTAGTTGAAGTGTAAGAAGTAGCAAAGGGGGAGGGTTAGGGGTTTATATCAGTGACATTGTGTGATTACAGCTTGATCACCTAACGCTTTATTCTGACCATTTTGTCCCCAGACTTGTGTGTGGCATTGAGAACCTGGCTAGACTGAGACTGAGAGCGACTGGCTATAAAAACAGTATTTCAGTCAACAGTAGTTCCTTTTCCACACCTGGTTTGGGTGGCATTGGGAGTATGGATAGCTACTCTTATTGATGTCTTGTAATCGTGTCATTGATTCTTTTTTGTGTGTAACTCTTTATGTGAATTATGTCATTGATTCTTCTTTTGTGTGTAATTCTTTATGTGTTTCATACTTTTGTGAACTTAGGTTGTAAAGCGATTTGAGTGGCTGGCAGCGCTGTATAAATTCCCAGTGTGATTGTGATGGTTACTTTATTGTCTGCCATATAAATTCCCAGCGTGATTATGATCGTTACTTCATTGTCTGCCTTGGTTATGTGCCCGCAGGGGAATCAGAACTGCCGAGCTGGTTGGTGGAGAACGAGCAGTTCAACACCCTTCTGGCTGAAGCGGAGAAACTGGTGGGTACAACTTCTCTCCCCACCTTTCTGCCTGCCTCGTTGTTCGCTTTAGTTTTATCTTCAACACGATGCTTACAAAGCCATCGCCCTGATAAAACCATCCTGGCCTCCAGGGCGTGAAACACCGAGTTAGTCACTGTATCGCAAAGCCAGCTAAGCTGTAAGAGGTGCAAGGGCTCAGCGGTCAGGCTGACAACATTGTACTCCTGTAACGCGCAGCCTGGGTGGGGAAAAGATTAGCTGTGTTGAGATTGGTGACTTGGTGCCAGAAGGCTTTGAGAATGGGCAATGGCATCACGTGTTGAATGGCGGTGGGTTGAGAATGGGCAATGGCATCACGTGTTGAATGGTGGTGGGTTGAGAATGGGCAATGGCATCACGTGTTGAATGGTGGTGGGTTGAGAATGGGCAATGGCATCACGTGTTGAATGGCGGTGGGTTGAGAATGGGCAATGGCATCACGTGTTGAATGGTGGTGGGTTGAGAATGGGGAATGCATCACGTGTTGAATGGCGGTGGGTTGAGAATGGGCAATGGCATCACGTGTTGAATGGCGGTGGGTTGAGAATGGGCAATGGCATCATGTGTTGAATGGTGGTGGGTTGAGAATGGGCAATGGCATCACGTGTTGAATGGCGGTGGGGTTATTTCAAGTTTTGAGAATGGGGAATGCATCACGTGTTGAATGGTGGTGGGGTTATTTCAAGTTTAGAGGGTGAAGAATGAAATGGTGTTGAACGGAGGTGGGAGTATGGTAGGTTTTGTGACAGAGGAATGGCGTCACATGTTGTGTAGTGGTGGGGATCTCCTGTGGGGTTGAACGCTGATGAAATGCTTTGGGAAGGGGGAGGCAAGCTGTGCGCATGCCTGAACAACATCTTTCTCCACTGAGTTGTGAACGACGTGACCCCCTGTTCATTTTCACTCCCAGGTCTCTCGGCATCGGGACAAAGAAGTAAGGACGATGCATGTGTCCTCTCTCAGTCTCACAGCATGGTCATGGCAACCTTTGGGTTTTGTTTGAGCATCAGGCTTCAGACCCTGCTCCTGTTCTTTACCTTTACTGTTCATTTCAACACCTGTTCCCGTGGACCTTTTTGCTTCTTTCTGTTGATGGGGGTTTGAAGTCTCTTTGTTTCCTTTTGTTTGTTGTTGGGTCATGTTTTCTGAAGTCTTGATCTGTTTTCCTGCTCTTACCCTGTGACACAGTCATTGTGCATTATGACTCAGCAGGCAGGAGTCTGAAGGCGTAGTGCAGCTAGCTGCATGTGTATGGCTGTCTGTGCTGTGTGTGTGTGTGTGTGTGTGTGTGTGTGTGTGTGTGTGTGTGTGTGTGCTGTGTGTGTCTGTGCTGTGTGTGTGTGTGTGTGACATTTTAAACCCTAACAGCATTTTCCTGGACACTACCAACATAGCAAGTGCCAAACACTGAATGATGCTAGCAACTAATGAACTACTGAGCTTCATACTACTTTCAGTGACCTTGATAGTTCAGTGTCACAGCAGCATCATGGATTGTTTCTCACCACTTTGTTGTTCTCCTAGTATAGTTTGGGTGATGCTTGTCTTCAGTTTTTGTTACACTTAAAGGTGATTGCTTGGTCCAAATTATCCACTCTGATGTTTGTTGTTTATGTTTTTTTGTGGTCAGTTGGTGCAGAGGTTGGAGACGTCCATCTGTGACTTCTAGCATTTTTATGAGCACACTCATACCCACTCTCTGAGTGAGCTCTTTATTGTTGGTGGTACACGCTTCATGGTGGCACACACACATCATGGTGGTACACACTTCATGGTGGTACACACTTCATGGTGGTACACACACATCATGGTGGTACACACTTCATGTTGGTACACACACTTCATGGTGGTACACACACATCATGGTGGTACACATTTCATGGTGGTACACACACTTCATGGTGGTACACACTTCATGGTGGTACACACACATCATGGTGGTACACACACTTCATGGTAGTACACACTTCATGGTGGTACACACACATCATGGTGGTACACACATCATGGTGGTACACACTTCATGGTGGTACACACTTCATGGTAGTACACACTTCATGGTGGTACACACTTCATGGTGGTACACACTTCATGGTAGTACACACTTCATGGTGGTACACACTTCATGGTGGTACACACACATTATGGTGGTACACACATCATGGTGGTGCAGACTTGCTTTAACCAAACACGCCATCTTTCTGAATGAGCTCTGTATCCTTGATGATGCAGACTAGCTGTAAGTGTACAGACTTGCACTAACCAAACACGCCATATTTCTGAATGAGCTCTGTATCCTTGATGGTGCAGACTAGCTGTAAGTGTACAGACTTGCACTAACCAAACACGCCATCTTTCTGAATGAGCTCTGTATCCTTGATGATGCAGACTAGCTGTAAGTGTACAGACTTGCACTAACCACACCAACATCAGTTAATGACAGGCTCAGTGAGTCTGAACCTGTTCAACAGAGATGGGCTATTGTCTGTGGACTTTGATGATGAAAATATTCTAAAAGTAAGCAAACTTAATGTAGTCTTGTAAGTGTGATGTGTTGGTTTGTAATAGCAAGAGTTCATAAAACTAAACTGAAACTACTTTAGATGGTATTTTTTGTTTGTTTGTTTGTTTGGGGGTATTATGTATATAGGCAGACACAGAAAGTAGTTCCTAAGTTACTGCTACATTTCTGCGTATTATAATTATGTTGGTAAAACAGTTTATATTTCTGTAAGTGTTACATTCCTCTGTATTGTGTGCGTGTGTTGCTAAAATAGTGTTATGTTTCTGTGTGTTACGTATGTAGATTGCCAACATGGAGTAGAAGATAAAATCGTCTATGACCCCAGATTTGCTGACCGACGATGTTTGTTTTCCAGCAATTGTCAGACCGCCAAGTGTACGTCTCGAAGCAGGACAGGAGAGCGGAGCATCTGATGAAGAAAGTGGCCAGAGATGTACAACGTATGCGGCAAGGCTCGCAGAAGTCACGAGCCAGATCGTTCAGGTAATTATTTGGGCCTCCCGATAAAAAGCAGTTGGTGTGTTTTTCTAGTGCATCTATAATGTGGCCAAAGTGGTTCATGGAAACTGGTCAGACAGTCATTGCAGCTGGGCAGGTACACTGCTGTCTGTACTCCTACTACAACTGTACTAGCAACCCTCCTCTTTCCTTTCTGTCAAGAACAGGCACACAACACACCACATACACACACGCACACTGTCTCACTGTGCTGTTTGTTGTTGTTGTTAGAACCGGACAGACAAAATAACAGCCAGTATTTCTGACCGATTGCTGGTTTTGACCACTTGCTGATTTGTTTCCGGTGTATGCTGATTTTAATAAAATACTGGAAATTATTGGTTAACGCTAACCCTGGTATGCCAGCATGCAAGTATGTCGATATGTGTGTTGACGCGTATGTACGTGTGCTTGCATTCAGCCAGTCAGACACTTTGCATTGTTTTTGCAGAGAAAAGATGGCTTTCTTCACCACGGTCAACATCAATGTTCCTGTTGTTCCTCGGGAAACCCTGGAGAAGGATGACCGCACTGCTGAGGACTTCTTCCAAGATGATCGCATTGGGGAAGAAGTGTGAAGAGATGTGGCGGTTGTTTCTGTTCCCAATTTCTCTTTTGCTGAACAAACTGCTGCAAGCCAGTATCACTGGTGAAGAAAAGTTTTAAAAGGAAGAAAAGAAAAATCAAGCAAAAAAAACAAAACAAAAGTGAGCCCTGGCGGCTGCAACCGTCAGAAATGCTGTCAGTGGGGGAGGGGAGATGACAGCAGTCAGGAAAGCTGTCGGGGGGGGGGGGGGGGGGGGGGGAGATGGCGGCAGTCAGGAAAGCTGTCAGTGGGGGTGGGAAGGGAGATGGCGGCAGTCAGGAAAGCTGTCTGGGATGGGGGGGGGGGGGGGGGGGGGAGATGACAGCAGTCAGGAAAGCTGTCGGGGGGGGGGTGGGGTGGGGGGGGGAGATGGCGGCAGTCAGGAAAGCTGTCAGTGGGGTGGGAAGGGAGATGGCGGCAGTCAGGAAAGCTGTCTGGGATGGGGGGGGGGGGGGGGGGGGAGATGGCGGCAGTCAGGAAAGCTGTCAGTGGGAGAAGGGAGACAGTGGCTGTGGCAGTCAGGAAAGCTGTCAGTGGGAGAAGGGAGACAGTGGCTGTGGCAGTCAGGAAAGCTGTCAGTGGGGATGGGAAGGGAGATGGCGGCAGTCAGGAAAGCTGTCAGTGGGGATGGGAAGGGAGATGGCGGCAGTCAGGAAAGCTGTCAGTGGGGATGGGAAGGGAGATGGCGGCAGTCAGGAAAGCTGTCAGTGGGGATGGGAAGGGAGATGGCGGCAGTCAGGAAAGCTGTCAGTGGGGGAAGGAAGTGATGAAGACAAAAGGTCTTCAGACCACAGCTGCCACTGGGGGAGTGGGGTTTTTTTGTGGGGGGGGGGGGGGTTGGGGGGGGTGCAACTGTTGTTAGGGGAGCATTGGTGTGTTGTGGGTTTGGGGGTAGTTGAGGACTGTGGCTGGGGGAGTGCTGGTGATGTGTTTTTTGGGGTGTTTTTTCTTCTTCTTTTTTTTTGGGGGGGGGGGTTGCAACTGTGGCTGGGGGAGCGTTATGTGTAGTAGTTTTTTTTGGGGGGTGGGGGGTCAGTTGTGGCTGGGGAGCATTGGTGTGTTGCTGGCAGAGGGTTGCAGGTGTGGTGTTGGATTACTGTGACGCTTTTGCCATGAAATCAAAACCAGCAGTGACCGTGTGGAGCAGGACAGTCGTGGGGCTGCTTGAACTCTGACCTGTGTCCTGTGCATGTATGGCAAGTGCACTTGATCAGGCTGTGTTTGGTATGTGTAGGGTTGCTTGAGAAAGAATGTGTGTGTTCCTGCTCTTTGAGTGTGCTGCTTGAAACAGGTGTATGTGTAGACAGAGGTGTGTGGCTGGGTGTGTGTGTGTGCGTGTTTTGCTTGAGAGAGTGTGCATCTATGCATGTTATATTTCCTAGCAAGAGAGAAGTGTCTTTAGGTGTGTTACCTTAATCTTATTTGAATAATATTTTGCTTGTAAATAAAAGGTAATTATGTCAAATTGTATATAATTTGTACGTCACCTGTCTGTCACAAAATAGATATTCACTTTTGCAAATAGTGAACAACTAACAGGAAAATATTTATGACTGTGTGTGAGAGAGAGAGAGAGTGTATATATATAACATAAAGCAGTTATTGTACTTGTTGTTTTAAAACCGATGTTTATGAACAAGACTTCACAAGCCTTTGAGGTTAGAGCTTGAACTTTTAGACAGTTTTGTAGACCAAAGCAATAGTAGTTTTAGACCACTGATCTGTTTTGGAGAGAGGCAAAACGTTATACTTGGCAAGCCAAAGATTCGTATACATGTTGTCAACAGAAATAGATTGTGTTAGAAAGGTTTCATAAACTGAATAGTTGCTAAGCAACTTGGAAATCAGGCACTGTTTACACAGTTGCAACTGGAGAATTTCTAATTGTCCTCTGATTTCAAGTGATGAATGTTCATTGACATTTTGTCCAGGGTGCATTGATGTGAAGATGTTACTGTACTCCTTTTTTCTTTTTTTTTAATGACTTTTGGCACAAGACATGCAGATGTGTCATTGCACGGATCTGCTACTATCAACTGATAATCAAAGTGTTGTTAGTTTTTGTGTTGGACTTGTGTGTTATATTGTATCCCCAGATATTCTTACTAATTTCACTTGTTTTTCCATTGTCTGGCCACGGTATATTAGAGGTTTGCAATATCAGAGCTGTGTTCTCTACACTGAGTCTTACTTTAAAGGAGGGACATTCATTTGGCGTGTGTGTGTGTGTGTGTGTGATTGGTTGTGCTCTGGGCATTCAGTGGCAAATGATAAGGGAAGAGGCTATAGTGTGATGGTTAGAGTAGGGTAAAACAGAGTAGGGTAAAATAGAGTAGGGTAAAAGAGTAGGGTAAAACAGAGTAGGGTAAAACAGTAGGGTAAAACAGAGTAGGGTAAAACAGAGTAGGGTAACAGGCTGTAGCCTGATGATCAGAGCACCTGGAATACAGGACTGCCACTGTGAGTTGGTGTCTGGCTCAGTGAGACAGAGATGTTTAGTTGACATGTACAGTCCAAGACAAAAACATTTCACTGACTTTCAGTCTCCAGGTTGGACACTTTTTCACTGACTTTCAAACTCTACATTGGACACTTCTGACAGCCCTTCAGCTCTGAGGTTGCGTGACTGAAGCAGCTGGACTTCCACAAAGTGCAAGTGACGTGTCAAATGCAGACATAGTGCATCACTGAAGTATTGCCGGATTGTTTACTTTGGGATCATCTTAGGGACAGACATCACCAGTATAAGCAGTACAGATTTGTTTTGGATTTGGGGTAATGAAAATTGGTATATAATGAGAGGCATTAAACAAAAGGAATAAAAGGACAATGAAACCTAAGCTATGAGCCACACACTCGCGTTAAATGATGAGCCAGCTTGGGCTGAAGTTTGAACGGCAGATCGTACATGCCACTCGTTTTGTTTTTTCTTCTTGTACCTGTACCCAAGTTTTGTGTACTGTGCAGTGTGTTATTTGCAAACTGAAACAGCTTCAGTTTTGTGTTGGTTTTGTTGTGTTTTTTATGGCTGTTTTTTGTGCAAAGACTATATAGAACTTCTGTACATATTTTCCATTGAAGCTGAGATGGAGAATGTGCTCGAGTTATGTGTGCGTGTGTGTGCGTGTGTGTGTGCGCACGGGAGGGAGAGAGAGAGAAAGGGAAAGAAAAGGCACATTTATGCATCACTGATACATTGACATTCTCTGAGAGAAGCAAACCATCATTTGTAAATAACAAAATATGTGTGTGCTGGACTGTCTAAAGACGGGGAAAAAATCTGGATGTAAGCATCATTTTTTAGTGAGTGTGATACAGATTTGAAAAAGAAGCAGATTGGTGTTGTTTGTGTCATATTTATTTCATATCACCGCAGTATATCATACTCATATTTGTACAGGTTCCGTGTCTGTTTTCATATCATAAAAACTGTCATGTGTTGTGTGTTTTAACTGATCAGTATACTCAGTATGGGTGTGCACTTTGTACAGAGACTGTGTGGGTGTGTTGTGTGTTTTAAGTGATCAGTATACTCAGTATGGGTGTGCACTTTGTACAGAGACTGTGTGGGTGTGTTGGACTTGTGTCACGGATGACTTTGTGGTCGTTTGACTGTTTACCGAAAAAGAGAACATTTTTATTTCTTTTCCATGTTAAGTTTTTTTTTATGCCAGGCCTTTGGTCACTGTCTGGGCTGGAGGAGGGAGAAGTTGGGGGGGGGGGGGGGGGGGGGTCCATGAAACTTTGCTATCCACATCTTAGCAGTTGTATGTTATTTGTGGAAGTAAAGGTTGGGGTTGTGTTAGGGTTTGAGGCGTGCGAGTAACAGGTCATTTTGTGAAGTGCAAGTGGCATTTCTTTGTTGACTGCAGATTGCAACGCCTCGCTGGAAGGACTTCGCCCAGACAGAAAGTCCAAAGCCTACAGCCATTGGGCTAGAGTAGGTTTGCAGCGTTTACTTTCTCCTGAAACTGGAAAGGTGTACTGAAGAAGACAAATCAGCGCAGGTTTTTGCATAAAATGAATTCTTGGATCGTTGAGGTGCAGAATCAAAATGCGTCAGTGTGTGTGCGATATGAGGGGTAGGTGTTGAAGTATGCTTTAGTACATATTAAGTGAGCAAGCTTGTTACAGATATCCACATTTTGCATGGGTAGTTTCTTAAAGTTGCATTTTTTGCAAGTGACGCTCAACAGACTAAGACAGAGAAGGTAGGGAGTCCAGCGGTGAAGGGTTGTTAACACCTGGCACAGCCTGCCTGCGACCTTATAACACCTGGCACTGACTGCGTGCGACATTACAACACCTGGCACTGACTGCGTGCGACATTACAACACCTGGCACTGACTGCGTGCAACATTACACCACCTGGCACTGACTGCGTGCGACATTACAACACCTGGCACTGACTGCATGCGACATTACAACACCTGGCACTGACTGCATGTGACATGCTGGCTGTAGGCTGCAAACCAGGAATCCAGACAAGGTTAGGCTCTGACATCCAGATTGCAGAAGAAGAACCTAGGATTGGGCCAAGTTGAAGGATGAGCTCAGAGGCAGGAGTATCCAGCTGGTCTTTAGAAGTCCCTAGAGCTCCAGCTGGTCTTTACAGCAGGAGAGTCCAGCTTGTCTTCAGAGGTCCAGCTGGTCTTTAGAGCAGGAGAGTCCAGCTTGTCTTTAGAGCAGGAGTGTCCAGCTGGTCTTTAGAGGTCCAGCTTGTCTTTAGAGCAGGAGAGTCCAGCTGGTCTTTAGAGCAGGAGAGTCCAGCTGGTCTTAGAGCAGGAGAGTCCAGCTGGTCTTTAGAGCAGGAGAGTCCAGCTGGTCTTTAGAAGTCCACCTTGTCTGTAGAGGCTGCAGAGTCTAGAGGCAGGAGTGTCCAGCTTGTCTTTAGAGGCAGAAGGGTCCAGCTTGTCTTTAGAGGCAGGAGTGTCCAGCTTGTCTTTAGAGGCAGAGGTGTCCAGCTTGTCTTTAGAAGTCCAGCTTGTCTTTAGAGTCTGCAGAGAGTAGAGGTAGGAGCGTCCAGCTTGTCTTTAGACCGAATTGTCTGTGTGTTGCAAACAGCCATGTCTGTGTGTTGCAAACAGCCATCAGTTTTCTGGTTGGCCAGCCTTCAACTTCTTTTTTCATTCCATCCACGTGTTGCCTGCTTCACTGTTACTAGAACGGGGCTTGGGGGATGGAAGGCCTGGTGAACAATGTCCTGAAATGAGTGTTTGCTCACATAGACTCAGTAAAGTGTTTGCTCACACAGACTCAGTAAAGTGTTTGCTCACATAGACTCAGTAAACAGTCACCCATCACATAGCTATCTCAAGACAAAAAGTCAGTTGGTGTGACGATGCAGGTTGCAGTCATTCAGCCGACAAAATCAAGATGAAGTATTCTCAGTGTTAAGATGGGGTTCGTCATGCTTTTTGCGTGGGTTGGGGGTGGGGTGGGTAGGGGGCTGTTTGGCTTGGTGCAACCTAAACTGGGAACAGTGCTCAGATCTTTTTGCCCCCCCCCTCCCCCCCACCCCTTTTTTTGGGGGGGTGGGGGTGGGGGGGGGGGGGGCAGATCTGTACCACATTAGCATCTTCCAACCTAGCTGTGATGGGTCTGGTTGCTGACTGCTGGGCCACTATGGGTCAGGTCTAGTTAAACAGGCTGTGTATGGTAATTTGTCCAGTGTGGGCTGGGTCTAGTTGTACAGACTGAGTGTGGCAGATAGCTGGCCTAATATGGGCTGGGTCTAGTGTTCAGGCTGATCACTGGCCCAGTGTGGGTTGGGTCCAGTTGCACTGGCTGTAGTGTTTGGCTAAGAGCTAGAGTTGCCTACCTTCATTGTGAAAGTTCTGTTGTCCACATGTACCCATTGTTGCATTTGCAGTCGGTGTTGGTGAGGGAAGAAAGTTGTGGCACTCCAAGTGGGGTGTGTGTGTACGTCTGTACGTGCATGCATGTGCGTGTTTATCTACAGTGTTTTCAGTATAACTGCGACTGGTATAGGAAAATGCGCTTTCAAAGAGTTTACATACAGTATGTTAATAGCTCCAAGAAAATATCAAAACTAGGACAGTGAGCTGTTTTGTGTGTGTGTGTGTGTGTACACTTCATGTTTGTGTGAGAAGTGTATTTTTCATTGATTCACGGAGTTACTAATGATGTCATTCTATATGGCCAGTGCAGAAGGCTGCCCACTGAATGAGTATTTTCAGTTTCCTTCAAGTGATAGCTTAAATACCAGAGGACAAAGGCTTTCATGTTCGTCACAGATGCCCAATTGAAGCCTTAACTATTTTAAGAAAATAAAGCCACACATAAGTATTCTTCTCTAAAGCATAAAATTGAAAACAAAATACACAGTAATAACAGCATGTTAACTAATAATGTCTTTTTATATTATTAATTTTGTTTGAAGAATATGTGAAGCCCCTGAAGTTGTGCAAGTTTTTATAGATGTATGTTTTTCACACTTGTTAATCCTTTGCAAGACTGGGTCACCTGACCTGGGCCAGATTACATCAGCTGGCCCCTGCCCTCCTAGTGGATATTATGTTGGGTGTTTAGCCATTGTGATGCCAAGGGAGTATCTTGTGTTGGTGTGTAGCTAGAAGGGCAAGATCTTGTTGTGTTGATTTATTGTAATGCTGAGGGGAATATCTTCATTTTGCCAAGGCAGCTAGGAAAACTGCCTTTACTCTTCTTCAATTTCCAACTCCCAAGGGATCTTTCACGTGTGTACGCAGAAGCACACAGGTGTGACTTTCCCCACCCCCTCCAAGGAACTGAGCGTTGTCTACAGTTGTTGAGCAGAACAGTTCAGGGTTGAACCTGCAAACTGTAGGTGCCAGAGCCCCACAAGCACGTCTGGCCTCCAGATGTCGCTGGCTGTCGCAGTGCAAAGGTCCTTTAAACAGCAAGGAACTTTGAAGTAATTCTCTTTCCTCTACTTGCCAATAATTATAGGTATGTTTGTAGTGAACACCCTCTTCTCTTTGTTTGGAAACTGACATATGTACTCAGGTCAAAATGTGAATGCACTGTTTAAATTATATGTAACATTTATATTATATATTTTGCATAAAATAAACATGTGAAGCAAACAGTGATGTCTGCTTGGCTATAACTAAGAAAGAGCCTGTCTGCATGTGTATATTTGTGACTACGAGTTCCAACTGCAATGCAAAAACGAATGTCTATACCCAAGCTGATGACACACTCTATTATGACCTCAAGGAGTCCAAGGTGTATAATTACATACATTACACACCTTACACACAGCCACTGCCATTCAGTGCAGTTGGGATAAATACAATCTTATCTCCCATGATTCTGTGAGGAATCTGATCACAGGAGAGCTTTGCATTTACATGCATTTTTTTCACACACAAAAACCACTTTCCACAGGTTAAGTGTAACATGCTGCTGATGCATTTTAAGTCAGTAGAACAGGTAAACAAGGTGCTGACCAGTAAAGCTGGGTGTTTGACACCCCATAAAGCAAGGTGCTGTGCAGAAATGTGGGGTGTTTGACCCCGTAAAGCAGGTACACAAGGTGCTGACCAGTAAAGCAGGGTGTTTGACTCCCTATAAAGCAGGTAAAGAAAGTGCTGACCAGTAAAATGTGGTGTCTGACACCCACTAAAGCAGGTACACGAGGTGCCGACCACCAGTAAAACAGGGTGTTTGATGTTTAATCAGGTGTTTGACAGCTGGCCCGTAACCAGGGAGACAACCAGCTGACAACTGTGGCCAAGGCAAAGCGACAGCTGGCCAGTAACCAGTGAGACAACCAGCTGACAACTGTGGCCAAGGCAAAGCGACAGCTGGCCAGTAACCAGTGAGACAACCAGCTGACAACTGTGGTGAGGGCAAAGTGACAGCTGGCCAGTAACCAGGGAGACAACCAGCTGACAACTGTGGCCAAGGCAAAGCGACAGCTGGCCAGTAACCAGGGAGACAACCAGCTGACAACTGTGGCCAAGGCAAAGCGACAGCTGGCCAGTAACCAGGGAGACAACCAGCTGACAACTGTGGCCAAGGCAAAGCGACAGCTGGCCAGTAACCAGGGAGACAACCAGCTGACAACTGTGGCTAATGCAAAGCGACAACTGGCCAGTAACCAGTGAGACAACCAGCTGACAACTGTGGCTAATGCAAAGCGACAGCTGGCCAGTAACCAGTGAGACAACCAGCTGACAACTGTGGCTTATGCAAAGCGACAGCTGGCCAGTAACCAGGGAGACAACCAGCTGACAACTGTGGCTAATGCAAAGCGACAACTGGCCAGTAACCAGTGAGACAACCAGCTGACAACTGTGGCTAATGCAAAGCGACAACTGGCCAGTAACCATACCAATGAGTGTGCAGTTGACATGCAACTTGACCAGGAAAAGAAAAATGACAACAAGAACAGAACTGCCAGAATAAATATAATTCAACAATTGCACAGAAACCACTGCATCATCAACATAAATACCATGCTTTAAATGATTCACATCCCAGACACTACTACTTATGGAATCCAATAACAAAATGGAGATGGGTTAACACTAAATTGTAATTATCATGTTTATACCCAGCCCCCCCCTCCCACACACACACACCACTCACCCCCCCTCCACACCACTTCCCCCCCCACACACACACACACCACTCACCCCCCACACCACTCACAATACACATCTGACAACAACTGTCAGCTTCCAAACACGAAGTGGTATGTTTGACCCACATATATATATATATCCTTCAATCTACCCACACATCTCTCTCCCTCTTTTTTAACGGGCATAGTATCTACTGAAAGTATAATCAAGAGGCTTTGTGAAAGAACCTCTCCAGCAAAATGTCGGCAGCCAGGCCTGGAGTAACGGCCCCTCTCCGTACCAGACTCTCCAGCTCGGGAAGCTTCTCCATTACTTGTGGTTGCTGTCGGAAACTGTGGAGGATGCGATCCCGTATGTGGTTCCACATCCACACCTGCAGCTGATGCTCCCTCTTCTTGCTCAGCTCACCGCATTCGGTGGTGGTCTGGCGATACTGGCACATCATATCCCACAGCTGGTCCACACCTGTGCCCTTCTTGGATGATATTCTCAGCACCTGGTCGACAGAACAGGCCAAGCAGGTTACACAGATAGCACTGAAGCAACTGAAAGACACACAGTCACCACAATCAACTGTTCTCTAACTCAGAGACAAACAACTCTCTTCTAACTCAGAGACAAACAACTGTTCTCTAACTCAGAGACAAACAACTCTTTTCTAACTCAGAGAAAAACAACTGTTCTCTTACTCAGACAACAACTGTTCTCAAACTCAGAGACAAACATTAACACTCTCTCCTTGATTTCCCCATCCTGTCTTCTTTACATTTTGATCACTATACAGTGTTCCCCAGTTTCACTTCTACATTTTGTGGGTGTGGGCGGATTCAGACTTAAAATCGTAATTGGTCTGTACAAGTTTAAGGCTACTTACTACACATGCAACAAATCATGCGCTTGAGTCCATGCATATGTATGCACTTGCCATCATGATCAATATCATGCATATGTATGCACTTGCCATCATGATCAATATCATGCATATGTATGCACTTGCCATCATGATCAATATCATGCATATGTATGCACTTGCCATCATGATCAGTATCATGCATATGTATGCACTTGCCATCATGATCAGTATCATGCATACGATGCCAACACAGACTGTCTGTGCGAACTGTCTGCATAAAGATCTTGCATTTCACCTTTGGTTTCCACATCTTCGACCGCTGCCTCATGTACTTTAGTGCAGAGATGTACTCAGCCTGGATGCGACGGGCCGCAGGTTCAAGGTCACCATCACTTTTGTTGACAACCACCAAGTCAGACACCTCCACTATGCCCCGCTTGATCCCTGCACGGACAACATGCACAGACAACAGTCATCCTGTCCTTAAAGCGACACTCACCCACGTGTTGATACACTCTGCCCCACTTGATCCCTGCACGGACAACATGCACAGACAACAGTCATCCTGTCCTTAAAGCGACACTCACCCACGTGTTGATACACTCTGCCCCACTTGATCCCTGCACGGACAACATGCACAGACAACAGTCATCCTGTCCTTAAAGCGACACTCACCCACGTGTTGATACACTCTGCCCCACTTGATCACTGCACGGACAACATGCACAGACAACAGTCATCCTGTCCTTAAAGAGACCCTCACCCACATGTTGATACACTATGCCCCACTTGATCCCTGCACGGACAACATGCACAAACAGTCATCCTGTCCTTAAAGAGACCCTCACCCACATGTTGATACACTCTGCCCCACTTGATCCCTGCACGGACAACAGTTGTCCTGTCCTTAAAGAGACCCTCACCCACATTTTGATACAGCAGTTTTCACTTCCTCTTGTTGATCACTTTTATACAGCGCTGTTCTCTGATCTTGAACAGACTCACTGTGCTCTTGACATGTGTCATTCGAAAGCGTGACTTGCTTTTTACTGCACATTCTGAATAGTGGTGTAAAGTGAAACTGCCGCCATTTTGGCACATGTTCTGTGTACACCATACGACCATGCACCATGTCACTTCATGCAAAGCCACATACATAACATGCATGTGTGCTTAGCTGTAACCTGCCACTTGCTCTTTTGGCAGAATGACTGGGATCTTTTCTCTTTTTTTACAGGCTACTGCAGTAACACAGGGGTGGAATGTATACTGAAATAAGAGTCAGCACAGAAAGTTGACCACTGAGAAGAAAATACTGCCACTCCTGCTGAGCTATCCCCACTTCCAATAACTACTGACACATGATGATACAACTTAGTTAACATGGCTGTTGAGAGTTTGTTCCAAAACTGTCCCACAGGGTCTCAAAGACCCATGCACTGTACAACAGACCGCTGCAGTGTTCTCCGTGAACTCATTGCTGGTTCAGTGGGTGGCTGTGGAAGAACATGCTCACTGCCAGTAAATGTCAACATGTCAACACAATGGCCTCCATACAGACTCCTTAACGCATACAACGGTATCAAAGATTTTTGCAGACCACTTACTGATCCAGTGACGTGCTGCACAAGAAGCTTTGCAATGTACCGTATGTTCTGTCCAAAATGATATCATCATATCTACAGCCAATCCATAGGTAAACTCCACTGCATCCATCCAGATACAAAAAGGAATCCCTGCAATTAGAAAAGCAGTTTCTCTTGTTATAATGTGTCACTTTAATTCACTTTTGGGGGGTGGACAGACACTGTAGAGTGTATGGCTGAACATTCTGCATTCCAAGGGTTGTGTTTTCCTCTGTGCACAAAAGGCGTGCCCTGCCAGCCATACCTTGGAGCTCGTCTCCTCCCGCTGGGGGGATGAGGAGACAGAAGATGTCCACCATGTCGGACACAGCAAACTCTGACTGCCCCACACCTGTACACACAGCAGAAGGAAAATAACACAGCAAACTCTGACTGCCCCACACCTGTACACACAGCAGAGGGAAAATAACACAGCAAACTTGGACTGCCCCACACCTGTACACACAGCAGAGGGAAAATAACACAGCAAACTTGGACTGCCCCACACCTGTACACACAGCAGAAGGAAAATGACACAGCAAACTCTGACTGCCCCACACCTGTACACACAGCAGAAGGAAAATGACATGCCCATCTCCTGCTACAGTTCCACAACTCTTCTTTCCTTTTTACATTTTTTTTTTTTTTTTTTTTTTTTTACAGATAGTCCATTTAGCTATCATGTTCATGCCACCATAAAAGATCAAATAATATAAACTGATGTCTTATTTTATGTATGTTCACAGCAAGGTGATATTACACACACACACACACACACACACACACACACACACACACACACACACACACACACACACACACACACACAAAATACATTAGAAAAACAACAACATATAATAGTGTGTGTGTTTTTTTTGTTTTGTTTTTTTATGTGTGTGTGTGTTATACTAACTTACCAACAGGACCATGATCAATCAATAGAAGTTAAAATATCAGTGTTACACAAAATATCTCCTACGTTGTTGCAAGCAATATAAAACATACAAGATGAAATGGGAATCCCTGGCCAGTCAGCTAAGTCACTCAACTAGAATCACTGGACTGTAAATCTGGCAGCCAAGGGTTCGAGCCCAGGATGCAAGAGGATGAAGAATTGTTTTTCTTCCCGGCCAATGCTTGTGCAGACTCAGCACTGCCTGTCTCAATTTCATGCACACAGCATGCACTAGGATGGTTGTGCACATTACAGATCCCATGTCCACCTTTCCATAGGAGAAGGCTAATGGCTGGTGGCATGGAAATGCCAGAAATGTGTTACAGTAGCAGAATAATCAGAATGATGAGTGTGGCCACTCCTCATGGAAGAAGAAGGTATAATCAAATTTATTCTGTTAGTACCATCATCAGAATCTCCATCACCACCACCAGATAAAAAAAAAAGGTTGGATAGAGGGATATTGGGGGGGGGGGGGGGGGGGGGGGGCACAAAAAGGACATGCCCACACAAAATGAACTTTGAATAATTCAGAAGAAATATTCTGTCTCATTTGTCATTACCTTTAAGACTGACCAAGACATGTGCATGACAATGGAGCACTGAACTCCTCAGATAACAGTAAACAGCCAACATGTATGCAGGCACACACACACAAAATACCCCCTCCACACACACACATGCAGAATGTCCACCCTCCCCCTGCCCCAACACACACAGAATTCCCCCCCCCCCCCCCCCCCCCACAACAAAATTATACACACACACACAGAATCCCCTCCCACACACACAATACCACACACACACACACACACACATACACAATCCCACCCCACAAACACACCCACAGAATCCCCCCCCCCCCCACACACACACACACACAATACCCCCCCCCCCCACACACACACACACATACACAATCCCACCCCACAAACACACCCACAGAATCCCCACACACACACACAATACCCCCCCCCCCACACACACACACAATCCCACCCCACAAACACACCCACAGAATCCCCCCCCCCCACACACACAATACCCCCCCCCCCCCCACACACACACACACACACACAATCCCACCCCACAAACATACCCACAGAATCCCCCCCCCCACACACACACACACACACACAATACCCCCCCCCCCCCCCACACACACACACACACACATACACAATCCCACCCCACAAACACACCCACAGAATCCCCACACACACACACAATACCCCCCCCCCCACACACACACACAATCCCACCCCACAAACACACCCACAGAATCTCCCCCCCCCACACACACACACACAATACCCCCCCCCCCACACACACACACACACAATCCCACCCCACAAACACACCCACAGAATCCCCCCCACACACACACACACACACACACACCACAACCACAGAGAGAATACAGCCACAGCAACTCACCCACAGTTTCCACAATGACGATGTCAAAGCCAGCTCCCTCACACAGCACCATGGCTTCGTTCGTGTTGCGGGCCACACCCCCTAGTGTGCCGCCGGCAGGCGACGCTCGTATGAAAGCACTGGGGTCAACTGACAGCTGTGGCATCCGCGTCTTGTCAGCGAGCAGAGAACCTGTGAGAGCCACGGCGGTAGTGAATGCCTCTCCCTGCTGTCATGAAAGGCATCATTCTGTACGCTTGCAGGGAACCGGTGGAGCTGCCACTCCAGTGGAGGTGGGCAGAAAGGAGCAGAGAGAGGTTTTACAGGAGGAGGATGGGAGTCAGCGCTTTAGACAAATGAACCCAATGGTTGCCGCCTGGATGAGGCTCCTGAGCTGTCCCCAAGAACTGCCACCATTCCCCCACCCCAGTCTTCATGCTCCAGTCCACATGTCCCAGTCTTCATGCCCCAGTCCCCATGCCCCAATTTTCATGCCCCAGTCCCCATGCCCTGTTCTTCATGCCCCAGTCTTCATGCCCCAGTACCCATGCCCTAGTCTTCACGCCCCAGTCTTCACGCCCCAGTCCCCATGCCCTAGTCTTCACGCCCCAGTCTTCATGCTCAAGTCCCCATGCCCTAGTCCTCATGCCCCAGTCTTCATGCTCAAGTCCCCATGCCCTAGTCCTCATGCCCCAGTCCCCATGCCCCAGTCTTCATGCCCCAGTCCCCATGCCCTAGTCTTCACACCCCAGTCTTCATGCCCTAGTCTTCACACCCCAGTCTTCATGCCCCAGTCTTCATGCCCCAGTCCCCATGCCCTAGTCCGCATGCCCTAGTCTTCATGCTCAAGTCCCCATGCCCTAGTCCTCATGCCCCAGTCCCCATGCCCCAGTCTTCATGCCCCAGTCCCCATGCCCCAGTCTTCACGCCCCAGTCCCCATGCCCTAGTCCTCATGCCCCAGTCCCCATGCCCCAGTCTTCACGCCCCAGTCCCCATGCCCTAGTCCGCATGCCCCAGTCTTTACGCTACTGTTCCAGATGTCACTGGAATCGGATCACATTCCCACCTTCTGGAAGTCCTCAAATGTCATACCTGTTCCCAAGAAACCCTCCCTTTATGCCCTCAGTGACAACTGTCCTGTTGTTCTGACATCTACCCCTTCAACATGCATGGTGCTGCATTGATAATCATCCAGTTGTTCTGACATCTACCCCTTCAACATGCATGGTGCTGCATTGACAATCGTCCTGTTGTTCCGACATCTACCCCTTCAACACGCATGGTGCTGCATTGACAATTGTCCTGTTGTTCTGACATCTACCTCTTCAACACGCATGGTGCTGCATTGATAATCATCCTGTTGTTCTGACATCTACCCCTTCAACATGCATGGTGCTGCATTGACAATCGTCCAGTTGTTCTGACATCTACCCCTTCAACATGCATGGTGCTGCATTGACAATCATCCAGTTTTTCTGACATCTACCCCTTCAACATGTATGGTGCTGCATTGATTTCTCCTGATCATTGCCCTGATTTTTACCCCCTCAACGTGCATAGTACTGCATGGACCATCATCCTGTTGCCCTGTCTACCCTTTCAGCATGCATGGTGCTGAATTCACCATCACCCTGACAGCTACTCCCTTTGACATGCAAACATGATATCAATAAAATGGGGTGACCCAAACAATTATGTTAGATGCTTGCAAAACATCACATCAGTATAGTGGGGTGGCCCAGAGATGTTAGACATTGTCAAACATCACTTCAGTATAATGGGGTGGTCCAGAGATGTTAGACATTGTCAAACATCACATCAGTATAGTGGGGTGGCCCAGAAACATTAGAGATTGTCAAACAACACATCAATATAATGGGGTGGCCCAGAGATGTTAGATACTATCAAACATCACATCAGTATAGTGGGGTGGTCCAGAGATGTTAGATACTATCAAACATCACATCAGCATAGTGAGGTGGCCCAGAGATCTTAGATACTATCGAACATCACATCAGCATAGTGGGGTGGTCAAGAGATGTTAGACTTTCTTTGTCAAATATCACATCAGTACAGTGGGGTGGCCCAAAGATGTTAGACACAGTCAAACATCACATCAGTATAATGGGGTGGTCCAGAGATGTTAGATACTGTCAAACATTACATCAGTATAATGGGGTGGCCCAGACATGTTAGCTACATCACATCAGTATAATGAGGTGGCCCTGTACCTCCTGTTGTGCTGGAGGATGGGTCGACTGCCAGGACTGCCACGCGGTGACCCAGAGAGGTCAGGTGTTTGCCGAAACATTCAATGAAGGTGCTCTTTCCTGCTCCCGGTGGTCCTGATAAGCCTGTTCACAAATACAGTGGATCATCAGCAACTTCAAGGCTGCAATGCAGAGCATCATCATAGAGTATGCAGAGTTCTATAACAACGCAGGGCATCATCATAGAGTATGCAGCGTTCTATAACAATGCAGGGCATCATCATAGAGTATACAGCATTCTGTAGCAATGCAGGGCAGGATCACAGAGTATGCAGCATTCTGTAGCAACACAGGGCATAGAGTATGCAGCATTCTGTAGCAATGCAGGGTATAATCATAGAGTACACAGCATCCTGTAGCAACGCAGGGCATAATCATAGAGTATACAGCATTCTGTAGCAACGCAGGGCATAATCATAGAGTATACAGCATTCTGTAGCAACGCAGGCCATAATCATAGAGTGCACAGCATTCTGTAGCAACACAGGTATAATCATAGAGTATGCAGCATTCTGTAGCAATGCAGGGTATAATCATAGAGTACACAGCATCCTGTAGCAACGCAGGGCATAATCATAGAGTATACAGCATTATGTAGCAACGCAGGGGATAATCATAGAGTGCACAGCATTCTGTAGCAACACAGGTATAATCATAGAGTATGCAGCATTCTGTAGCAACGCAGGGTATAATCATAGAGTACACAGCATCCTGTAGCAACACAGGGCATAATCATAGAGTATACAGCATTCTGTAGCAACGCAGGGCATAATCATAGAGTGCACAGCATTCTGTAGCAACACAGGTATAATCATAGAGTATGCAGCATTCTGTAGCAACGCAGGGGATAATCATAGAGTACACAGCATCCTGTAGCAACACAGGGCATAATCATAGAGTATACAGCATTCTGTAGCAACACAGGGCATAATCATAGAGTACACAGCATTCTGTAGCAACTCCTAGGCTGTAAATGCAGGGCATAATCATAGAGTACACAGCATTCTGTAGCAACTCCTAGGCTGTAAACGCAGGGCATAATCATAGAGTACACAGCATTCTGTAGCAACTCCTAGGCTGTAAACGCAGGGCATAATCATAGAGTACACAGCATTCTAATCATAGAGTACACAGCATTCTGTAGCAACTCCTAGGCTGTAAACGCAGGGCATAATCATAGAGTACACAGCATTCTGTAGCAACTCCTAGGCTGTAAACACAGGGCATATAGTATGCTGCATTCTGTCCATTTCCAAGACAGGTTTTAGTGCTGCTTGTTGCAAAAAAATGGCATGAAATTTTTTCATGGGGGAGGGTGGAACAGGTCAATATGAGAGAAAGACCTTTTTATTCAAACTCTTCTTATGTCTTTTGTGAAGCAAAGAATCCTCTTTTCAGGGCTGAAAACATTTTGAGTCAAGGACAGATTATTTACTCCTAGCAAATTGTTTTACTTTGTGGAATTTTGCTCTCAAAAAATTCAGAAGAACACTTATTGTGTCCTTTTTTTCTCATCTTTTACCCTCAGGGGCTATGGGGCAGGTGTTTCGTTAGGATTTACTTAGTCATTATGTGGGTGAGTTGGGTCAGTCCTGTTTGGATTTACTTAGTCATTATATGTGTGAGTTGGGTCAGTCCTGTTTGGATATACCAAGTCATTATGTGGGTGAGTTGGGTCAGTCCTGTTTGGATTTACTTAGTCATTATATGTGTGAGTTGGGTCAGTCCTGTTTGGATATACCAAGTCATTATGTGGGTGAGTTGGGTCAGTCCTGTTTGGATTTACTTAGTCATTATATGTGCGAGTTGGGTCAGTCCTGTTTGGATATACTGAGTCATTATGTGGGTGAGTTGGGTCAGTCCTGTTTGGATTTACTTAGTCATCATGTGGGCAAGTTCCATTTGGATTTACTTAGTCATTATGTGTGAGTTGGGTCAGTCCTGTTTGGATTTACTTAGACATCATGTGCGAGTTGGGTCAGTCCTGTTTGGGTTTACTTAGTCATTATGTGCGAGTTGGGTCAGTCCTGTTTGGATATCTTAGTCATATGTGTGTTGGGTCAGTCCTGTTTGGATATCCTGGGTCATTACGTGGGTGAGTTGGGTCAGTCCTGTTTGGATTTACTTAATTATGTGGGCGAGTTCTGTTCGGAAATACTTAGTCATTATGTGTGAGTTGGGTCAGTCCTGTTTGGATTTGCTTAGTCATTATGTGGGTCAGTCCTGTTTGGATTTACTTACTAATTATGTGGGTGAGTTGCATCAGTCCTGTTTGGATTTGCTTATTCATCATGTGGGCGAGTCCCTTTGGATTTACTTAGTCATTATGTGTGAGTTGGGTCAGTCCTGTTTGGATTTGCTTAGTCATTATATGTGCGAGTTGGGTCAGTCCTGTTTGAATATACCGAGTCATTATGTGGGTGAGTTGGGTCAGTCCTGTTTGGATTTACTTAGTCATTATGTGGGCGAGTTGTGTTTAGATTTACTTAGTCATTATGTGTGAGTTGGGTCAGTCCTGTTTGGATTTCCTTAGTCATTACGTGGGTGAGTTGGGTCAGTCCTGTTTGGATTTACTTAGTCATTATGTGGGTGAGTTCTGTTTGGATTTACATAGTCATTATGTGTGAGTTGGGTCAGTCCTGATTGGATTTACTTAGTCATTATATGTGCGAGTTGGGTCAGTCCTGTTTAGATATACTGTGTCATTATGTGGGGGAGTTGGGTCAGTCCTGTCTGGATTTGCTTAGTCATTATGTGGGCGAGTTCTGTTTAGATTTACTTAGTCATTATGTGGGTGAGTTGGGTCAGTCCTGTTTGGATTTCCTTAGTCATTATATGTGCGAGTTGGGTCAGTCCTGTTTGAATATACCGAGTCATTATGTGGGTGAGTTGGGTCAGTCCTGTTTGGATTTACTTAGACATCATGTGGGCGAGTTCTGCTTGGATTTGCTTAGTCATTATGTGGGTGAGTTGGGCAAGTTCTGTTTGGATTTACTTAGTCATTATGTAGGTGAGATGGGCAAGTTCTGTTTGTATTTACTTAGTCATTGTATAGGTGTGTTGGGCAAGTTCTGTTTGGTTTGACTTAGTCATTATGTGGGTGAGTTGGGCAAGTCCTGTTTAGATTTACTTACCCGTTGGTTGCATATTTACGTGTATCACGATCAGTAAGGAAAAGAAAGTGAGCTTTATTTTTCAACAGGAACATTGTTGACACATACAAGTATTAACTGTATAGATACTACTTAGTACTATTAACAGTTGATGTAATTCTATCCCTCAGTGGAAACATTAAACACCAGAGTCTCCACACACCCTCCTTTCCTTCCAGTAAACTATAGCACTGTTTCTTACCAATCCTACAGCAGTGTTTCTTACTGATGCTGCAGCACTGTTTCTTACCGATGCGGAATGACTGCAGTCCACCAGGTGACTTTGCATTCTTCTCCTTCATGTGCTGTAGTACACTGGTCAACAGCAACTGGGCCTGGTGTCGCATGGATGCATTGCTGGATTCCACCAGAGTGATTGCCCTTGCTAAGGAAGCCCGATCTTGATCTACAACCCCTTTGTACAAAGTTTCTGTTGCAGGTTCCATCTGCAAGTTTCCTAGCACCTCCTCCACACTGAGCACTGGCAGGGAAGAGAATGGATTTGTTGGCAGGTCTGATCTTGACATCAGTGATGAAAAGGAAACAAGCCTTTGAGTTGTCACTGACTGAGCTGCTGGCTTCCACATCTTCAGGTCTGATGTTGACACCCGTGACCACAAGGAAGAGAGCCTTTGGGTCATCCCTACGTGACCTGCTGGCTTCCATAGCATTAGTCCATGAGCTCTGCGGCAGTTTTTGCACAGCTGTTTCAACTGAGTATTGGAATATAGCTCATAAATGTTTCGGAACATATTGTTCAGTTCCCTTTCAAAGACTGATACCTATACTTGATAAGATGTATTTGTTACCAATAAACTTAAGTTGATGCTTTAAAATGTTAAATCAAGTGTTAGCATTATGTGTGCGCACATGTACATGTAAATGTGTATGTGCACATGCATGTGTGCGTGTGATTACTCTGAACTGTTATACTTTCATTTTGTTGTTTTCCTAATCTGATGTCAGTTTCGCTAATACCCCAAACTACTACTTGTAGTTGTACTATGATCAGTACTAATTTGACAACAAAGAAACTGTACATCTGAAGTCTTTGCTGTCGGTCATCTCTGGCTGCAGAATTGCTGCTGGTTTCCTTCAAAGTGACCTAAAAATACAAAACAAAACAATACCATTTGGGTCATTTTGCAGCGAGGGACACAGCACATACATAACAGTGGTCACTGCAGTTTATCCACCCAGCCACCCCTGAAAAAAATACATGGTGTGACATAATCCAGCAAAAGATACAGAATAATCCAGTTTAGTACTATAGTACACGTGTTTACAGGTTGGGTGTTATGGAAACAGGCTGTGAAAGTTTGGGAGCATTTTACCAAGACAAGTTACGCTGCCGATTTAATCTGTCAGTGTCATGAGTGTTAACTACTACTATTGTACTAATCAAAAACAGGCTTCAACTGAGTGATTTTGGCACTGCCGTCATGGAGGCTTTTGAGAAGATTTTGCATGGGATGTAGCCATAATCACTAGTCTGATTTCTGATTCCTCATCTATTCTCACCCAGACAAACGCTGGACACATATGCACACAGTGATTCCAGCACACCTGGCTATAAAGATGGACTGTTTGCAAGAGGTCTTGGAGGCCATACAGAAGGCAATGGGAAGTCTGCGCAAGTGGCAAGTCAAAGGAACCCAAAAGGTCCTTCACCTCAGCTTGACCAGGGGCTGGAGCCTGACACTGTCTGTTGATCAGAAACTGAACCCTGCTGCTTTCATGTGATTACATTTACACAGCACACCCTGACCCTGACCCCCAACCATGACTTCTCTCCATGACCCCTAACCATGACCATGACCCCTAACCATGACCCCTAACCATGACCTCTGACCATGAAGCTGTGCCCCCAGCCCACAAGGCCAAGCTCCTTGACCATGACCCCTCAATGACACATGACCTCTGACTATGTATGACCCCCAGAATAATACATTATCCATGTTTGATACATGACCCCTGAATGACCCATGAAATCTGATTGATACATAACCCAGGAATGATGCGTGATCTGACTGATACATGACCCAAGAATGACACAAAATCCCTGTTGGAATTTTTGATACATGACCACTTGATCATAGCATATGTGAGATGATACATTGCTCCAGCATAAAGTGTGTGAGAGTGAGAGCACAAGGCCTTATTGCTACATGACCCCTGACTGACATTTTGTCATTGTCAGGTGACATGGGGCTCCAGTGGGGGCGCAGTATTGTTACTGACAATGTTTTTGTACAGCATAATACTTTCATAGGACTGAATGAAGTAAATATTTGTCAACATTGTCTTTCCAGCTTGCTTGAAACTATCAGAGCTTCTGTGTCTTCCATGTCTGATTACCCTTTTCAAAAGAAACGAGCTCTCTAAAAACGTCTGTCAAACTGGTAGAAGAGACTGAAATACAAATATAGATTAAGGATTTTGTTTTGAAATGCCTAAATTAAAAAATAAACATTTTCTCACTAATCTTTCAATGTAGTGCACTGAACAGCTGAGTATGTCCCCCCCCCCCCCCCCCCCCCCCCCCCCCAGCCACACACACACACATCAAACAGGTCAGAGGGTGTCAGGCCAGCTGTCACTAAGGTACTGTTCTTATTGAAGTTATTCTTCCTTTCAGTGTCCCAAAACTTCAACACTTTGAAAACTTACACTTTTCCTTTGTGCATGCTGTGCTATTTTTGTTTCCATTATGACATGGATTGCAGGATCTTTAGTGTGCGTATGTATCATATATAATCTGTATGTATACATGTATGTGTATACACAGGGGAAACCTTGGTTTATAGTCTCATCCAAAAGAATTTTGTAGAGTCTGTAGAGAATTTAGAAACCTGCAGAATTTTAGGGGTGGGTGCAAAGCCTATCATATAATGGTCACCTGTCCATAAGGTGACCATGCTACAGCATGCTTAATTTGGCTTTCCAGAGTCAGCGCTCTTGCTTTGCATCACCGTCTAGCAAACAGCTAAACATCATAGACCTACGTTTCTAAATTCAGTATGAGGGCAATATCCAATTTTAGCCCTGTCAGTTCGCTGTCCTCAAATGGTATGAGAATGCATGCATGTGAGCATGTGTGTGTATGTGTATGGAATAAACTTGAAGTGTCCATTACACTGGCATGTCCACATAATTATCAGTTCATTCCATACTATGCCAGTGCATGCACGCACACACACACACACACACACACACACACACACACACACACACACACTGTTACCACGGTAGAACATATAAAAGACCCTGGTCATTCTGCCAAAAGTACAGGTGGCAGGTTACAGCTAAACATGCATGCATCTTACGTATGTGGCTTTGCATGAAGTGACATGGTGTATGGTTGTATGGTGTACACAGAACGCGCCGAGACGGCAGCAGTTTCATGTGGCACCAGCCATGCCAGCGCTGTAAGTACACCACTTCGGTGGATATTCAAAAACGCACCATAAAATGCTATTCACTCATGTAGAATCACATGCGAGCGCAGTGAGTCTGATTGAGAGCGGAGAATTGTGCTATATAAAAGCGATCAACAACAACAACCCACACACACACACGTCGCGTACCATTTGAGGACCGCGAACCGACGGGGCTAAAAGTGGATATTGCCAGTGAGTACGTATCAAAGGGGCGTTTTAAAAACAAAACCCTCAAACCACGGGACGTTTATCAGTTTTCCAAACCAACAATCAACGTCAACGTCCCTCCGTCCCCATCCAAACTGCAGCATAACTTTCTAATCTTGCTTTTGTGTGCAAAGCAAGGACCGTACTGTGACTGCTACAGGCCTCACACTATACGCTTACTGTAGCACACTAACTGACTAAGGCTGCATCCATACCAAAACAAAAACAAAAAAGCCGATCCAACTTCCGACGACAAAATGCAGGCCTATCAGTCAGTGGGATGATCTAAACGTATTTCATCTCCTTCCTGTAATACTTGCAAAATAGACAACAGTGGCGGCCGTTTTGCTCCACTGCTGTGTTGGAAACTTAATTCGAGAGCTCTGAAGGTTATTCTCAAAATAACAATTCCTCCAAATGGTGTGTTTGTACAAAAAACAAAACAACACACAAAAAGACGCTTTTTTACCACAATAATTAAAAGCATACTACAATAAATAGATTTAAAAAAGAAATCGACAAAATACATACAAAATATACTACAGTAGTAAACAGATTTTTTTTTAATCTACTAAAGCAAACATGAAAACATAGAGAGACCTCGATGTTTTCTCGGATTGAAGATCATGTAACTTTTAGGGGTTGCACAGCAGTAGGGGAAAACACACACACACACACACACACACACACACACACACACACACACACACACACACACACACACACACACACACACACACACACACACACACACACACACACACACACACACACACACACACACACACACACACACACACACACACACACACACACACACACACACACACACACACACACACACACACACACACACACACACACACACACACACACACACACACACACACACACACACACACACACACACACACACACACACACACACACACACACACACACACACACACACACACACACACACACACACACACACACACACACACACACACACACACACACACACACACACACACACACACACACACACACACACACACACACACACACACACACACACACACACACACACACACACACACACACACACACACACACACACACACACACACACACACACACACACACACACACACACACACACACACACACACACACACACGTTCTTAAATTAATGAGCCTTATATTAGTTTAGTTGAACTGCCCTGTGAGGGATGATTAAAGTTTTTTGACTTGACTTCACACACACACACACACACACACACACACACACACACACACACACACACACACACACACACACACACACACACACACACACACACACGCGCGCGCGCGCGCGCGCGCGCAAGCAGGCAGGCACACGCACACTGCGTCTTAGTTTTTGAGTGTTTAGTTGTGTTTTGGTAAAAAGACGTATGCGTTTATGTGACCTTCACCTTTCATTCATGACCGAGGTTTATGTCTACTGTTTTCTGTTAATTTGTGCTAGAGAAAAGTGAAATGCTTTGATTTGAAACAGTGTGTAATCACACGAAACAAGGATGAGGAATAGAAGCAATTCAGGCATACGCCTGGACTATTTTCAGCGTCTTGTGAACCGCACTATTCTGAAGTATCAGGTATGCAACGTCGGCAAAACTTCGTAATTTTCGTTTCTGTGTTCTTGACTAAAACTACAGTACTACACCACGTCCCCTCCTCCCTCACTCCGCATCTTCCTCCCCATCATGTTCCCCTTTCCACTATTCCTTTCCCTCTTGGGTCCAGACATGGCAAGACAATTGACGGTGATCAGATTGCATGAGTCATGAGACAAAAGTCACTTCCAAAAGTTCCATGAATGTTGACAATCACGGTTGTTTTCGGGGGACAGGGACCCTTTGTTTGATTATTTTCAGTTGAGCTAGGCCTATTATTCATAAGATGTGGAGAAGTGGCAAAGAACTGGATTTGAATAATGATGACCTGTGCAAAGAGTACACTATTACAAACGAATCATGAAGTAGAGTGTTGTGGCACTCTTAGTCTTAAACAAAATTATTTGTTGTGACCTTGTGTGGTTGTAAATTTGCAAAAACCCTGAAGATGAGATGTGTGCACCACACATCTTTGACACTGTCATCAAAATCATCAAAAATGATGGACTACCAAATGCAAAGTACTGAGAGAAAAAAGTTCACTCCAATTTCTAAAAGTAATGGTTGTTTTATTTTTAGGTGGTGCTTGTTTTTTGTTGCTGTGTGTTTGGAGGGGGGTGGGGATGGGGGTGAGGCCTTTTCTGCTTATAATTTGTTTTTATGACTGTGAGTATTGCAAATAGAGCCATTATGCAAATCAGTTTTGTACAGTCATTGGAGTGTGCCCATTTACTAGCTGTTGTGTGAGACCCTATGTTGTGGAATGGTGGACTAAAGTCATGCATAAAGATCTGGCAATGTGCACTTTTATAAGTTATATGTCAGATTACAGATATGATTTATCACAAAATGTGATGCAAACATTCCAGTTGAACTTCTGTGGGTTTCAGAACCCGGCTACAGGACTGATCTCATCACGTGAAGACACCCAGCACAGCTGGGTACGAGATAATGTCTACAGCATCCTGTCGGTGTGGGGGCTGGCCCTGGCCTATCGCAAGACTGCTGACCTGGACGAGGATCGGGCCAAGGCGTATGAACTGGAGAAGGTAGTTGTGTCTTTCAGTCTTTGTAACTACAGTCTGACCTGACCACCTTTCAACCAGACAAAACACCAGGAAATATTGCATTCCATCCTGACATTAAATTTGTGTGAAAAGAATGAGGGAAAAGTCTGCATGCATCTGGAGATGTTCCACTTGCAGTGCACCGACTGTTGTGGTGCTGATGAGGCAACTGCTGTGACTTTGCAGGCGGTTGTGATGCTGATGCGCGGCTTGCTGCGTTGCATGATGATGCAGTGTGACAAGCTGGAGAAGTTCAAGACCACGCAGAGCCCCCTGGATGCACTGCACGCCAAGTACTGCACGCGCACAGGCAAGACTGTGGTGGGGGACACGGAGTGGGGCCACCTGCAGATTGATGCCACCTCCATCTACTTGCTTACCTTGGCACAAATGACGGCTTCAGGTGAGAACATCTGCCTGTGGTGGTGCTGATGCTTGTGAACGGTTGCTGTGTTCTAACGACAAAATAGCAGCTCTTGGGGAGGCTGTGAAATGAACAGTTGTACAGCTGTACAATTTGTATGTATACATGAGTATTCACATGCTTTTTTCTGGGAATGGGAAAGGAGGAGAGGGTTGGCTACATTCCATTTTGGACTTGTACTATTACACTTAACACTGTTTGTAAACTGAAAGGTAAATTCCTGAAGTAGCTCTCCAGTAAATAATTGGTTTGGATGTGTTTTGATATACAAAATGTTAGGAGTGTATTTTATGTGCAGGTCTGTGCATCGTCAAGACATTGGATGAGGTGGCCTTTGTTCAGAACCTGGTGTTTTACATCGAAACTGCCTACCGTACCCCTGACTACGGCATCTGGGAGAGAGGGGACAAAACCAACCATGGTTTGCCAGAGCTTAACTCCAGTTCTATTGGGATGGCAAAGGTAGGCTTTCCAGTTCTGTTGGGATGGCAAAGGTAGGCTTTCCAGTTCTGTTGGGATGGCAAAGGTAGGCTTTCCAGTTCTGTTGGGATGGCAAAGGTAGGCTTTCCAGTTCTGTTGGGATGGCAAAGGTAGGCTTTCCAGTTCTGTTGGGATGGCAAAGGTAGGCTTTCCAGTTCTGTTGGGATGGCAAAGGCAGGCTTTCCAGTTCTATTGGGATAGCAAAGGTAGGCTTTCCAGTTCTGTTGGGATGGCAAAGGCAGGCTTTCCAGTTCTGTTGGGATGGCAAAGGCAGGCTTTCCAGTTCTGTTGGGACGGCAAAGGCAGGCTTTCCAAGCTGTTTTTCTTTCCTTTGACCTGTTGGTGGGCTAGCATGGTGGCAGACTGAGAGTCAGCTGAGAGTCTGCTCTCTGCTGAGACTGAGAGTCCACAGGGGTCAGAGGTTACCTCTTTCAGAGACTGAGAGTCCACAGGGATCAGAGATTCCCTCTTTCAGAGACTGAGAGTCCACAGGGGTCAGAGGTTCCCTCTTTCAGAGACTGAGAGTCCACAGGGATCAGAGGTTCCCTCTTTCAGAGACTGAGAGTCCACAGGGATCAGAGGTTGTCTCTCTCAAGCCAGGAATGGGTCACAACTTAGGTTTGCATGTGTTGCCTTCAGGCAGGAAGCTGACCTGTTTGAGTTAGGCCTTCTCCATGTGACAGGTTTTTAATGACATGCACTCCATATGACGGGTTTTTAATGATGTCAACTCCATTTGACAGACTTTTAATGATGTGAACCCCATTCGACAGGCTTTTAATGATGTGAACCCCATTCAGCAGGCTTTTAATGATGTCAACTCCATTTGACAGGCTTTTAATGATGTCAGCTCCATGTGACAGGCTTTTAATGATGTCAGCTCCATGTGACAGGCTTTTAATGATGAGAACTCCATTTGACAGGCTGCACTTGATGCCATCAATGAGCTGGACCTGTTTGCTGCCAAGGGCGGCCCATCCTCAGTGATTCACGTCCTGCCGGACGAGGCGCAGCAGTGTCAGGCCATCCTCATGTCCATGCTGCCTCGTGAGAGCAACTCCAAGGTGAGACCTTGCACCTGTCTCCACGATCACAATGCAGCTATGTGATAAAATGGTAGCAACTCCAAGGTGAGACCTTGCACCTGTCTCCACGATCACAATGCAGCGATGTGATAAAATGGTAGCAACTCCAAGGTGAGACCTTGCACCTGTCTCCACGATCACAATGCAGCTATGTGATAAAATGGTAGCAACTCCAAGGTGAGACCTTGCACCTGTCCCCACGATCACAATGCAGCTATGTGATAAAATGGTAGCAACTCCAAGGTGAGACCTTGCACCTGTCCCCACGATCACAATGCAGCTATGCGATAAAATGGTAGCAACTCCAAGGTGAGACCTTGCACCTGTCTCCACGATCACAATGCAGCTATGTGATAAAATGGTAGCAACTCCAAGGTGAGACCTTGCACCTGTCTCCACGATAACAATGCAGCTATGTGATAAAATGGTAGCAACTCCAAGGTGAGACCTTGCACCTGTCTCCACGATCACAATGCAGCTATGTGATAAAATGGTAGCAACTCCAAGGTGAGACCTTGCACCTGTCTCCACGATCACAATGCAGCTATGCGATAAAATGGTAGCAACTCCAAGGTGAGACCTTGCACCTGTCTCCACGATCACAATGCAGCTATGTGATAAAATGGTAGCAACTCCAAGGTGAGACCTTGCACCTGTCTCCACGATCACAATGCAGCTATGTGATAAAATGGTAGCAACTCCAAGGTGAGACCTTGCACCTGTCTCCACGATAACAATGCAGCTATGTGATAAAATGGTAGCAACTCCAAGGTGAGACCTTGCACCTGTCTCCACGATAACAATGCAGCTATGTGATAAAATGGTAGCAACTCCAAGGTGAGACCTTGCACCTGTCTCCACGATAACAATGCAGCTATGTGATAAAATGGTAGCAACTCCAAGGTGAGACCTTGCACCTGTCTCCACGATCACAATGCAGCTATGTGATAAAATGGTAGCAACTCCAAGGTGAGACCTTGCACCTGTCTCCACGATAACAATGCAGCTATGTGATAAAATGGTAGCAACTCCAAGGTGAGACCTTGCACCTGTCCCCACGATCACAATGCAGCTATGCGATAAAATGGTAGCAACTCCAAGGTGAGACCTTGCACCTGTCTCCACGATCACAATGCAGCTATGTGATAAAATGGTAGCAACTCCAAGGTGAGACCTTGCACCTGTCTCCACGATAACAATGCAGCTATGTGATAAAATGGTAGCAACTCCAAGGTGAGACCTTGCACCTGTCTCCACGATCACAATGCAGCTATGTGATAAAATGGTAGCAACTCCAAGGTGAGACCTTGCACCTGTCTCCACGATCACAATGCAGCTATGCGATAAAATGGTAGCAACTCCAAGGTGAGACCTTGCACCTGTCTCCACGATCACAATGCAGCTATGTGATAAAATGGTAGCAACTCCAAGGTGAGACCTTGCACCTGTCTCCACGATCACAATGCAGCTATGTGATAAAATGGTAGCAACTCCAAGGTGAGACCTTGCACCTGTCTCCACGATAACAATGCAGCTATGTGATAAAATGGTAGCAACTCCAAGGTGAGACCTTGCACCTGTCTCCACGATAACAATGCAGCTATGTGATAAAATGGTAGCAACTCCAAGGTGAGACCTTGCACCTGTCTCCACGATAACAATGCAGCTATGTGATAAAATGGTAGCAACTCCAAGGTGAGACCTTGCACCTGTCTCCACGATCACAATGCAGCTATGTGATAAAATGGTAGCAACTCCAAGGTGAGACCTTGCACCTGTCTCCACGATAACAATGCAGCTATGTGATAAAATGGTAGCAACTCCAAGGTGAGACCTTGCACCTGTCTCCATGATAACAATGCAGCTATGTGATAAAAGGGTAGCAACTCCAAGGTGAGACCTTGCACCTGTCTCCACGATCACAATGCAGCTATGTGATAAAATGGTAGCAACTCCAAGGTGAGACCTTGCACCTGTCTCCACGATCACAATGCAGCTATGTGATAAAATGGTAGCAACTCCAAGGTGAGACCTTGCACCTGTCTCCACGATCACAATGCAGCTATGTGATAAAATGGTAGCAACTCCAAGGTGAGACTGCAGCTGTCACAGTGCAGCTATCTAATGAAACAGTTGCAACACCCTGTTTAAGACCATCCAGCTGTGCGTCTTACTAACCCCAGTAAGTGCAGCTATCTGATGAAACAGTTGCAACACCCTGTTTAAGACCATCCAGCTGTGCGTCTTACTAACCCCAGTAAGTGCAGCTATCTGATGAAGCACTAGCAACACCCGGGCAAGACCAGCGTGCTACGTATGTTAGCAGAATGTGCGGCAAGCTGGTGAAAGTGACCATCCCCATGTCCAGCAGTGTTTGACCATCCCCGTGTCCAGCTGTGTTTGACCACCCCAGTGTCCAGCAGTGTTTGACTGTTGCTGTGGCCAGCAGCGTTTGACTGTCCCTGTGTCTAGCAGTGTTTGACTGTCTCCATGTCCAGCAGTGTTTGACTGTTCCTGTGTCCAGCAGTGTTTGACCACCCCTGTGTCCAGCAGTGTTTGACCATCTCCGTGTCCAGCAGTGTTTGACCACCCCTGTGTCCAGCAGTGTTTGACCACCCCTGTGTCCAGCAGTGTTTGACCATCTCCGTGTCCAGCAGTGTTTGACCACCCCTGTGTCCAGCAGTGTGATTATTCCTTGGAGCATTAGTAATGGGCATGGAGATGCTTGTAGTGTAGCCCTACAGTGAGTCCCTTCAGGCTGAGAGGCCAGGACCATCACAAGGACTTCCTGTCTTCACACAAGTCTCTCTTACCACTGTGTCTTAACCCCTTAACGGCTGAGAGGCCAGGACCATCACAAGGACTTCCTGTCTTCACACAAGTCTCTCTTAACACTGTGTCTTAACCCCTTAACGGCTGAGAGGCCAGGACCATCACAAGGACTTCCTGTCTTCACACAAGTCTCTCTTAACACTGTGTCTTAACCCCTTAACGGCTGAGAGGCCAGAACCATCACAAGGACGTAACGGCCTCACACAAGTCTCTCTTAACACTGTCTTAACCCCTTAACAGCTGCACTTGCCAGCATGCTGTATGTGCTTTGGAATGAAATGCACAGTTCGAAATCCTTCTGTTTTTCTCCCCTCACCAGCTTGTGGAATGATTTCAGATTTTACAAGGAATAGATTCAGCTGTGATATTTTGAGTCACTTTTGGTATAGTTTGTAGAGATTACGCTCTGTCCGTGTTTGTAGATGTGGTTTTCTCTCTCCAGGAAGTGGATGCTGGCTTGCTGACCGTGATTGGCTACCCTGCCTTCGCTGTTCGTGACCCGTCATTGATTCAGGAAACTCGTGACTTCATCAGGCAGAAACTGGATGTAAGTGTGTGCATGTGATGGTGACTGGCTTTTTCACATTGCCTGGACAAAGCTCCTCTGTGATCAGGGACACGTGGCACAGGGCTGTGATCTGATTCACCTTTCCTGTCGCCTCAGTTTTTCTGCCTAGGCCTGTTGCTCATTATGTCTTTTCATGTTTCTGCTAGTGGCCCATTCTCTTTTTTTCCAGGAAATGTTTAGTATTTTTCATGAAGAGTTGGGCTTTTTTTATATTAAGTGAAGAATTTTGAAATGTATATTTCATTTTGCTTATGATAGAGTTTGAGTGTCATCCTGCAGTGACCCTGTGCAGTTGGTGGGACGGTAAAATCCTGTTACTGACTAACTTCTGACTTCATTAGGCAGAAATATGTGTGTTTCTCTCTTTTTGTGTTGTGTGTTTTGATGTGTGTGTGTGTGTTTGAGGAACAGGGATTGGAGGGCAGATGAGCTATGAGGTATGTGTCAGCAACAGTGAATCACACCTGTTCTTTAGTCTCAAAGTGGTGTGTGCCATCAACAGTAAAACACACCCTTCAGTCTCGCACACAAAGTGGGTGTGTCACCAGCAGTGAATCATGCCCTTCAGTCTCACACACAAGGTGGTGTGTGTCATCAGCAGTGAATCACACCTATCCTTCAGTCTCACACACAAAGTGGTGTGTGTCATCAGCAGTGAATCACACCTATCCTTCAGTCTCACACACAAAGTGGTGTGTGTCATCAGCAGTGAGTCACACCCTTCAATCTCACTCACAATGTGGTGTGTGTCATCAGCAGTGAGTCACACCCTTCAATCTCACCCACAATGTGGTGTGTGTCATCAGCAGTGAATCACACCTGTCCTTCAGTCTCACTCACAAAGTGGTGTGTGTCATCAGCAATGAATCACACCCTTCAGTCTCACACACAAAGTGGTGTGTGTCATCAGCAGTGAATCACACCTGTCCTTTAGTCTCACACACAAAGTGGTGTGTGTCATCAGCAGTGAATCACCCCTGTCCTTTAGTCTCACTCACAAAGTGGCATCATCAGCAGTGAATCACACCTGTCCTTTAGTCTCACACACAAAGTGGTGTGTGTCATCAGCAGTGAATCACCCCTGTCCTTTAGTCTCACTCACAAAGTGGCATCATCAGCAGTGAATCACACCTGGTCTTTGATGAGTTTTATTTTGCACTGACATGACCTTTTCAGTGGATTGAGCATGAAACATTTAGTAACTGGCAGTGTGTTGTTGCAGGGAAAGTATGGATGCAGTCGCTTTCTGCGTGACGGCTACAAAACACCAAGGGAGGTAAGTGCAGAGGTTGGAATGCATGCAGTGGAGGCCTCGCTGAAAGACCGCCCCAGAGGCCACCCACTGTTAGACCATGGCTCTAAAAAACATACTTTTCTATAGTTCCTGGTCAGTAACCGCTGTTTGAGAGGCCACCCCTCTGGTAGACCATGTTCCGGAAGCCATGCTGTTATTTCCTGGCCAGTAAATTCCATACAGGATTTTTAAACCACTTTCATGAAGCCTTACTCTCAACATTTCCAAGTAAAATGCAGTTTGACAAAGACAGCTATTCCCCCCTATGTAAAACCTTACGCCCCCCCATTTTCAGGTAAATGAAGTTTGCAGTGACAGTCCTTTTTGGTCATTTTTGTTTGTTTTACGGGTGGTCATTGATCAGGGGTAGCACTGTATGATGTTTGATACCGTCAACTCTTTGTGTGTTGTTTTCTTTTGTTGTTACTCCAGACTGTTACTCTTTGATGAGAAGGAAAAGATGTTAGGGGTGGGGGGAGCGGTGTTACATAGTGGTGGGGGAATGGGTGGTTCAAAAGGGTGGTTTGTAGGGGTGGGGGAAAGGGTGTTTCATAGGGGTGGGACAAGGGGTGTCTCATAGGGGTGGGACAAGGGGTGTCTCATAGGGGTGGGACAAGGGGTGTCTCATAGGGGTGGGACAAGGGGTGGAGGAAGGGGTGTTTCATAGGGGTGGGAGAAGGGGTGTTTCATAGGGGTGGGAAAAGGGTGGTTCATAGGGGTGGGGGAAAGGGGTGTTTAATAGGGGTGAGAGAAGGGTTGGTTCATAGGGGTGGGGAAGGGGTGGTTCGTAGGGGTGGGGGAAGAGGTGGTTCATAGGGGTGGAGGAAGGGTGTTTTGTAGCGTTGGGAGAAGGGTTGGTTCATAGGGGTGGGGGAAAGGGGTGTTTAATAGGGGTGGGGGATAGGGGTGTTTCATAGGGGTGAGAGAAGGGTTGGTTCATAGGGGTGGGGGAAAGGGGTGTTTAATAGGGGTGGGGGATAGGGGTGTTTCATAGGGGTGAGAGAAGGGTTGGTTCATAGGGGTGGGGGATAGGGGTGGGGGATAGGGGTGTTTCATAGGGGTGAGAGAAGGGTTGGTTCATAGGGGTGGGGAAGGGGTGTTTAATAGGGGTGAGAGAAGGGTTGGTTCAAAGGGGTGGGGAAGGGGTGTTTCATGGGGGTGGGAGAGTGGATGATTAATAGGGATGGGGGAAGGGGTGTTCAGTAGGGGTGGAGGAAGGGATGTTTAATAGGGGTGGGGGAAGGGGTGTTCAGTAGTGGTGGAGGAAGGGATGTTTAATAGGGGTGGGGGAAGGGGTGAGGGAAGGGGTGTTCAGTAGGGGTGGAGGAAGGGATGTTCAATAGGGGTGGGGGAAGGGGTGTTTCATATGGGTGGTGAAAGTGATTGTTCCAGACACCTTTAGAGTGGTGTGCTTTGTTGCAGGAATAGCTTGCTATGAATTAAGCTGCCTTCTCCTGAGTCTCATTTCTGACAGTGCTGCTACAGGGCAGTCACATACTGCTACAGGGCAGTCACATACTGCTACAGGGCAGTCACATACTGCTACAGGGCAGTCACATACTGCTACAGGGCAGTCACATACTGCTACAGGGCAGTCACGTGTCTGAAAGTTCTGAGAACACTGCTACAGGGCAGTCACATACTGCTACAGGGCAGTCACATACTGCTACAGGGCAGTCACGTGTCTGAAAGTTCTGAGAACACTGCTACAGGGCAGTCACATACTGCTACAGGGCAGTCACATACTGCTACAGGGCAGTCACGTGTCTGAAAGTTCTGAGAACACTGCTACAGGGCAGTCACATACTGCTACAGGGCAGTCACATACTGCTACAGGGCAGTCACATACTGCTACAGGGCAGTCACGTGTCTGAAAGTTCTGAGAACACTGCTGCAGGGCAGTCACATACTGCTACAGGGCAGTCACATACTGCTACAGGGCAGTCACGTGTCTGAAAGTTCTGAGAACACTGCTACAGGGCAGTCACATACTGCTACAGGGCAGTCACATACTGCTACAGGGCAGTCACATACTGCTACAGGGCAGTCACGTGTCTGAAAGTTCTGAGAACACTGCTACAGGGCAGTCACATACTGCGACAGGGCAGTCACATACTGCGACAGGGCAGTCACGTGTCTGAAAGTTCTGAGAACACTGCTACAGGGCAGTCACATACTGCTACAGGGCAGTCACATATGTGGAAGTTCTGAGAGTGCTGCTACAGGCAAGTCATTTATCCTTGAAAGTTCACTCTCTCAGCACTGCTACAGGGAAGTCATTTATCCTTGAAAGTTCACTCTCTCAGCACTGCTACAGGCAAGTCATTTATCCTTGAAAGTTCACTCTCTCAGCACTGCTACAGGCAAGTCATTTATCCTTGAAAGTTCACTCTCTCAGCACTGCTACAGGCAAGTCATTTATCCTTGAAAGTTCACTCTCTCAGCACTGCTACAGGGAAGTCATTTATCCTTGAAAGTTCACTCTCTCAGCACTGCCAGTTCATGTATGTGTTGAAACCTTGTCATGAAGACATTCTGTAATTTAAAGTGAGCTGTTGGCAGAGTTTTCTGCTTCCATGTGTGTGTGTATGTGTTTAAACCATCTCTATAAGAAGTCTTGTTTTGAAGGACCCAAACCGACTGTACTACGAGCCCTCTGAGCTGGTGCAGTTTGAGCACATTGAGAGCCAGTGGCCGCTCTTCTTCGCCTTCCACCTCTTGGATGGCCTCTTCCGCAATGACAAAGAGGAGGTAGGTGGTCATGTGTGTAGGAGAGAGAAAGTGACAAGTGTGATGTGCTGAAATGTGAGTTGCCTCCATCAGGGTACTGCATGCACCCAACTCAGCTTGATGGTGGAACAGTATAAATCAGAGTGTCCAGTGAAAATACTGGATTGCTATGTGCAAGGTCAGTTTTGATTGTTCAAGGTCACATTAAAAGTTTAAAATTAAAATTTTGTGCAGACAGTGTCCTATGAACTGTTTGAACCTTGTGGAACCAAATTCGTTATCATGACGCATATTTGTGAAATGGAATGTTAGATGAATAGACTGCTTTGCTGTTGTCAAGGTCACATGATCAAACTGTCATCAATTCGACTATATCTTCTGAACTGCTGATCATTTTTGCATCCACACTTAGTTTGATTGTATATCATTATAAAACATGAATCAGGGTGTCTTGCAAAAAGAATGAATTATTGTAGTTGAGGTCAAAGTTACAGTGCAGTTCAAAACTTCATTGAATGTTTGTCAGTCTTATATTTTCTGTACTGCTGATCTCACTGCATCTAAACTAGGTATGTAGGTGTACTATTACTAATCACCAGACCATGCGCAAAACAAAGTATGTACATATATTGATAATATCACAGATACGGTGTCTAGGCATGCAATGGAGGGTATTTTACTGTGCAGGGCATTGTTGATTCACTCCTGCTGAAAGTGGACCTGTCTGCGATGTGTTGGTCATGTCTTGTGTACTTTCCAGGCAGTGAAATCCCCCTGTATGCTAGACATGTGTGGCTGCAGGATAAGTGACTGTGGCTGTATGCTAGGTGGCTGTGGCTGTATGCTAGGTGACTGTGGCTGTATGCTAGGTGACTGTGACTGTGGCTAGGTGACTGTGGCTGTATGCTAGGTGACTGTGACTGTGGCTAGGTGACTGTGGCTGCATGCTAGGTGACTGTGACTGTGGCTAGGTGACTGTGGCTGCATGCTAGGTGACTGTGGCTGCATGCTAGGTGACTGTGGCTGTGGCTAGGTGACTGTGGCTGTGGCTAGGTGACTGTGGCTGTTTGCGAGGTGACTGTGGCTGCATGCTAGGTGACTGTGGCTGTTTGCGAGGTGACTGTGGCTGTATGCTAGGTGACTGTGGCTGTATGCTAGGTGACTGTGACTGTGGCTAGGTGACTGTGGCTGCATGCTAGGTGACTGTGACTGTGGCTAGGTGACTGTGGCTGCATGCTAGGTGACTGTGACTGTGGCTAGGTGACTGTGGCTGCATGCTAGGTGACTGTGACTGTGGCTAGGTGACTGTGGCTGCATGCTAGGTGACTGTGGCTGTATGCTAGGTGACTGTGACTGTGGCTAGGTGACTGTGGCTGCATGCTAGGTGACTGTGGCTGCATGCTAGGTGACTGTGGCTAGGTGACTGTGGCTGCATGCTAGGTGACTGTGGCTGTATGCTAGGTGACTGTGGCTGTTTGCTAGGTGACTGTGGCTAGGTGACTGTGGCTGTTTGCTAGGTGACTGTGGCTGTATGCTAGGTGACTGTGGCTGTTTGCTAGGTGAATGTGGCTGTTTGCTAGGTGAATGTGGCTGGGTGACTGTGGCTGTATGCTAGGTGACTGTGGCTAGGTGACTGTGGCTGTTTGCTAGGTGACTGTGGCTGTATACTAAGTGACATGGCTGTATTCTAGGTGACTGTGGTTGTATGCTAAGTGATTGTGGCTGTATGCAAAGTGACTATGTGGCTGTATGTGAGGTGACTAGCTGTATGCAAAGTGACTGTGGCTGTATGTGAGGTGACTAGCTGTATGCAAAGTGACTGTGGCTGTATGTGAGGTGACTAGCTGTATGCAAAGTGACTGTGGCTGTATGTGAAGTGACTAGCTGTATGCAAAGTGACTTTGTGGCTGTATGTGAGGTGACTAGCTGTATGCAAAGTGACTGTGGCTGTATGTGAAGTGACTAGCTGTATGCAAAGTGACTATGTGGCTGTATGTGAGGTGACTAGCTGTATGCAAAGTGACTGTGGCTGTATGTGAGGTGACTAGCAGCATGTGAGGTGACTGGCAGCATGTGAGGTGACTAGCTGTATGCGAGGTGACTAGCCTCCTATGTGAGGTAACACTGCATCTTACTGCCACTGTCTGCTGAAACAAGGGCTGTATGTTCAGATAGAGGAATACAAACAATGGCTGTATGTTCAGATAGAGGAATACAAACAATGGCTGTATGTTCAGATAGAGGAATACAAACAATGGCTGTATGTTCAGATAGAGGAATACAAACAATGGCTGTATGTTCAGGTAGAGGAATACAAACAATGGCTGTATGTTCAGATAGAGGAATACAATGGCTGTATGTTCAGATAGAGGAATACAAACAATGGCTGTATGTTCAGATAGAGGAATACAATGGCTGTATGTTCAGGTAGAGGAATACAAACAATGGCTGTATGTTCAGGTAGAGGAATACAAACATTGGCTGTATGTTCAGGTAGAGGAATACAAACAGAGGCTGGATGCTGTGATGCTGAAGACTGAGGATGGAATTCCTATCATGCCAGAGCTGTACTCTGTCCCAGCAGAACTGGTGAGTAGGGGCGGGAACAGGATGTCTGTTTTGTTCTCTTCCTCGTCTTCTTCCATAGAGCAGCCAGCATCATTTTGTTGATGGTTCTGTCGCTGCTGAGGAAGTTGCGGAGATTTGGGTCATTTTGTGGTATTTAGTGAGCGTAGGCAAAGGAAGGGGGGGCAGATAGGGCAGGGTATGGGATGGGGGGGAGGGGGGAGTGTTCTCTATATTTGCTAATGTTACATAAACACAGAGATCTGTCAGATTTATTTTTATTTTTAAATTAATAAAACAGTGCTATAAAAGGATACAGTCACTTATTCAGAATCACATGTGGCATGAGTGCAATGGGTCTACTCCAGAGCAGAGGCTAGCGTTATACAAAAGCAGTCAATAATAATCATTTGAAGGGATATCTTGTATAGGAAAACACTGACACTCAAGCCACTTGCATATTCCATGAGTCAAGCCATGAAGCTGGAAACCCTGTTTTGAACCTGCAGTGTCTTTTGTTGACATCACAGTCCTAAGATCTGAACTTCAATCTGTTGAAGTTTGGGGTGTTTTGTGCTGTTTGTTGTTTTCACACAGCATCATACGTGCCACAGTAGCGAGCATTTCTCAGTTCAAGCTGCCCCTTTTGAGTGTTGTACATGTGTACTTTGAACAGTCAGGAAGCATTTTGTCCTTGACCCAGAAAAGCTAAGCATTTCTAAGGGAGTTGGCGGCTGTTTGTGTCCTGTGGAAAACCAGCCTTTGTTGAGCAGATCAAGTTCAGACCTCTTTTGGGGTACTGTACACAGTTTTCCCATTGCAGGTGTACAGGTGACGATGGCTTCAGGCCATCTTTTGGGGTACTCTATACAGTTTTCCCATTGCAGGTGTACAGGTGACGATGGCTTCAGGCCATCTTTTGGGGTACTCTATACAGTTTTCCCATTGCAGGTGTACAGGTGACGATGGCTTCAGGCCATCTTTTGGGGTACTCTATACAGTTTTCCCATTGCAGGTGTACAGGTGACGATGGCTTCAGGCCATCTTTTGGGGTACTCTATACAGTTTTCCCATTGCAGGTGTACAGGTGACGATGGCTTCAGGCCATCTTTTGGGGTACTCTATACAGTTTTCCCATTGCAGGTGTACAGGTGACGATGGCTTCAGGCCATCTTTTGGGGTACTCTATACAGTTTTCCCATTGCAGGTGTACAGGTGACGATGGCTTCAGGCCATCTTTTGGGGTACTCTATACAGTTTTCCCATTGCAGGTGGAGGCGGAGAAAGCCAACCCCAACAGCCAGAGACGTGTGCCCAACGGCCAAAGACCACACATGTGGGGGCAGTCCCTCTACATCCTCAGCCGCCTGATGTATGAGGTGGGTCCCTCCATTGCTTCCTGGGTCAGGAGACTGACCCCCCCCCCCCCCCCCCCCCCCACACACCCAGCACCCAGTGCAGTTTGTTTGTAATGAACAGGATGAGCAGTTTGTGATGGAGATTTACTTTGAGTTTTGACTGGCAGTTTGTGATGAAGACTGACTCAGTGTTGAGTTCTAGAGAGCTGTTTGTGATAAAGACTGAGTGAGTTCTAAAGAGTAGTTTGTAATGAAGACTAACTCAGTGAGTTCTAAAGAGCAGTTTATGATGAAGACTAGCTGAGTGAGTTCTAGAGAGCAATCTGTGATGAAGACTAACAGTGAATTGTTAAAAGCAGTTTGTGATGAAGACTAACTCAATGAATTCTAAAGAGCAGTTTGTGATGAAGCTAACTTGGTGAGTTCTTGAGAGCAGTTTGTGATGAAGACTCTCAATGTGGAGCACTGGAGAGCAGGTTTTGACAGGCAGAGTTGTGTGTGTGCAGAATTTCCTCTCTCCTGGTGAACTGGATCCACTGAACCGACGGCAGATTCGAGAAGACAAGCCAGATGTGGTTGTGCAAGGTATGGAGGGGTTTATATATTGTAGAAAACACAGCAGCTTATTGCTTCATGAAAGCAAAGGATCAGCCAGTTAGGTTTATGGTGATTGGGACATGGGGAACCCCCCCAAAATGTGCTTATGATGAACAGGACATGGGTAAGTGTGTCGTGTTTGGTTTATGATAAATGGAACATCAGTGAACTTTGCAAAATTTGGTTTGTGATGAATGGGACATGGGTAAACTTGGCATGTTTGGTTTATGATAAATGGAACATGGGTAAACTTGGCAAAGTTTGGTTTATGATGAGCGGGAGATGAGTAAACTTGGCAGGTTTGGTTTAAGATAAACTGGGCATGGGTGAACTTGGCACTTTGGTGTATGAGGAATGGGACACTGGTAAATATGGCAATTTAGATTAAGAGATGCCTTGTGGATGTGTGTGTGTGTCTGTATGTCTGTTTGTGTGTATGTGCAGTGGTGATTCTGGCAGAGGACGCTGGCATCGCCAACTTGCTGAGTCAGCACGGCATTCAGGTTCAGACGCTGAGTGAGACCCACCCCATCCAGGTGCACCCAGCGCGCATTCTCTCTCAGATCTTCTCTCGCCTGGGTATGTGGTCACATGGTGCTCCTTGTCATTGTTAGTGACCACCCCATCCAGTGTGCGTCTTCTCTCAAATCTCTCACCTGGGTATGTGGTCACACCATCGTTCTCTCCAGGTGCACCCAGTGTGCATTGTCTCTCGGATCTCTCACCTGGGTACTTGGTCACATAGTACGTGGCCGCACGATTGTTCCATCCAGGTGCACCCAGCATGCATCCTCTCACAGATCTCTTTCGCTTGGGTGTGTGGTTGTTGCTTCCTTTGCTGCCAGCTGTAGTTGCATGCAGAGTGGGTGATGATAAGCACTGCTGTTGCTGGCTGATGGCGATGGTTGGCGTTGTGGGTGGTGGTGCATGAACATGATGAGGATGACTTCACGGCCACAGAGGTGATGTACCTGTCCATGGTGCTACTGCAGGTGATGGCACTGACACAGGGGGTCCCAGACAGAGGTGTTTCTCTTGTTTCCTCCTGTATTGTCCCAAATATAAGTACTTTTCTGTCCTTCATTGCCTCAAATAGAAGTTTTTTCTGTCCTGTATCGTCCCAAACAGAGTTGTTTCTGTATTGTCCCAAATAGAACTGTTTTTCTGTATTGCTTTGCCCCAGATATAATTTTTCTGTCCTGTATTGTCCCAAATAGAAGCATTCGTTTGCCCTGTGTTGTCCCATATGGAAGTATTTTTCTGTCCTGTGTTGTCCCAGTAGAAGCGTTTTTTGTCTTGTCCCAAATAAAAATATTTTCTGTCATGTCCTAAATAGTATTTTTCTGTCCTGTATTATCCAAGATGGAAGTGCATGTGTGCTTTTTGTTACATTCTGTACCAAGTGGAAACATTTCTGTGTTTTCTGCCCTGTACTGTCCAAAAGGACATTTGTCCAGTGGGTAGATGTGTGAACTTTAAAAGAGAAGAGCCAGGTGCAGTAGAGTTGTGTTGGCCTGCGGCTGCCTGACTGTTCTGTAAGCAGGAAGCTCCGAGTTCAGTTTACAACTCCCCATGTTGTCCACCAGGTGAAGAGGATGTTCTTGTGTCTTCCTAGGAAAGAGCAAGCGCCTTGGTCTGTCTGGCCGGCCGTCCGGGGAGATCGGTCTGCTGGCCACTAGCAAACTCTACATGCTGGATGACAAAATCTTTGCCTTCATTCCTCAGGTCAGTCCCCTACTGCTGTCTAACAGCTTTTGGATGTGTATGTGTGTGTGTGTGTGTGTGTGTGCGTGCGTGTGTGTGTGTGCATGTGTGTGTGTATGTGTGCCAGTTCTTAGTTGTCTTTAGTACCACCAAATTTATTTTTTACGAACTGGTACCATAAAGTACCATACAGTGTTAGCGACTCCTTCTAGTAAGTAGTGACATCAAAATCATACAGGTTAATGGCCATCCATCTGGCTGCTGCAGAAGCCCTGGCGCTGGAGGTTTTGGTTCGTACCAAAACAACAGCTTCCAAACCGTGCATGATGCTACCCTCCATTGAGCTGCACCTGTTACGGCAGTTTTGTGAAGTGGACCTTGCTTCAAGGTCATGGTGAAACCACAACCCAAGAAGCTGTAGTCTGACCGTCTTCAGTCTGTTTCTGGTTGTTTTGTGCAAGGGCAAAACCAGGTACAGATGCTCTTTGTGATGTAGGTCTCTGTCAAGGGACACAGTGCCCATGTTTTTTTTCAAGTCGGCTTTTTTCTCCACAGCCTGTCGGAAATAAGGCTTTCAAACTTTGCATAGTGATGTCCACTATTCTGCTTGACATTTGGGGTAGGTGATAATATAATGAGATCATTTCCTTTCTTGCATATTGCTGCTTCTCATATGGCATGTGTACATCATTTTTCTTATGTCTAGGTAGTTGTTATATAATTATGTACTTCTTTCTTGAACATGTTACCTTTGATATTTTTGTCACTTAATGTTGAAAATGTCAGAGAATATTGTAAAGTGTAGTGAGTTTGTGTAGACCAGAGAATGATATGAAAGTTATCTGTTATTGTTAAGTGACCTACATTTCAGGTTATGTTGACAGCTAATGTCAGTATAAGTCAGAGTGAAATTTTATATGCTTGTTACATACATGAACAAGACCATGCCCAAAATATTGAAAATTATACTTCCAGGTTTGAATGTGAATCAACTGAATGTTTTCCTTTTTGTTTACTGGTTTACTTTTGCAGTCTTTCTGGTTTTTTGTTTGTTTGTTTTTTACTTCTTTTTGAGAGGGCAGGGGAGTAAGGGCTTATTTTATGAAACGTATGTAGAAGGTTAGTGTTGTGTCATTTAAAAAACAGTAAGAAGGTGTCATAAATGCTGCTATCAGAAAGTACAAACACACACTACAAAATAGAATTGTTTTAATACCCATGTATACCTGACAGTCTGTACTGGCCCTCACAGATGAAGTTGACCCATGTTGTGATGTTGCTGTGCTGTGTAGTTCATAGACCATCACCAGTTCTATGTGTCTCGGGACCTGGACTTCCTGGTGGACCAGTTTGAAACGGACGTTGATTTTCTGGCCAGCAGCTGGATCATGCTGGGACGCCCTGTCATTCTGTTTCCTGTCTCAAAAACCATGCTAGGTGACTGCCGCCCGCCCGCCCGCCCGCCCGCCCGCCCTTGTGTCCGCAGCTTGCATCGCTCTCTGTCTTACGCGCTTTCTCTTTCTGTTGCCGCTGATGTCTGCAGTCACTTAGTTTCTGCTCAGTTTAATCCTGTTCCATTTGCAATTGGTCCTCATTCTACCCTCCACCTGCAGAACCTAACAGCTTCAGTTGCTGCTGCTTTACCTATGTTCTTTAACTATGTTCTTTAAATATGTTCTTTAAATATGTTCTCCTAGGTTTTGTTGCTGGTCTTGGATTGAGTGTGCAGCTGGCTTCTTTTGAATTGTTTTTGGGTGTTCAAATCCAAGCTGTTTTTATAACATACCCATTCTTTTTACAGTTGTAGGTTATTGCCATGGATGCTTCTAGTCTTCACTGGGCCAGCTTTTTATCTGTGTCTGTGTGAAGCGGTAGCTGTTAGTTGCAGAAAGGAAAAGTGAAATCTCGGTGTGTGTGAAGAAGCACCTGTTAGTTGTAGAAAGGAAAAACGAAATCTTGGTCTGCGTGTGGAACAGCAGCTGTTAGTTGCAGAAAGTAACTGCTTGAAGTAGCAGCTGTTAGTTGCAGAAAAGAAAAGTGAAATCTTGGTCTGCATGAAGTAGCAGCTGTTAGTTGAAGAAAGGAAAAGTGAAATGTTGACATGCCCCAAGCTACCTGTTGGTTTTGAAAGTTTGGATGGGGGTGGAGGTGTACTTGTGACGGATTGTTGGTGCACGTTCATCTCTGGCTGCCTGTGTTGCACCCTTGAGTGAGTTGTTTTCACTCGTGTACTGTAGTGTGTTGCATGCCTGTCAAAATGGAACTCAGAATTTCTATCTGTATAAGTATATATATATGTATTGTGTGCACACACACACACACACACACTTGTACTGCATGTCCTATGTATTCATGAACATGCACTGTTTGCCATTGACATAATGGTGGTTGTGGAGCTGGTATGTACACTTTCCTCATCCGTGTTTGTAATGTTGCTGAAGAGCCAGGGAGTGAATGTAGATATAAGATGGGCTGTTTGAGGGTGGGAAGCCATCCCACACTTTGCTATCAGTGTGCCATACAAAGAAATACTGTCATTGATCAGCAGAAAACAGACAGGCTGTTTGAGGGTGGGAAGCCATCCCACAGTTTGCTATCAGTGTGCCATACAAAGAAATACTGTCATTGATCAGCAGAAAACAGACAGGCTGTTTGAGGGTGGGAAGCTGTCCCACACTTTGCTATCGGTGTGCCATACAAAGAAATACTGTCATTGATCAGTAGAAAACAGACAGGCTGTTCAATGGTGGGAAGCTGTCCCACACTTTGCTATCGGTGTGCCATACAAAGAAATACTGTCATTGATCAGCAGAAAACAGACAGGCTGTTCAATGGTGGGAAGCTGTCCCACACTTTGCTATCGGTGTGCCATACAAAGAAATACTGTCATTGATCAGTAGAAAACAGACAGGCTGTTTGAGGGTGGGAAGCTGCCCCACACTTTGCTATCGGTGTGCCATACAAAAAAATACTGTCATTGATCAGTAGAAAACAGACAGGCTGTTTGAGGGTGGGAAGCTGTCCCACACTTTGCTATCGGTGTGCCATACAAAGAAATACTGTCATTGATCAGTAGAAAACAGACAGGCTGTTTGAGGGTGGGAAGCTGTCCCACACTTTGCTATCAGTCAGAATGATCAGTTGACTTTCCCATCTGCTGGATGTGGATCAGAATAATCAGTGGACTGCCCTTATCCATGGAATGTGGGTCAGAAGTTGACTTTCCCATCTGCTGGATGTGGATCAGAATAATCAGTGGACTGCCCTTATCCATGGAATGTGGGTCAGAAGTTGACTTTCCCATCTGCTGGATGTGGATCAGAATAATCAGTGGACTGCCCTTATCCACGGAATGTGGGTCAGAAAAATTGATAAACTGTCCCATCCCCTGGATGTGAATAATCAGTGATGGATATAAGTGGACTGTCCCATCCACTGGATGTGGGTCAGAATAATCAATGGATATCCCTATCCATTGAATGTGGGTCAGAGTAATCAATGCACAACTTGTAGACAAATGCAACATGTAAGCTGTGCACAACAGAAGTGGTGTTTGTGAGCACTCCAGTTGCTGTGGAGAGGCTGTCTCTTCACATGCTGGTCAGTGTGTGTGTGGGACTGTGGAGAGGCTGTCTCTTCACATGCTGGTCAGTGTGTGTGTGGGACTGTGGAGAGGCTGTCTCTTCACATGCTGGTCAGTGTGTGTGTGGGACTGTGGAGAGGCTGTCTCTTCACATGCTGTGCTGTGGAGAGGGTGTCCCTTCACTTGCTGGTCAGTGTGTGTGGGGGTCTGTGGAGAGGGTGTCTCTTCACATGCTGGTCAGTGTGTGGGGGGGGGGGGGCTGTGGAGAGGCTGTCTCTTCACATGCTCATCAATGACATTGCATCCTTGCCTATCCAAGCCTCAGTCCACCGCCCACCGTGCAGCACTGGGCATCATGCTGCAGCACTGGGTCTGTCCACAAACACTCCGCAAACAGTTACGCTGCCTCCAAAAATAGCTGTGTAAACACTTCAGATTGCATTGGCAGTGCATTTAACCTGCTGTGTAGACATCACTAAACCTACTGTATAAACACCATTAAAACTGCTCTGTAAACACCATTAAAACTGCTCTGTAAACAGTATTAAACTGCTCTGTAAGCACCACTAAAACTGCTCTGTAAACACTATTAGACTGCTCTGTAAGCACCACTAAAACTGCTCTGTAAATACTATTTAACTGTCCCCCAAACTGTGTAAACACTGGCTGTCCCCCAAACTGTAAACATTGTTGGGCTGTTAGTGAAACTGTAGTATAGATATATTTGCTTGTGCCTAAGTCTGGTCCATGAAGATTATTTTGTCTGTAACAATTACTGTAACTATGTAAACGCTGGTCTGTAAATACTGCTGTAATTGTGTAAACACTAGCTTTAGTTACCTTTTCAATATAGACGACTGTAGAGTGTAGATGAGGAGAGACTACTCCACTGGTTTAATGAGATGTGTTTGTTGTGTTACACCTCCTAAGTTGCAGATAGTGGAAACTGGTTGTGAACATTGCCAGCCATGACAGTTTTATAGTGAGTGGAAACTGGTTCTTAACACTGCCAGCCATGACAGTTATATAGTGAGTGGAAACTGGTTCTTAACACTGCCAATCTTGACAGTTTTACAGTGATACACTGCCAACCATGACAGTTATACAGTGAGTGGAAACTGGTTCTGAACGCTACCAGCCATGACAGTTATATAGCGAGTGGAAACTGATTCTTAACACTGCCAGCTATGACAGTTATATAGTGAGTGGAAACTGGTTCTTAACGCTACCAGCCATGACAGTTATATAGTGAGTGGAAACTGATTCTTAACACTGCCAGCTATGACAGTTATATAGTGAGTGGAAACTGGTTCTTAACACTGCCAGCCATGAGTTATATAGTGATACACTGCCAACCATGACAGTTACATAGTGAGTGGAAACTGGTTCTTAACACTGCCAGTCTTGACAGTTATATAGTGAGCGGAAACTGGTTGTGAACACTGCCAACCATGACAGTTATACAGTGAGTAGAAACTGGTTCTTAACACTGCAACCATGTCAGTTATACAGTGAGTAGAAACTGGTTCTTAACACTGCCAACCTTGACAGTTAAACAGTGAGTGGAAACTGGTTCTTAACACTGCCAATGATGACAGTTAAACAGTGAGTGGAAACTGGTTCTAACACTGCCAGCCATGACAGTTATACAGTGAGTGGAAACTGGTTTTTAACACTGCCAAACATGACAGATCATAAGAAAAGTACTAAAGGAGTAAAGTAGTAAAAACAAGTACTAATGGAGAGAGTGAGGAGTACCAAAGTAGTAAAAACAAGTACTGACACGGAGGGAGGAGTACCAAAGTAGTAAAAACAAGTACTGACACAGAGGGAGGAGTACCAAAGTAGTAAAAACAAGTACTGACACAGAGGGAGGAGTACCAAAGTAGTAAAAACAAGTACTGACACAGAGGGAGGAGTACCAAAGTAGTAAAAACAAGTACTGACACAGAGGGAGGAGTACCAAAGTAGTAAAAACAAGTACTGACACAGAGGGAGGAGTACCAAAGTAGTAAAAACAAGTACTGACACAGAGGGAGGAGTACCAAAGTAGTCAAAACAAGTACTGACACAGAGGGAGGAGTACCAAAGTAGTAAAAACAAGTACTGACACAGAGGGAGGAGTACCAAAGTAGTAAAAACAAGTACTGACACAGAGGGAGGAGTACCAAAGTAGTAAAAACAAGTACTGACACAGAGGGAGAAGTACCAAAGTAGTCAAAACAAGTACTGACACAGAGGGAGAAGTACCAAAGTAGTAAAAACAAGTACTGACACAGAGGGAGAAGTACCAAAGTAGTAAAAACAAGTACTAATGGAGAGAGGAGTACCAAAGCAGTCAAAACAAGTACTGACAGAGAGAGGAGTACCAAAGTAGAAAAAAACAAGTACTGACAGAGAGAGGAGTACCAAAACAGTCAAAACAAGTACTGACAGAGAGAGGAGTACCAAAACAGTAAAAACAAGTACTAACAATCAAAGTACCAAAACAAGCAAAGTACCTAAGCAGTAAAAACAAGTAGAAACAGGGAGAGGAGTACTACAGGAGTGCAAACTGCTAAAAGGGAGAGTAAGGGGGAGTAACGAGAGAGTGAAAAGAGTGCCAAAGGAGGCAGAGGAGTACTGACTGAGTAACAGCACAGCATCCTTTGGTTGGTTCATTCCTTGCTGTGTCATTCTGATGTAAAGCTTTCATTCAAGGCTGCAGGCACCATCAGTCAGTTTGTTGACCGCTGAAATCTTTTGGCCCCTCAAATGCCTCCCATTACATGGTGAAAATAAAATCCCCAAAACAAAAACAACAATAAAGATGCTCAAACAGGTATAGCTACAGTGTTGATCAGCATTTGGACTTTGGTGAGAGCGAGCCATGTTCTGGAGCTGCACTACTGAGGTTGTCTTGTGACTACAGCCGCCAGTGAAGGGTGGTGGCATGCAGACCAGTGAAGGGTGGTGGCATGCAGACGGTGGCTGTCGCAGCCTGTGCCAGCCCAGCGGGACTGGCAGGTAGCCAGGGATGGTTGGCATGGCTGCTGTGCTAGCTGAGCAGCATGGCAGGGAGGAAACATCTTCCACTGACCCATGTATCTTCATCGCTTCCCGAGCGCATCTTCATCCCCATCCACCCTCCCCTCCCGCCTAGACTAGAGCTTGTTTCTGTGTATCGTTAGGCCAGACCTGTTGTATCGTTAGGCCAGACACAGGTCGGTAGCTTCACCTGGGGATAACCAGTGTCTTATGCCTTACCTCTTTGGTATACTCACAGATGTGTTATGCCTTATCCGTGTGCATCTTTGCGTTCCGCTGCTCTGGCGTACAGTAGCGTTTGTTCCCTTTGCTGCAGAAGTCTTTAGCCCAGAAAATGCCCCCAGTGCGTGGAAGAGGCTGTGGTGTAGTGATGTGTCCCTCGGGGTTGAGAAATGCTGGCTGGCTTACAATGTTTGTTCTCTGTGGGCGTCTTTAGCCCTGAACGCAGCCCCACAATCAAAGTCAGTCAGCCAGACGTTCACTGGCTGGTGTTTCTCACAGTGGGCGTCTTTAGCCCTGAACGTGGCCCCGCTGCCAAAGGCGGAGTGCCAGTCAGCCAGACTTTCACTGGCTGTGTTTCTCACAGTGGGCTTCGGGGGTTCATCTCTATCTGACATGCTGCACTGCACATCGTCTGGTCTGGCAGGCAAGGTGGACCGAGTTTCTGGTGCCGCAAAGCTGTCAAGCTGATGAAAGAAATGTTGGTTTGGGTTTGCTAGGCAGTTGAAAGTGAATGAAGACTTGGGAGATTTTGCAGGCTGCCATGGCAATAGTATACCCGGGTGTAACTGGTTACAGCAAAAAAGGTCAACATTACTAGATGGTACCCATTACATCATGAAAGGTAACCATTGTAACCAGATGTTATCCTTTTATAATGAAGGGTAATCATAACCAGTAGTCACCCATTACACTATGAGAGGTAACCATTATAACCTGAATTTTTTTGTTACAGTTTAAATGGTAACCATTATATCCAGATTTTCCCCATTACATCATGAACGGAAACCATTGTAACCAGAGGCTATCCATTACATTGTGAAAGGTAACCATTATACCAGACGTTACCCATCACATCAAGAAAGGTAACCATTATGACCAGGTGTTACCTTTTGCATTGTGAAAGGTAACCATTGTAACTAGAAACTACCCATTCCACCATGAATTGAACCATCATAACCAGAAGGTCCCCATTACATCATGAAAAGTAACCATTATAACCAGAAGTTGCCCATTACACCATGAAAGGTAACCACAGTAACGGATTGTATAGTAGTAGTACTTGGCAGCACTGCTTGTAAACCCAGACAAGGTGTATGCTGCCATGGACAAAGAAAGTAGTACTTGGCATCACTACTTGTAAACCCAGACAAGGTGTATGCTGCCATAGACAAAGAAAGTAGTACTTGGCAGCACTACTTGTAAACCCAGACAAGGTGTATCCTGCCATGGACGAAGAAAGGGCTAAAAGGAAATCGAAAAAAGGAAGACTCTACTGCAGTAGCTGCTGGTTGAGGCTGTGGTAAGTAAAGTCCTTTCTCTCCAGCAGCCGTAGAAGCGGGGACAGCTTTTGATTCCAGACCGGGGATGGCAAGCAACCACAAGGGGGCGCTTGCCTTTACTCACCAGCTTGGTGTAGCGTCTGAATCTGTTCCTCTCGACAGTTCATGGATCAGCAGCGCTTCTACGTTGTTCTGGACACAAACTTTTTGGTTGACTTCCTGCGAACGGAAGTGGCCTTCCTGAAGAGGGCGTGGAACGAACTGGGCCGCCCCACCATCACATTTGTTGTCACCAACGAACTGCTGGGTATGTTGCTGTAGTAACCCCCTAACCAGTCTAGTATCAGCACTTGCGCTCTTGGTTTCAAGACACCTGCCCTGTCACCAACAAACTGGTAGTACATTGTTGTAGTAACTGCTCTCATGTCGTTGTTCATTAACGTTCATAGTTTACACATCCCCACCCTGTCACCAACAAACTGCTCGGTACATCACTGCTGACTGGTCTGGTGTCTGTGAAAAGTTAATGGTTTAAACACACCTACCCTGTCACCAGCAAACTGCTCAGTACATCACTGATGACTTGCCTGGTGTCCATGAAAAGTTAATGGTTTAAACACACCCAGTCACCAGCAAACTGCTCAGTACATCATTGGTGACTGGTCTAGTGTCTGTGAAAAGATATGGTTTAAACTCCCCTACCCTGTCACCAATTAACCATTTGGTAGTACATCATTGCAGTAACTGGTTTTGTTTTGTGTTCTTTAGATTTCGTGGTTAAACAAAACATACCCAGTCAGTGTCACAGCAAACTGTTTGGTAATCACTATGGTGACTAGTCTAGTGCCAACGTTCATTGAATGTTCATGGTTTAAATACCCTTACCCTGCAACCAACAAGCTGGTCTGTACCTTGCTATGGTAACCAGTCTAGCATCAATATTCATTATCCTTTATGGTTTAAGCACCACTGACCTGTTTCAAGCAAACTAATTGGTATGTTGCTATGTTAAATCCTCTAGTGTCAGTGTTCATTAATGTTCATGGTTTAAACAGTCCTACCATGTCACCAACAAACTAATTGGTATGTTGCTATGGTAAATCCTCTAGTGTCAGTGTTCATTCATGTTCATGGTTTAAACAGTCCTACCATGTCACCAACAAACTAATTGGTATGTTGCTATGGTAAATCCTCTAGTGTCAGTGTTCATTCATGTTCATGGTTTAAACAGTCCTACCATGTCACCAACAAACTAATTGGTATGTTGCTATGTTAAATCCTCTAGTGTCAGTGTTCATTCATGTTCATGGTTTAAACAGTCCTACCATGTCACCAACAAACTAATTGGTATGTTGATATGGTAAATCCTCTAGTGTCAGTGTTCATTCATGTTCATGGTTTAAACAGTCCTGCCATGTCACCAACAAACCACTTGGTCTAGCTGCTCAGTACAGTGCTGTTGTGACTGGTCTAGTTTTGAGGTTCACTGACATCCTCACTTTAAACGCTTGTAATTAGTTACCAGCAAACTGCTTGGTACACCGCTGTTGTAACTGGTCTATTATTGAGGTTCATTGACGTTCATGGTTTAATAACCCCTAATTGGTCACCAGCAAACTGCTTGGTACACCACTATTGTAACTGGTCTATTATTGAGGTTAATTGGCATTCATGGTTTAAACACCCTGAAGTGGTCACCAACAACTGCTCAGTACATCACTGTTGTAATGGGTTAAGTATCCTTGTTCATTGACAAAGGGCTGAGTATGTTGCGATGGATTCTGCCTGTCTGTTTAATGCTGTGCCGGTCCTGGTGGTCAGCTATTAGTGTTTGGTAACATTCACTTTGTCAACACCACGGCCTTTGGGGGTTGAATCCATTCAGTTGCTAATGTTGATTTCATACCGTTGCTATTTTATAATTGTATAGATAACATGACAGCATGAAGATAGCCAGCATCAGTGTTCACATGACTAGCAATAATCCAGCATCAGATGAGCAGCAGTAGTACTTCAGTGTTCACTTGACTAACAGTAATCCATCATCAGATGAGCAGTAATGGTACATCAGTGTTCACATGAGTAGCAGTGGTAGATCAGTGTTCAGATGAGCAACAGCAGTACATCAGTGTTCAGGTGAGTAACAGTGGTCCATCAGTGTTCAGATGAATTACAGTGGTACATCAGTGTTCAGATGAGTAACAGTGGTACATCAGTGTTCAGATGAATAGCAGTAGTACCTCAGTGTTCAGATAAGTAACAGTAGTTCATCAGTGTTCAGGTGAACTGCAGTAGTTCATCAGTGTTCAGGTGAACTGCAGTAGTTCATCAGTGTTCAGATAAGTAACAGTAGTTCATCAGTGTTCAGGTGAACTGCAGTAGTTCATCAGTGTTCAGATAAGTAAAAGTGGTTCATCAGTGTTCAGATAAGTAACAGTGGTTCATCAGTGTTGAGATAAGTAACAGTGGTTCATCAGTGTTGAGATAAGTAACAGTGGTTCATCAGTGTTCAGATAAGTAACAGTGGTTCATCAGTGTTGAGATAAGTAACAGTGGTTCATCAGTGTTCAGATAAGTAACAGTGGTTCATCTGTGTTCAGATAAGTAACGGTGGTTCATCAGTGTTCTGATAGGTAACTGTTTTTCATCAGTGTTCAGATAAGTAACAGTGGTTCATCAGTGTTCAGATAAGTAACAGTGGTTCATCAGTGTTCAGATAAGCAACAGTGGTTCATCAGTGTTCAGATAAGTAACGGTGGTTCATCAGTGTTCAGATAAGTAACAGTGGTTCATCAGTGTTCAGATAAGTAACAGTGGTTCATCAGCATTCAGATAAGTAACGGTGGTTCATCAGTGTTCAGATAAGTAACGGTGGTTCATCAGTGTTCAGATAAGTAACAGTGGTTCATCAGTGTTCAGATAAGTAACAGTGGTTCATCAGTGTTCAGATAAGTAACAGTGGTTCATCAGTGTTCAATGCTGCTGGCTGTTGTTGTGCAAGGTGCATATCACTGTCACACTTCTTGCTTAAACTACTTCACTCACAGTATGTAACACGAATTGGTACCTTTATATCTTACATATGAAATAAATTGTAACCATGAAATAAACTGCACCCCCACCCCCACCCCCCACCCCCCACCCCCACTTCCTCGTCTCCCACACATGTCCAGTTCACTCATCTACTAAAAACTTGACTTCTTTCACTAAGTCTGCACTACTTCACTCACCTACTAAACCTCTTATCTTTTTACCTTTACCGTAGTCTGCATCACTACGCAAACACCGGTAACCGTACAAAGAGTGTGCACTTGGTGGTGACACAGATGGACAGAGAGAGGATCCTATGGGAATATATGTACTACTGACCACTTGTTTGGTGCACCCATACCACCTACATACACCTGGGTTTAAGCTCAGGGCATAATGAGGCTTGCTTGATTTTATTCTCTTGTTGGTATTGTTGGTTTGCTCCTCCCATCTTTCTTTCCTTCTCCTCCTTCTTTCTCCTCTTTGTCCTTCTTTCCTTCTTTTCTCCCATTTGCCTGTCTCTCCTTCCTTGCTTCCTATGTTTCTGTCTGGCCATCTGTCTGTGTGTCTTGCCGTTCTGCGTTGGGGGAATTTCTCTGTTAATGTCGACTGTAACGGGAGTGATGGAACTTTGACTTCAGGTTGGTTAGAAAGAGAGGAATTGTTATCTTTGGATGTTACATTCCCCTGACACGGCCTGGGAGGATACAAGCCATTACAGACCAATACAAGCCATTACAGACCAATACAAGTCATTACAGACCAGTACAAGCCATTACAGACCAATACAAGCCATTACAGACCAATACAAGCCATTACAGACCAATACAAGCCATTACAGACCAGTACAAGTCATTACTAACATTATAAGCCATTAGTGATGCTGCAAGCCATTGGACAAACCATTGCTGATGCTACAAGCCATGACTGACCACTACATACCATTACTGACCACTGTGAGCCATTACTGATGCTACACTGACCAGTATGAGCCGTTACTGACTGCTACAAGCCATTAGTGATACTACAAGCCATTACTGACGGCTACTAGCCATTACTGATACTACAAGCCATTACTAGCCTACTTGCCTGCCTGGCAACCGTAGATGACCTTGGAACAAAACTGGAACGACCTTGCTTGACCTCATTGTCTTTTTTCTTCTGTCTTCATCCTGTGTGTGTTGTGTGTGTGTGTGTGTTCAGATTCTTCTCTCTTCTGCCTGTGGCTTCTGTTCAGTTCATGTTGAGCAGGAAACTTGTTATCCAATCAGAAAGGTTTTACATCTTTGTCAGAGTTAGTTTTTTATGTGTGCATTTTTTGTTCTTGTTTTTCATGCGTGCTTGTTTTAACTAAAGTAGTACAACACATTAGTTGTTTTTGTTGTTGCTGCCTGTTTTTATTTGAATCTTGTAGTTTTTAGCTAGTGGCTCTGGAGAAGTAGAAGTTAGAACTGTAGTGGCACATGTAGTTGCAACGGGTGTTTGTTGTTACAGTCATTTGATGGTTGAAGTTAAAAGAAAAGCACTTACTTAAATTTTGTATTGGTGCATTGTGAAATGTTTAGTTTTTTAAAGTATGATTTTGGCTTTCATTGTTAAAGTGTTGCTAAAGATGTTGCTGGTCAGATTTTATGGCCAAGTACCAGCAGGATACAGATACTGGAGTAGGCATACAAGTGCATGCAATAAAGTTTAAATTTAGAGTTGGAACCATGGAAACATCTTTGTATCATTTAGCTGTTTTTACACAATCACTTCTATTAAAATAAGCAGAAACAGCTACAGGTAATGAATATTTTAATGTGTATGAACTGGTGGGGGGTGTACAGTCCCCCCCGCATTGTAACAAAGATGTTGACCGTACAGATGAATTGTTTTCAGATCATTCTCAGAACCTGCCGAATGCTCTGATCGCCACCCTCAAGAAACTTCAGATGGGCTACATTAGCGGAGCACGGTAAGCAAACGGTGCCCTGTGCATACAGAGAGTAGTTAGAGTCCGATCTGAGGCTGACTTGCTTTCAGGTGGGTCAGGGTGGGCTGGGGATGGTCGGGGTGGAGGATGGTGGGGAGGGGGCATGAAGGATGCTGGAAGCTGATGATGATGTTTAGCGTAGCTGGTTAATCAGGGCACCATGGTCCCCGGAGAATGTTTGGGATGAATGACTTTCGTGGGTTAATCATCCTGCATGCTTTCTTTCCTTCTTTCCCTGTGTTGCTGCACACTGCGTAATGGTTCCTAGGCAACCAAAAGTGAAGAACATGTGTCGCGCAGTCTGAGGGCACAGATTAACAGACTTGCAGCCAAAACACAAATGACACACCTTCAGGCACTCCTTCAACAAACACCAGTACAGAAGATGTGTGTGGCCAGTTGCCCCACAGTCTGAGGACACGGGACTAACCAACCTGTGGCCAAAATACCACTGAGTATGTCACTGAGTTACAGAGCTATCTCTCGCCTAGTGACACACTATCAGTGCAGTCCTTTTAGAAACTAATTTACCGCTGTTAGAATCAACTGCAAGGTGTCGGAGTTCAGCTTGAGGGGAGGAAGTTCCTTCTGTAGCATGAACATTGCGGTAGGATAACTGAGCTTGGATTTAATCTTTTACAACTGGGACTGACGCGTTGTGAATAAAATGTATTATTGTTATGGTACAAAAAGGATTGACGGTGGTTTTGTGTGTGCAGGGTGCATCTGGGAAAGCTGGCTGACTTCCGCACAACGTCCTGTATGACGCAGCTGCACTTCCTGCGTGACCAGGATGACCCCAGTCAGAGTGAGTCTGCTTTCTTCCACAGTCAGTCACTTTGTTCTGCAGTCAGCCAGTCTGCTTTGTTCTGCAGTCAGTCAGTCTGCTTTATTCTGCAGGCAATTGGTCTGCTTTGTTCTGCAGTCAGTCACTTTGTTCTGCAGTCTGTCACTTTGTTCTGCAGTCTGTCACTTTGTTCTGCAGTCAGTCACTTTGTTCTGCAGTCTGTCACTTTGTTCTGCAGTCAGTCAATCTGCTTTATTCTGCAGGCAGTTGGTCTGCTTTATTCTGCAGTCAATCAGTCTGCTTTGTTCTGCAATCAGTCAGTCTCTGCTTTGTTCTGCAGTTGGTCAGTTTGTTCTGCAGTCAGTCTGTTTTGCAGTCAGTTGGTCTGCCTTGTTTTGCAGTCAGTTTTGGTCTGCAGTCAATCAGTCTGTTTCTGCAATCAGTCTGCTTTGGTCTGCAGTCAGTCTGCTTTGGTCTGCAGTCAGTCAGTCTGGCTCAGCCACAGTGAGTCTCTGCCTTGTACTGCAGCCACAGTGAGTCTGTTTTGTACTGCAGCCACACTGAGTCTGTTTTGTACTGCAGCCACAGTGAGTCTGTTTTGTACTGCAGCCACACTGAGTCTGTTTTGTACTGCAGCCACAGTGAGTCTGTTTTGTACTGCAGCCACAGTGAGTCTGTTTTGTACTGCAGCCACAGTGAGTCTGTTTTGTACTGCAGCCACACTGAGTCTGTTTTGTACTGCAGCCACAGTGAGTCTGTTTTGTACTGCAGCCACAGTGAGTCTGATTTGTACTGCAGCCACACTGAGTCTGTTTTGTACTGCAGCCACAGTGAGTCTGTTTTGTACTGCAGCCACACTGAGTCTGTTTTGTACTGCAGCCACAGTGAGTCTGTTTTGTACTGCAGCCACAGTGAGTCTGTTTTGTACTGCAGCCACACTGAGTGTTTTGTACTGCAGCCACACTGAGTGTTTTGTACTGCAGCCACACTGACTGTTTTGTACTGCAGCCACAGTGAGTCTGTTTTGTACTGCAGCCACAGTGAGTCTGTTTTGTACTGCAGCCACAGTGAGTCTGTTTTGTACTGCAGCCACACTGAGTGTTTTGTACTGCAGCCACACTGAGTGTTTTGTACTGCAGCCACACTGAGTCTGTTTTGTACTGCAGCCACAGTGAGTCTGTTTTGTACTGCAGCCACAGTGAGTCTGCCTTGTACTGCAGCCACAGTGAGTCTGTTTTGTACTGCAGCCACAGTGAGTCTGTTTTGTACTGCAGCCACAGTGAGTCTGTTTTGTACTGCAGCCACCGTGAGTCTGTTTTGTACTGCAGCCACCGTGAGTCTGTTTTGTACTGCAGCCACACTGAGTCTGTTTTGTACTGCAGCCACAGTGAGTCTGTTTTGTACTGCAGCCACAGTGAGTCTGTTTTGTACTGCAGCCACACTGAGTCTGTTTTGTACTGCAGCCACACTGAGTCTGTTTTGTACTGCAGGCACAGTGAGTCTGTTTTGTACTGCAGCCACCGTGAGTCTGTTTTGTACTGCAGCCACACTGAGTCTGTTTTGTACTGCAGCCACACTGAGTCTGTTTTGTACTGCAGGCACAGTGAGTCTGTTTTGTACTGCAGCCACACTGAGTGTTTTGTACTGCAGCCACAGTGAGTCTGTTTTGTACTGCAGCCACACTGAGTCTGCACAGTGATTCTGCACTCACTGTGGCTGAAGTACAAGGCAGAGACTCACTGTTCCAGCTGCAAAATGTCCCAGAAGAACTGACTGGGACAGTTCTTCTGGGACATTTGCAGCTGGAACAGTTCCCTTAGGACAGTTTTCCTAGAACAGCTCCCAACTGGGACAGTTCCCCAGGTACAGCTCCCAACTGGGACAATTCCCATCTGGGACAGCTCCCACCTGGGACAGTTCCCATGTGGGACAGCTCCCATCTGGGACAGTTCCCCAGGTATAGCTCCCAACTGGGACAGTTCCCATCTGGGACAGTTCCCCAGGTACAGCTCCCAACTGGGACAGTTCCCCAGGTACAGCTCCCAACTGGGACAGTTCCCCAGGTACAGCTCCCAACTGGGACAATTCCCATCTGGGACAGCTCCCACCTGGGACAGTTCCCATGTGGGACAGCTCCCATCTGGGACAGTTCCCATGTGGGACAGCTCCCATCTGGGACAGTTCCCCAGGTACAGCTCCCAACTGGGACAATTCCCATCTGGGACAGCTCCCACCTGGGACAGTTCCCATGTGGGACAGCTCCCACCTGGGACAGTTCCCATGTGGGACAGCTCCCATCTGGGACAGTTCCCCAGGTACAGTTCCCAACTGGGACAATTCCCATCTGGGACAGCTCCCACCTGGGACAGTTCCCATGTGGGACAGCTCCCATCTGGGACAGTTCCCATGTGGGACAGCTCCCATCTGGGACAGTTCCCCAGGTACAGCTCCCAACTGGGACAATTCCCATCTGGGACAGCTCCCACCTGGGACAGTTCCCATGTGGGACAGCTCCCACCTGGGACAGTTCCCATGTGGGACAGCTCCCATCTGGGACAGTTCCCCAGGTACAGCTCCCAACTGGGACAATTCCCATCTGGGACAGCTCCCACCTGGGACAGTTCCCATGTGGGACAGCTCCCATCTGGGACAGTTCCCCAGGTATAGCTCCCAACTGGGACAGTTCCCATCTGGGTCAGTTCCCCAGGTACAGCTCCCAACTGGGACAGTTCCCATGTTGGAATTAGTAGTGGTTGAGAATAGAGAGTGTGATGTGTTGCTGACACAGACAGGACCTGATGGCTGGCATTGTGTGTGTTTCAGGAGAGGGTCAGGTGATGGACTTCATTGACAACCTTGTCTCCCCCACCTGCCCTCGCCCTCATCTCCTGTCTCACGGACGACGCTCTCGACGGGCAAGCCATGCCGGCAGTCATGCTGTCAGCGGCATCGTGCGGCGGTCACGGTCCATCCAGATAAGCGCGGACCAGTTACCAGGTGGGTACGCTGGGTTTGCCGGGTTTGGGCTTCAGGAATAATGTAACCCCTTACAGTGGCTACTATCCCCTGTCACACAGTCAGCGCAACTGCTGGTTTGGGCTTCTGTCATACACAGTAGCTTCTCCTCTCCCATTTGCTTTTCTAGTTGTTTGAGACAAACACTGACTGCCAATTGTTTGAATTTCAAAGTTGCAACCCCCACCCACAAATATGAAGGGTGATCCCTGGCTGGTCCAGCATGTTGAGGTGGAAAAACAAAACCGCTTTGCTCCTTGAATAATATGTATTGCGTGATTTATGCAGTTCCATCTCTGTAAATGGGCCACTTCCAAGGACTCCAGACTCCGTACTGATTGATTGTTTGCTCTTTTTCTTCTTTCTGTATTTCCCCCTCTTCCTCCTTTTCCCCAATATTCTCACTGCCTGCTGGGCTTTTTGTTGCCTGTGTACACCAAGGTTGGTAGCATTGGAAATATGGAGAGCTTCAGTGCATGTGTACAGGAGGGTTGGTGGTGTTGAAAACGTGGGCATCTTCAGGGCATGAGTGTTGGTAGTGTTGGAAATGTGGGCATCTTCAGTGCATGTGTGCATGGGGGTTGAAAATGTAGGAGCTTCAGTCCAAGGGTCTGTGGGGTTGGAAATGTAGGAGGTTGAGTCCATGTGTACATAAGGTTGGAAATGTAGGAGGTTGAGTCCATGTGTACATAAGGTTGGAAATGTAGGAGGTTGAGTCCATGTGTACATGAGGTTGGAAATGTAGGAGGTTGAAATGACCAGCGAATAATGGGAGTTACTCACAAGGCTGTGAACTGTCTCAGTGGGTGTGCTGTGGTGACTGGCATGCAGCTGTAAAATGTGCATTCAGCGCATCCCTGCCATGCATCTGACCTCGTGTTCCTGCCGGGTATCTGACCATGCCATTCTGAAAAGTAGCATTTAGCATGTCCCTGTAATGCATCTGACCATGCCATTCTGAAAAGTAGCATTTAGCATGTCCCTGTAATGCATCTGACCATGCCATTCTGAAAAGTAGCATTTAGCATGTCCCTGTAATGCATCTGACCATGCCATTCTGAAAAGTAGCATTTAGCATGTCCCTGTAATGCATCTGACCATGCCATTCTGAAAAGTAGCATTTAGCATGTCCCTGTAATGCATCTGACCATGCCATTCTGAAAAGTAGCATTTAGCATGTCCCTGTAATGCATCTGACCATGCCATTCTGAAACTAGCACTCAGCATGTCCCTGTAACACATCTGCCTGTGTAGCTGCGGAGGGTATGTGGCCTGTTGACTGGCCGAAACAGTTGTTGTCAATAACAGTAACAATAGAATTTTCACATTTAAGTTTTCCCCGGTCTTTTGAGAGGCACTGATGATCTTCCTTGAAAGGCTGAGGAATGGCCGTTGTTAGTCACACCTACGCTGGAACTGTTCCTAAGGCAGTGCTTGCCAAACTTCTTACCGGCAGGGCAGAGCGCGCGCGGCCTTTCCTGAACATGTGGATACCATCTTGAAGCGAACAGAAGTGAAGTGAAGTGAAGCAGTGTTTTTAAAGCCGTTAAGAGCGCTGCAAGGCGGGACGAGCGTAGCCAGCAGGCGGTGGGCGCTGTGTGCTTTGTCAACTGCCACCCTGCTGTTGACAAGACATTGATTTCAGAAACCCCAGGGGGGGTACGTGAAGTAAATTACTTGTGTTCAAGTCTCTTTGTCTTTTGCTGGTCAGGGGGACGACTGTATTGAAGCTGATAGACTGTGTTCAGATCTCTTTGTCCTTTGCTGGTCAGGGGGACGACTGTATTGAAGCTGATAGACTGTGTTCAGATCTCTCTGTCCTTCGCTGGTCAGGGGGACGACTGTATCGAAGCTGATAGACTGTGTTCAGATCTCTTTGTCCTTTGCTGGTCAGGGGGACGACTGTATTGAAGCTGATAGACTGTGTTCAGATCTCTTTGTCCTTTGCTGGTCAGGGGGACGACTGTATTGAAGCTGATAGACTGTGTTCAGATCTCTTTGTCCTTTGCTGGTCAGGGGGACGACTGTATTGAAGCTGATAGACTGTGTTCAGATCTCTTTGTCCTTTGCTAGTCAGCCTTTGCTGGTCAGGGGGACGACTGTATTGAAGCTGATAGACTGTGTTCAGATCTCTTTGTCCTTGGCTGGTCAGGGGGATGACTGTATTGAAGCTGCAGGACAGTCAACCGACACCCAGGATGGGGGAGCAAACCAGAGAGTGGGGAGAAATCAGAAAACTACCAGTCCCGATGTTGGAACTGATATGTGAAGCATGAAGTCCATTGCCTGTTCTGGGAACTGAAGCCTTGCTCTGTGAAAAATGTTTGCCTAAACTGATATGTGAAGCATGAAGTCCGTTGCCTTGTTCTGTGAAGACTGTTTGCCTGGTCAAACTGCAATGTCTGTAACCGCCTGAACCTTTCGGACCCAGTCAGTTACAGTGGCTTGGTTTTCTGTGTCCCTCCACTTGCCTACAGCAAGATATGCCCAGTACTGCAACTTCTTGCTCGGTCTCCCAGACACCCAGCGGGGAGACGCAGTCTCAGGAATGGGAATTGTCCGCAAAAATGCAGATTTCTATGGCAGTGAAACTGATTCTGCAGAGAGAGAAAACTGTCCATGGGGAAAAGAAATTGGAGGTACCAGTTTTAATTCTGCACCGAACACCTGTGAAACATTATCAATTAATTGTGAACACTTTTGCTGATGTCACTGTGGCGGGCAAGCATTGGACTTGAATGCAGTCTTTTCCTACCTGCTTCAGCATCATCTTTCGGCTGAGAAAAACACACGAATGTTCTGAAAATTTTCAAGATGAAAGACGGTCACTTGAGTTGTAAACCATGGTGAAATGTTTGATGACTGCAACCATGCAAATAAATGGGAGTGGGTAAACGGTACCCAGACTGGTCAAGTCGGTCGGTGACAATTCTTTTCAAATTTGTTTAATAGGTTGCTTCTTCTTTCAGTGTACACTTATTCACATTTTTTGTCAGTTAAATTATTTCATTATTTTCCTTTCTATTGTTTAAGTGTGATGTGATTAATTCTTGCAGTCTAAGTGAATGCCGAGTGTTCAGCTTGTTTTTCAGTTTTGTGCCCCGGATGCTTTGTTTGACACCTCTTTTGTAACTTTTGTACTAAAGAGCTGTTTGCCCAACTGAACGAGGCGAGGCGTACTACTGCTAGTTTGTCCAAAGGTGGCTCTAGCGCTGTCAGTTCTGCAGGTGGGTTAGCTGTAGCACACGACTTAGTGCCGGCCTAGCAGCGTGCTTGCACTGATTCCTGCTAACTGTCTAACCGTCCTGCAACTGCACACTCACCACCCGCTGTGCTCTGCTGCTGCCGCTCACCCACTAATCCATCTGGTCATCGCATCACTGCCTCGGAGTGTGTGCTTGCCACTTTCTCATGCTAAATTCCCTTTCATTCACCCCCCCCCCCCCACCCACCACTTCCCAACTCTTCTTCCCTATCACATTTTGTTCTGCCTTTCGCCTTCATCTTTTCGTAACAGTCTTATGCTGTATGATGTCAGTTGTATGGTGTGTGAGTGGGAAAGGTGGTGGGGTGTGTCTTAGTGCTGGGTACACACTATAGCTGTATGATGTAGAGGTGTGTGAGTGGGAAAGGTGGTGGGGTGTGTCTTAGTGCTGGGTACACACTATAGCTGTAGGATGTTGTAGAGGTGTGTGAGTGGGAAAGATGGTGGGGGGTGTCATAGTGCTGGGTACACACTATAGCTGTATGCTGTCAGTTGTATGGTGTGTCAGTGGGAAAGATGGTAGGGTGTGTCATAGTACTGGGTACATACTATAGCTGTATGCTGTATGAAAAAAGTAGCTGAGTTGCATTACTATTGATGAGACGACCAGGCAAAGCCTGCAGATGAGAACTGGATGTCTTGACGCCAGCTTGTGTCTTGGCCTGGGGGGTTAGTTTAAACAAGTGGGACTGAGGGGTACTTGGGTACACTCTTTCTTTCACTTTCTTTTCCTTGTCCTCTTTCCTAAAGGTCATACAGAAATAATGTGTGTCTCTTCTTCTCTCCCCCAACCCCCTTCTTCCCCAAATTGTTACTGGAAACCCAAAGCAACAGAGGTATTTGGCTTAACTGCAAGACAGATAATAGCTTCAAGCCAGTTATAACCAAAGCCACAGAGGTATGTGGCTTAACTGCAAAACAGATAACAGCTTCAAGCCAGTTATAACCAAAGCCACAGAGGTATGTGGCTTATCTGCAAAACAGATAATAGCTTCAAGCCAGTTATAACCAAAGCCACAGAGGTATGTGGCTTAACTGCAAAACAACAGAGGTATGTGGCTTAACTGCAAAACAACAGAGGTATGTGGCTTAACTGAAAAACAGATAATAGCTTCAAGCTAGTTATAACCAAAACAACAGAGGTATGTGGCTTAACTGCAAAACAACAGAGGTATGTGGCTTAACTGCAAAACAGATAATAGCTTCACACCAGTTCTAAAAACCACAGTATTGAGTTTCAGGCTGTCAGTCATCATGCAAAGTCATGTCTGAGGTTGCACTTTCATGTCGTTTACAGTGCATGAAGGTCTGTTGGTGTGATGTACACACAAAACCTGGTCTTAGAACAGCGTGTGAAAATGCAGCTGTGTCTGTGTGATTCATAATTCAGCTGACTTTTG
>OY757549.1:22316053-22378119 GCA_963584105.1 Alviniconcha strummeri
GGAGTAGAGGGGGAGTGGATATTTTGACATGCCTTGTTTACTCTTGAATGATCAGCGCTGGCAAGCAGAAACCAGTTAAAGATGATAACAACAACAACAAAACCAACTAAACATAGATGAATGGGGAAAATGGGCGACAGTGCTTTTTTTGGTATGCTGATGAAATGTGAGTCCATAGTGACAGTATCTGCTGCCAGTGAGGTGTTAATAATGATGGTGTCAGTAGCCCAAAAGGTGTCATTAGTAACAGTGTGACTGTCAGTAGCCAGTGAAGCATCAATAACAAGTGTCAGTAGCCAAGAAAGTGTTAGTAATGATGGTGTCTATAGCAGCAATCAGTAGCCAATAATGTGGCCAATGTGTCAGTAGCCAATAAGGTGTCAGCAGCATCAGTATTCACTGTGCCAACAGTGACAGTGTCAGTAGCCAATAAGGTGTCAGCAGCATCAGTATCCACTGTGCCAACAGTGACAGTGTCAGTAGCCAATAAGGTGTCAGCAGCATCAGTATCCACTGTGCCAACAGTGACAGTGTCAGTAGCCAATAAGGTGTCAGCAGCATCAGTATCCACTGTGCCAACAGTGACAGTGTCAGTAGCCAATAAGGTGTCAGCAGCATCAGTATCCACTGTGCCAACAAGCTGTCTGTAGCAAAAGTGTGTGTAGCCAGTGTCAGTGAGGTGACAGTAATAACGGTGTCTGCAGCCAGTAAGGTGTCAACAGTGACAGTGTCAGTAGCTAATAAGGTGTCAGCAGTGACAGTTTTATTAGCCAGTAAAGTGTCATCAGTGACAGCATCATTAGCCAGTAAGGTGTCAGCAGTGACAGCATCATTAGCCAGTAAGGTGTCATCAGTGACAGTGTCATTAGCCAGTAAGGTGTCAGCAATGACTGCCATTATCCAGTAAGGTGTCAGCAGTGACAGCATCATTAGCCAGTAAGGTGTCATCAGTGAGTGTCAGTAGCCAGTAAGGTGTCAGCAATGAGTGTCAGTAGCCAGTAAGGTGTCAGCAATGACAGCATCATTAGCCAGAAAGATGTCATCAATGAGTGTCAGTAGCCAGTAAGGTGTCATCAGTGACAGCATCATTAGCCAGTAAGGTGTCAGCAATGAGTGTCATTAACCAGTAAGTGCCATCAGTGACAGCGTCATTAGCCAGTAAGATGTCAGTAGCAGGCTAGTGTCATGCAGATTGCAGTCCCTTTTCAGGAGCTTCAGAGATGCCGGTGCGTGGAAAGTGTCAGTTGTCACATACCGTTGTTTGTGGGCCTTGTTCATGTGGCAGCTGCAGTTTTCTGCCCATTCATGGATACTTGCCGTCCCCCTGTTAAAAGTAAAACATTTGCCTGACGCTGTTTCTTTTATGATGCTCCAGAGCAATGGAATGATTTCCCTTCTGACATCCGTCACATTCAGTCTTCCAGGCCTTTAAATATGTGTTAATAACTGACCTCTACAAATAATACCACAGGTGATTTCAAATTATGTCTTTTTCTTTTTGCCACCCCCCCAGCCCCCTCCTTGGTTCATTACATTCCTTCCGGTGGGGGGGGGGGGGGGGGGGGAGAGCATGTGCCCATGTGGTGTGCAAAGAATACAGTAAGGAATACAGCAGTATGTTTAGGTATTATTTTTGAGGTTTCATGCAGACACATTCACTTATCTTGTGCAGCGCACTGTGCTCACTCCTGTCAGTGACACACTACCGCGCTATAGACATGACCACTGTTGTCATTTCTGCACTGTTGACATGACCACTATTGTTTGTCATTTCTGCACTGTAGACATGACCACTGTTGTTTGTCATTTCTGCACTGTAGACATGACCACTATTGTTTGTCATTTCTGCACTGTAGACATGACCACTGTTGTTTGTCATTTCTGCACTGTAGACATGACCACTATTGTTTGTCATTTCTGCACTGTAGACATGACCACTGTTGTTTGTCATTTCTGCACTGTAGACATGACCACTATTGTTTGTCATTTCTGCACTGTAGACATGACCACTGTTGTTTGTCATTTCTGCACTGTAGACATGACCACTATTGTTTGTCATTTCTGCACTGTAGACATGACCACTATTTGTCATTTCTGCACTGTAGACATGACCACTATTGTTTGTCATTTCTGCACTGTAGACATGACCACTATTTGTCATTTCTGCACTGTAGACATGACCACTATTGTTTGTCATTTCTGCACTGTAGACATGACCACTATTTGTCATTTCTGCACTATCAAAATGACCACTATTGTTTGTCATTTCTGCATTGTAGACATGACCACTGTTGTTTGTCATTTCTGCACTGTTGACATGACCACTATTATTTGTCATTTCAACACTATAGAAGTGACCAGTATTGTTTGTGATTTCTGCACTGTAGAAATGCCCAGTATTGTTTGGTATTTCTCACAGTGTTGAGGCATGGTAAGAAGTGGAGGGGCGTCGGCTTCCCTGCTTTCAGGTCTTTGTTGCTGTTGATTTACTGGGGTGGTTCCTGGCTGTGACTTGTGCACACACACACACACACACACACACACACACACACACACACACACACACACACACACACACACACACACACACACAGTGTCCAAGACTGGCAGGTACAGTGTGACTGTTTTGTTGCCTTCCTGAAGTGTTCAAGAGTAAGTCAGTGTCTGCTGAAGACAACGCTTGGTCGTGGCCATCTTCACCTCCTCAGCCGTCTGACTTGAACACCTTGGTTGAAGAAAGTGGCTGCAGCAGAGTGGACTCCACTAGCAGAGACAGAAGCCTGGTGGAACTGCTAGGTGGAGAAAGTGGTCACGTGGAGTCCGTCGCATCAAGAGCGATATTGGAGGGGGCACGGAGAGCGGAGCGGTGGAGCGTGGATTCCGGCACCTTGAAGGAGGACGCCATTAGGAACGTGCAGCCGGTGGATGCCGCCCCATCCTCCTGTATGAACCTGGGTCCCAGGCCACGCAGAATGTCGCAGGTGCACTTTGTCTCCCAGTTTGGCCACCAGACCATGCCGGAGGACCTGACGCTGGAGGAGAGGAAGCTGGTGCTGTCCAGCCTGGGGGGCAGAGCGTCCAACAGCCAGGATCTCTTCTCCAAACTGTCTTCTCGCCGCTTCGGTAACGCGCAGTTGGTTAACCGTTCTGCACAGTTGTGCGCGGCTGAGGTTGTTGAAATAGCAGTTGTTGTTTGCTTTCAGAGTTCTGACATTTTTTTTACACATTTGTTTGCTGTCAGTAACTTGTCTTTTGATCTGAAGGTCACAGTTGGTGACACTGTTCATTGTTTGATTGTTAGTCAATCTTGACTGTTTTCTTTCTAATTCTGATTCCTTGAACTGTTGGTTTGTGTTGACTTTTTGACTTTATTGTGAACAGGAAACCTACATTTAGTCAGGGTGTACAGGTAATGGGGTGTGGAGTACAGGTAATGGGGTGTGGAGTACCACCCCAGGTTTCTCTTGTTGACTGTGAAGGGAGGTGTCAGAAATAGGGTTGATTGTGTCTCTGATTAATCGTTGCTTGCTGCAGAGACATGTTTGAAACCCTCTGCATGTGACCTTTGTGCTTACCCATCTTGTGTTTCTCCTGCTTTGCTATTCACCAAGCTGTGACCATTCTTTGTTTCACCTGTATTTGACTGGGCGTAAAACACCAAGTTATGTTCACCTGTGTTTGCTTCTGATCTTTTATGCGTGGATGTGTGAGCTGCATCTGCATCTTAGAGTATTGCTTTGTTGTTAAGTTGTGGGTGTTGTGGTCATCCACGTGCAGCCTTCTCTCTAAGTGCTAATGTTGTGATCATCTAGTCCTAACTGCCTTCACAATCCACCCAACAACAAATGTCAGTGTCTTCAGCATTGAGAACAGATTTGTTCACCTTTTTCAAAGTATTCTCTTTTTTTTCTTCTGATTTGCATGAGAGATGAGCCGGAAGGCATGCATCAGTAGCCGGGACTAAATGGGACTAGAGTTCGTTGCGGTGTTTCTTCACTGTCCCACGCATCATTGCACATGTAGCCGTTTCATTTTCACTGGATGACTGGGGCTGCAGTTTATGCCTGTGTATTATGAAGTGACACATTTGACTGACACAAATGTTTGGGGTTTCAGGCAGTGACAGCAGTGTACCTGGCAGCCCTCTGCCCTCCGTTGAGGATGTCGATGGTAAGAACGTTTCCTTCAGCCCTGTGAGCTGGCCATCTGTTGAGCCTCACCACTGGGTTCTCTGTCACTGTGTCCTCTACTTGCCACTGCCTTTGCACACTGCAGTGGGTTCTGTCCTCTACTTGCCACTGCCTTTGCACACTGCAGTGGGTTCTGTCCTCTACTTGCCATTGCCTTTGCACACTGCAGTGGGTTCTGTCCTCTACTTGCCATTGCCTTTGCACACTGCAGTGGGTTCTGTCCTCTACTTGCCATTGCCTTTGCACACTGCAGTGGGTTCTGTCATCTACCTGCCATTGCCTTTGCACACTGCAGTGGGTTCTGTCATCTACGTGCCATTGCCTTTGCACACTGCAGTGGGTTCAGTGTCGCTGCGTCGTCTACTTCCCATTGCCTTTGCACACCGCAGTGGGTTCTGTGTCACTGTGTCATCTACTTGCCATTACCTTGTGCACATAGCAGTGTTTTTTGTTGTCACTGTGCCTTCTGCTGTGTCATCTTCTTACCATTGCTATGTGCATTGAAAAATTGTTTTGTTGTCATTGTGTGATCTGCTTTCCTTTACATTGTGCACATAAAAATAGTTTTGTTGTCATTGTGTGATCTGCTTTCCTTTACATTGTGCACATAAAAATAGTTTTGTTGTCATTGTGTGATCTGCTTTCCTTTACAGTGTGCACATAAAAATAGTTTTGTTGTCATTGTGTGATCTGCTTTCCTTTACAGTGTGCACATAAAAATAGTTTTGTTGTCATTGTGTGATCTGCTTTCCTTTACAGTGTGCACATAAAAATAGTTTTGCAGTGAATGTGTCATTTACTTGCTGCCATGCTGCCTTGAGAACAAAGCATTAGGCTACTGTGGAGGCAGAAATTAAGGACCCCTCTGTTGAAAACCCAGAGCTGATAAATGGTCTCTGTTTAAAGCCAGGAGTAGGTCACAATATAGCCTCACATGCTTCACCTGCTGCCAGGAGTTTCTTTCTTGTGCTAATTTCTACCTTCCAAGTTCTTTTTTTTTTTTTCAAAATGTCTCCCTACTTTTTAGGGCCTGCAGAATAAAACAGGTCACCATGCTGATAGTCACAAGCAATTTAAGCAGATCCCCATTGTGAGTACCTACAGAATTTGAATAGGTACCAAGACATGTTATTGTGCATTGTCATTGATAGAGGGTTGATTTTTCACATTGTAGCAGTGAACTAAACAAATTTGTGGTACTGTTTTTTGAACTAGTGTAATATAATTAATATGTGTTTCATCCTGAGGTGACCCTGTGCAGTTGGTGGGACACTAGAATCCAAGAACTAACTTACCCTTTCAAAGACCACAGTGTTTGCTTCACCTGGACAGCACTCGTCTTTTTCCGAAGGTCCCAGTGAATGACCGGTTGTGTGCTCCCTTGGTCTTTTGTGGTGTCCACCTGGACAGCACGCATCTTGTTCCCAAGGTCCCAGTGAATGACCAGTTGTGTGCTCCCTTGGTCTTTTGTGGTGTCCACCTGGACAGCACTCGTCTTGTTCCCAAGGTCCCAGTGAATGACTGGTTGTGCGTTCTCTTTCAGGTAGCCGCCTAGGTAAAGTATGGGTTTGAAGGATTTTGCTCACTTGAATGGAATGTATTTGTTATGCCAATGCTAATGCATGCCACATACATTTTTGCAATTGTGGTTGTTACAACATACAGCAACTAAATCAGTAAATGCTGCCCATTGAGGTGGCTTGCCTCACTTGTGGTGTTAGACTGTCAGCCATAAAAAAATGAATGGAATATTTATTTATTTGCTGTCCCAGGTATTTCTCTGTGTTAACAATCAGTGTTGGTTTGCTTTCTGCCTGCCTGTGCACCATGGACAGAATGTTCATGTCAGCAATTTTTGGGACACAGTGTCAGTTTTCATGGTAGTAGCCCGCATAAAGTCTAAGCCGCATGATGCTTTCGATGATGCGATTTTGTTGTGCATGTGGCATGCACTCGGGTTGTCTGTCCATGGACCGAAAGCACACTGAAAGCATGTCGCAGAATTCTGCATGTTCTGTATTGGTGAGGGAATCGCAGGAGGAAAGCGTATGGTGCAGGCGGCAGATGAATCAGGGCAGACTGGTAATATGGTCAACTGAAAAAAGGTCAAACAAAATGGCAGACTCTTCAGTTCCAGTGAGTCTTCTGTTCTTTCGTTTGACTCATGTTATGTAAATTCCAAACATACTTTGACAGCAGCAGGGAGAAACAGTTTATGCTCACTCTCAGAGTGTGACTCCATCACTACACAGGACACCATGTATCTGTCAGGGGTGAAGTAATATTAAAACAACAGCCTTTTGAATGACATGGCGTAAACATCCAGTCAGTCGAGTGCCAAGCACCGTGTGGCTTCTTCATGCAGCATGCAACGCACAAATGCAGTGCATGGACGACTGCTGGTTGCCACATCCAGGAATTGCAAAGCCTCCTGTGGCTTAGATGTAAGATTTTGCATGTTGGGGATGGGGCAAGGGAGGGCAGCCTGGAGGCATGCTTTCTTTATGACCATCCCCCCAGCCTGCAGTGGTTGGGGACTCTTTGTGTAGTCTTACATCCCTCTGCTTTATGACCATCACCCACCCTGCAGTGGTTGGTGACTCTTTGTGTAGTCTTACATCCCTCTGCTTTATGACCATCACCCACCCTGCAGTGGTTGGTGACTCTTTGTGTAGTCTTACATCCCTCTGCTTTATGACCATCCCCCCAGCCTGCAGTGGTTGGGGACTCTTTGTGTAGTAACTCATTGGGTAGTCTTATGTCCCTCTGCTTTATGACCATCCCCCCAGCCTGCAGTGGTTGGTGACTCTTTGTGTAGTCTTACATCCCTCTGCTTTATGACCATCCCCCCAGCCTGCAGTGGTTGGGGACTCTTTGTGTAGTAACTCATTGGGTAGTCTTATGTCCCTCTGCTTTATGACCATCCCCCCAGCCTGCAGTGGTTGGTGACTCTTTGTGTAGTCTTACATCCCTCTGCTTTATGACCATCCCCCCAGCCTGCAGTGGTTGGGGACTCTTTGTGTAGTAACTCATTGGGTAGTCTTATGTCCCTCTGCTTTATGACCATCACCCCAGCCTGCAGTGGTTGGTGACTCGTTGTGCATTCTTATGTCCCTCTGCTTTATGTCCATCACCCCAACCTGCAGTGGTTGGTGATTCATTGTGTAATAATTCACTGAGTAGTCTTATGTCCCTCTACTTTATGACCATCATCCCAGCCTGTGGTGGTAGGTGAATCGTTGTGTAGTAACTCACTGTGTAGTCTTACATCCCTCTCTGCTTTGTGTGCGAGACTTGTGCAGGCCTATGTGCTGATAGGTCATACGGTCACTTAAAGGGGACCTCAAGCCAAGACACAGGCTGGTCTGAAAATGTAGACAGCGTGACACTCCCTTTTGTTGGCTTTTTGTTGTTGTTCTGTCAATAGTTGTGCAACACAAGTACTTTCTTGATTCAAATTTGAACTGTGTGGGGTTGAGCCATGCTGGTCCACTCTTTCCTAATGCTGAACAGAAAAAGGATGGGTCATGACATCATAGACACTTGTGCCACTTACCAATCTTGTTCATGATGTCATGGACACTTGTGCCACACATACCAATCTTGTTTGTGACATCATAGACACTTGTGCCACACATACCAGTCTTGTTCATGACATCATAGACACTTGTGCCACCCATACCAGTCTTGTTCATGACACTACAAATGCACACTGCAAGTCGTGGTTGTGTTTCTCTAACTTTGAAATGCTGATTTTTTAATAAAGCAGACCTTAAATCAACTGACCAATTGTGATACTGTTGTCTTGTTTTGCTTTGGGTATTGTTTTCCTTTTCTATCCTATCGATAAGGCCTGCAGTGCTTCTTCACGTGGAATCCCCTTTAAGTGTGCTGTGTAGGGCCTGCACTTCACATGACCTGAGGGTCACAGTGTCTTTGAGTCAGTATCCACTTTGTCTCCCCTGGCAAGGGATGTTGAATCATCTTTCATATAGTTTTCCTCTCTTTTGTTTTTCATATATATTGGTGTGTTTGTCTGTTTACCTTTTATTGTTACTGTTCTGCTTCAGCTGATGTGTTTTTCATCATATATTGGTGTGTTTGTTTACCTTTTATTGTTACTATTCTGCTTCAGCTAATTTGTTTTTCATCATATATTGGTGTGTTTGTTTACCTTTTATCATTACTGTTCTGCTTCAGCTAATTTGTTTTTCATCATATATTGGTATGTTTGTTTACCTTTTATCATTACTGTTCTGCTTCAGCTAATTTGTTTTTCATCATATATTGGTATGTTTGTTTACCTTTTATCGTTACTGTTCTGCTTCAGCTGATTCCTGCTCATGAATGTTGTTGCTGCTACTGAAATGTTACCACTGCATGGTTCACATTGAAACAATGAAAGTAAACCAAATGGAATATGTGTACTGGTCAAGAATGTTGCTTGTGGATACATGTGGGAGCAGCACTGTTTTGGGCCTTTTTATGCTGCAAAGGAAGTGTGGACCTCATTTTATTATTACAGTTAAAGTCTTGACAGAAATACAGAGACAATAGGATTACTGCTTTTTATGCCAGCATTGTCAGACCTGTTGATGGCAGCACAGGTTGTTGCTTACCTTACCTTGGTGTCAGACCTGTTGATGGCAGCACAGGTTGTTGCTTACCTTACCATGGTGGAGACCTGTTGATGGTAGCATTGGTTGTTGCTTACCTTACCATGGTGTCAGACTTGTTGATGGTACCGTAGGTTGTTGTTACTTACCTTACCATGGTGTCAGACCTGTTGATGGTAGCACAGGTTGTTGTTACTTACCTTACCATGGTGTCAGACCTGTTGATGGTAGCACAGGTTGTTGTTACTTACCATGGTGTCAGACCTGTTGGTGGTAGCATAGGTTGTTGTTACTTACCTTATCATGGTGTCAACCTGAAGAAGTTCACTGTGAGTGGGCTTCACTGTAGGAGTTGTGTTCATCACTATGAGTGGGCTCCATTGTAGGAGTCATGTTCCTCACTGTGAGTGGGCTCCACAGTAGGAGTTGTGTTCATCACCATGAGTGGGCTCCAGTGTGGGAGTCATCTTTCTCGCTATGAATCATGTCCAAGCTTCATGCAGTGTTTGACTTTAAACCAGTTAGCAGCTTCCTGCTTTGAGGTGTGTGTAGACTTTATGTCAGAATGGTCTCCTCTTCACTTCTCCAGCAGTCACTTTGGAATGGGAAGCAGTGTTACTTTAAAAGTACAAGCTTTTTCAAAACTCGTTTCATCCTACAAATGGAAGAAATGAAAAGAGAAGGCTGAATTAAAGGTCACCTCCAACCTGCATGGAATGGGAGACATCACTGACCCTGGGTAAGAGTCAGTGCAGCAACGTGGTGTTGTCGTGAGTACTGCCCACCTTGTTCCATGCGTGCGTACACCTGTCGTGACTTGGTGCTTCGCTGTCCACAGAGCCACAGCACTTTCTGCACCTGCGGACAGTGAATGACTCGCATTTTGAACCGCCCCACTCTCCTCACCACTCCCCCTCCGACACTCCCATCATGCACCGGCACACCTTTGAAGGAGGGTCGGAGGTCAACGTGCAGGAGCTGCTTGAGAGCTTGAAAAAGTCGGAGAGCCTCCAGGATCAAGCGGACATCATCCACTACCTCTACGCACATCTGTCAGTGGCTATTTATACCTTTGTACACATATGTCTGTGGCTGTCTGTACTTAGATACCTCTACGCACGTGTCAGTAGCTATCTGCAGTTGGATACCTGTACACACACCAGTCAATGGCTGTTAGACACCTGTATACACATCTATCAGTGGCTATCTGTAGTTGGATACCTGTACACACACCAGTCAGTGGCTATTAAATACCTGTACACACACCAGTCAGTGGCTATTAAATACCGTACACACACCAGTCAGTGGCTGTTAGATACCTGTACAGTGGCCATTAGATACCTGTACACACACTGTTAGATACCTCACCACACACCAGTCAGTGGCCATTAAGTACCTTTACACACACCAGTCAGTGGCTGTTAGATACCTGTACACACACCAGTCAGTGGCTGTTAGATACCTGTACACACACCAGTCAGTGGCTGTTAGATACCTGTACACACACCAGTCAGTGGCTGTTAGATACCTGTACAGTCAGTGGCCATTAGGTACCTCTGCACACACCAGTCAGTGACTGTTAGATACCTGTACACACACCAGTCAGTGGCCATTCTACACACACCTGTCAGTGGCTGTTAGATACCTGTACACACACCAGTCAGTGGCCATTCTACACACACCTGTCAGTGACTGTTAGATACCTGTACACACACCAGTGGCCATTATACACACACCTGTCAGTGACTGTTAGATACCTGTACACACACCAGTCAGTGGCCATTCTACACACACCTGTCAGTGGCTGTTAGATACCTCTACACTTAGAAACACTTCGGCTTAAATTGTAGATAATGTCATCCATTGCTTATACACGCCATTGAGGGCTTTAGTGGTGGTAGCTGGATCAGTTTTTGACTGTTTTAGCGTTAGTCGACTCACTACCACTACACAGACTTGTCTTAAATGACAAGTCCAAGGTTAGGGGTGATTTTTGACACGATTTCCGTTAAAGCTCGCTGAGAACGATGATGTAGATGAAACTGTGATCTGAGGGTTATAAATGCATTTAAAAAAAGGCTTTTTCTGTTGTACTGAAGGTGTCGCCATGACACCCAAATCACGTGACCATATGCCTACCGCATCACTCTGGGGAGTCACTGCAAAATGGCCAACTCGAGCTCTGAAGACGAAACTGATACTTTGCCTGAGAGACCCACAAGGATACAGCCGTATCAGTTTGAGCCTGTCGGGCAGGATTTTGAAAGAGTACCGGAACATCACGTCAGCTTCGAAGCAAAACCCATATGGTATTCCAGCTCATGCATTGTTATACCTGGGGTCATCTGCGATTGCTACAGTTCGCAGCAAAACAGTAGGCTGGCAGAGTTAACTTTTTTGTCGACCACACGCATACACAGTTTACTGAAGAATCTAAGATGGCAACCGCACTGACTCCCCAGACTGACGTCACTTCCGGGGAAGCCTACAGAAAATAAAATCGATTAAAAACCCAATTAAATAATTTTATTTATTTTTTATTTATTAAATCTGAAACTAGTGACTCATTTGTCAATCATTTGGATGGTCATAATGCATACTTAAAAACCTTGGACTTTTACTTTAACTAGAGAGAGTGGCTAGATTTGGGCTTTAGTCGCTGCCACTACATAAACATGTCTTAACTAAAGGGGTAGCAGATGTTGGTGTTAGTCACTACCACTACACAGACTTGTGTTAACTAGAGAGGGTAACTAGATTTGGGCATTAGTCTCTACTTCCACATGCCTTACCCAGTGGTTTTTACTGATCGCTTCATATGGCGTGTAGTCAGAGGTTGGCTGTGATGACATCATTCTGATCATTTGACACAGGGTATATATAGTCAGAGGTTGGCTATGATGATGTCATTCTGATCACTTGACATAGGGTATATATAGTCAGAGGTTGGCTATGATGATGTCATTCTGATCACTTGACATAGGGTATATATAGTCAGAGGATGGCTATAATGATGTCCTTCTGATCATGTGACATAGGGTATATATAGTCAGAGGTTGGCTATGATGATGTCATTCTGATCACCTGACATTGCATGTAGTCAGAGGTTGGCTGTGATGATGTCATTCTGATCACCTGACATTGCATGTAGTCAGAGGTTGGCTGTGATGATGTCATTCCAATCACTTGACATGATGTCATTCTAGTCACTTGACATAGCGTGTAGTTAAGTTTGGCTGCGATGACATCATTCTGATCACCTGACATAGCGTGTAGTCAGAAGTTGGCTGCGATGACATCATTCTGCTTTTTTCTCTGCCGTTCTGACAGGGGTCCAGAGTGGGAGACAGGCATTGACAGCCGGTCAAAGTGCACCTCCAGAGATCTCATGGTAGAACTCTATGAAAAGGTAAACATTAAGTACAAACATCACAAAGATTTATTTCACTAGAGTGACTGCATATATGTGAGACTGAGATCTCTTTGAAATATGTTATTTATGGTCAGCTATCATGCACAAAGTACCATCAAATGTTTTCATGCATAGTAATGATCTTGCTGTTGGAAACAAGCAGGATCTGTGCAGTTTGTAGACAGGTTCCTGTGGTTTATTAATTGGAAGATCATAGTCTTCAAGAAGTGCTTGTAAAAACATGAGCTGTGTTTCACTGTGATAGGCACTGCGTGATACTTGCACCATGAAAGGCACTGGAAGCAGTGGCAGCTGGTTCACACACAGCTGGGAAAGGGTTAACGAAGGCTGTGGGGAAAGTGGATCTAATGTGAATTTGGTGACTGTCACTGCAGGCAGGACACTGGAAGCAGTGGTGGCTTGACACACAGCTAGGAAAGGGTTAACGAAGGCTGTGGGGAAAGTGGATCTAATGTGAATTTGGTGACTGTCACTGCAGGCAGGACACTGGAAGCAGTGGTGGCTTGTTCGACACACAGCCGGCATGTTGAAGAAGCGTGTGGAGGACCTGGCCATTGTAAGTGTTAACACTTTCTAATTCTCTTCATGGATATGCTTGTACGAAGCTTGTGTTTGTGTTTCAGTTGTTGCGGCTTTCTTCCTTCTCTTGATAGTCTCAGGGATTGACAGATCAGATAGTCATCAGAGCCATGCCGCTTTGTCCTTTGTTCTCATTGCCCGAAGACAAGGCAGTTGACGCAGTTGTGCCACACAAAATTGTGAAGGCAGACACTGTTGTATTTCAGCCTCCTTTAGGCATTCCCTGTGTTTCATCAACATCTAGGAACAGAATTTCCACGTGGTTTGCACTGTGCACTTGTCTGGACTTTGGGGAAGAGAAGGTTAGAAAATAAATTTTAGGTCAAAGTGTAGAAGAAGAAAAAGAAAAAAAAACGAGCAAGTAATTAATTGTTTCAAAGAAATTTTGTGAGGTGACAGTTCACAGGGAGATTTGAGTTTTGCTTCCTTTAGTCCCAGTACCTGGTCCTCTTTCAGTTTGAACCAAAGAAGGACATGACAGTGTTTATGAGGTGAGAAAATGTTGAGTTTGAACCAAAGAAAGACATGGCAATGTTTATGAGATGAGGAAATGTTGAGTTTGAACCAAAGAAGGACAAGACAATGTTTATGAGATGAGGAAACATTGAGTTTGAACCAAAGAAGGATATGACGATGTTTATGAGATGAGGAAGTGTTGAGTTTGAATCAATGAAGGACATGACAATGTTTATGAGATGAGTGTTGGGTCCAACCTTAAAGATTTCCAAGGCCACATTGCACACATGATTTAAAAGTTTGGAGACAGTAAAAAGAGGCTTAAAAACCTGATTTTTTATTAGTTTACTGTATTAACAGATTTTTGATTGGTTGGAAGCAGTAACATTTTTTAAACGGTTTGATGCAGTAACAGATTTTGATTAGCTTTAATGAAGCAACAGGTTTTGATTGGTTTGGTATAGTAACATATTTGAACTGGTTAGTAGAAATAAAAAAAATTGATTGGTTTGGTATAGTAACATATTTGAATTGGTTAGGAGAAATAACAAATTTTGATTGGTTTGGTATAGTAGCATTTAAATTGGTTAGGAGAAATAACAAATTTTGGTTGGTTTCATGTAGTACCAGATTTTGATTGATTTGATGCAGTAACAGATTTTGATTTGGTTGATATAGTAGCAGAAATGGTGATTAGTTTGAAGTAGTAACAGGTTTTGATTGGTTTAACACGGTATCATGCATTTGACTGACTGATATGGTGCAACATGATATCCATTGGTTGTGGTGTGATGTGATTTTTGTTGATTGGCTTGATGATACATGGTTTTGATTTGTTGATTGACTTGATGATACATGGTTTTGATTTGTTGATTGACTTGATGATATATGGTTTTGATTTGTTGACTGACTTGATGATACATGGTTTTGATTTGTTGACTGATTTGATGATACATAGTTTTGATTTGTTGACTGACCTGATGATACATGGTTTTGATTTGTTGACTGACCTGATGATACATGGTTTTGATTTGTTGAATGATTGATGATACATGGTTTTGATTTGTTGACTTGACGACACACAGTTGGTTGGCTTGGTGACGTTTCATTCTAATGGTTTGACCCAGTCATTTAATTCTGATTGTTTGACGTGGTAACTCTTGATTTTGGCTGTTGGTGTGGTGACTCACAGTTCAGACTGACTGGTTGATGCGACTCGCGGTTCAGACTGACTGGCTGATGAGATGACCAACTGGCAGGTTTGAGTGACAGACTGATGGTTTGCATGTTGACAGGCAGCCACGGACCTGGTGGTGAGGCAGAAACAGCTGTCTGTAGGAATGCCACCTGATAGAGAACACATCATCACCTGGTCAGTCGCAGCCTCCGCCTTGTCTACAGCTTGCAGTTAGTTAGTTGGTGCTGTGAACCAGTCAACCATTATCACAGTTACTGCTGTGAGCCAGTCAACCATTATCTACCACAGTTAGTTAGCTAGTTGGTGCTGTGAGCCAGTCAACCATTATCTACCACAGTTAGTTGGTGCTGTGAGCCAGTCATTTATTAGACAAATTGTAAAACATTTCACGTTTAAACAAATTTAAACAACTTTTTTTTAAACACAAATATTTCCTTAATACATTTCATATTTTGTCTAGCAATATGACCTTCTACTACTACTACTAATAATAATAATAATGAATACCTAGAGCACCTAATCAGCACAGGCCCTAAGCGCTTACATGTTCTCTACAAATACATATTTGTCAAAATTCAATGCATACAGCAGTAGTAAGTTGGTACAGGCTGCTTGTATCCATGACCTTGTACCACACGGTAAATAGGTGCAGGCTGTTTGCGTCCATGACCTTGTACCACACAGTGGTAAATAGATGCAGGCTGTTTGCGTCCATGACCTTGTACCACACAGTGGTAAATAGGTGCAGGCTGCTTGTATCCATGACCTTGTACCACACAGTGGTAAATAGGTACAGGCTGTTTGCAGCTATGACTGTACCACACAGTGGTAAATAGGTGCAGGCTGCTTGTATCCATGACCTTGTACCACACAGTGGTAAATAGGTACATGTGGTTTGCAGCTATGGCCTTGTACCACACAGTGGTAAATAGATACAGGCTGCTTATATCCATGACCTTGTACCACACGGTAAATAGATACAGGCTGCTTGTATCCATGACCTTGTACCACACAGTGGTAAATAGATACAGGCTGCTTGTATCCATGACCTTGTACCACACAGTGATAAATATGTACAGGCTGTTTGCAGCTATGACTGTACCACACAGTGGTAAATAGATACAGGCTGTGTAATGAGTGATAAATAGGTACATGCTGCTTGCAGCTATGACTGTACCACACAGTGGTGAATAGGTACAGGCTGTTTGCAGCTATGACTTTGTACTACACAGTGGTAAATAGATACAGGCTGTTTAACAAGTGGTAAATAGGTACAGGCTGCTTACAGCTATGACTTTGTACTACACAGTGGTAAATAGATACAGGCTGTTTAACAAGTGGTAAATAGTTACAGGCTGCTTACAGCTATGACTTTGTACTACACACTGGTGAATAGGTACAGACTGCTTACAGCTATGACTTTGTACCACACACTGGTGAATAGAGACAGGTTGCTTACAGCTATGACTTTGTACTACACACTGGTGAATAGAGACAAGCTGCTTACAGCTATGACTTTGTACCACACACTGGTGAATAGGTACAAACTGCTTACAGCCATGGCCCAATACCAGAGGCTGGTAAACAGGTAGAGACTGCTTACAGCCATGGCCCAATACCAGAGGCTGGTAAACAGGTAGAGACTGCTTACAGCCATGGCCCAATACCAGAGGCTGGTAAACAGGTAGAGACTGCTTACAGCCATGGCCCAGTACCAGAGGCTGGTAAACAGGTAGAGACTGCTTACAGCCATGGCCCGGTACCAGAGGCTGGTAAACAGGTAGAGACTGCTTACAGCCATGGCCCAGTACCAGAGGCTGGTAAACAGGTAGAGACTGCTTACAGCCATGGCCCAATACCAGAGGCTGGTAAACAGGTAGAGACTGCTTACAGCCATGGCCCAGTACCAGAGGCTGGTAAACAGGTAGAGACTGCTTACAGCCATGGCCCAGTACCAGAGGCTGGTAAACAGGTAGAGACTGCTTACAGCCATGGCCCAGTACCACACAGACTGTAAAGCCAGTGCTTTAGAGACCCACCTTGAAGCCAACAGAGCTTGTTGAACTGGGTTTCAGCCCCCTCCCCCCTGAGGAGCTGGCCAACATCATCTTCGATGCCTGTGGGATGGACAGCAGTTCCGCCTCTCTGACTCAGGAGCTCTTGATCTACCTGGCCATGTTCATTCGCACGGAACCCAAGCTCTTCAGCGAGATGCTGAGACTGAGGGTGGGACTCATCATCCAGGTCATGGCCTCGGAAATGTCCCGCACGCTCAAGTGTTCAGGTGTGCTGCCATTTCCTGCTGGCCTGGCCCTGGCACGCATGTATTGCTTGACCTGGCTTGGTAAAACAAGGACTTTGAATCAGATGAAATCTTACACTTTGTCATCTTATTTGCTAGAAGTCTTCCTTGGAAAATAGAAAATAAACACCCTCTTTTTGGTGTATTTAAAGATAACTGACAACAAGATTTAAGAGAGAAGAATATTTATGGTACATTAATCTGGAACATGCCTCATTCATGTCCAAATGGTTCTGTGTCCTTTGTTTAAGACAGTGGCTGTGTAACTCTCTGTCTCCCTCTCTTTCTTCCTCTCTCTTCTGTTGATATTATCCCATTCCTTCTTCTCTTTCTGTGCGTTATTGTGGCTGTAGTTGTTGCTTGTGGTTTTCACTGTTGTATTTTGCCTCTTTGTTCTGGTCATAGAGGCTGGCTGACTAGCTAAGATGATCATGTTTGTGTTGTATGGTTGTGTGTGTCTGTTGTGTGTATGTCTGCTCATGTGTTTGAGAACTAAATATATTTTTAAATCACAAAGGACAGCTCTTAAAAGATGCTGGACAAAAACTGGCCACTGGCAATTCATCAGTGGAGTGTGTCCAAACAGAAACTGGTCACTGACATACAATTTATCAGTGGACCACGTTCGAACAGAAACAGAGTATGTTCCAACATAAACTGGTCACTAACACACTGACAATTTGTCAGTGGAGCATGTTCAAACAGAAACAGAGTATGTTCAAACAGAAACTGGTCACTGGCAATTCATCAGTGGAGCGTGTTCAAACAGAAACAGAGTATGTTCCAACAGAAACTGGTCACTGGCAATTCATCAGTGGAGCGTGTTCAAACAGAAACAGAGTATGTTCCAACAGAAACTGGTCACTGGCAATTCATCAGTGGAGCGTGTTCAAACAGAAACAGAGTATGTTCCAACAGAAACTGGTCACTGGCAATTCATCAGTGGAGCGTGTTCAAACAGAAACAGAGTATGTTCCAACAGAAACTGGTCACTGGCAATTCATCAGTGGAGCGTGTTCAAACAGAAGCCTTGGTTTGAAGATTTTATTTTGCTGTCTTTTGCACATGCATCGTGATTATTTTTAGCTCCTTGACCCTTGCCGGTGAGGTGGTCACAGTTCCTATATGTCTGTTTCCCTTGAATGAGTGGGTTTCATTCCAGTCTCCAGCGACAGATCATTGTCAAACTAGAGGCAGAACAGTGACGCTGCTAATCTGACCGACACTGAAAGTGATTGAAGGCAACTTTGAGAAAACAAGTGAGATAGAAGTCATATTGGTTTACCTGGTTTATATACATAGGTTCTCTCTCTTGAACTGAACTGAACTGAAATCACTTTGCTCTTTTTTCAGGGATCATGCAAACGGTTCTTTTGCTGAGCTTTTGACCATGAACGATAGAAGTTTGTGTGACAAGAGAGCTGTTGAACTTTGTGACGAGGATGCTGCTGCCAAACCTTGCTGCTCCAGGAGTTGTCGCCGCTGGCTGAAGCATTGCCGTAGTCACCTGTTTTGCTGACGTTTTCAGGTGATGAGGCTTCCGATCACTTGCTGAACCTCAGTCCCTTTGAGATGAAGACACTGTTGCACCACATTCTGAGTGGCAAGGAGTTCAACATCAAAGCAAGTGAGTTGTACACAGCCCTGGGTCTAGGTGAAGGTGTATTCTCTGATACAGAATGCTGTATGAAGTGGAGTGGGGTGTACTCTGGGTCTAGGCGAAGGTGTATTCTCTGATACAGAATGGTGTATGAAGTGGAGTGGGGTGTACTCTGGGTCTAGGCAAAGGTGTATTCTCTGATACAGAATGGTGTATGAAGTGGAGTGGGGTGTACTCTGGGTCTAGGCAAAGGTGTATTTTCTGATACAGAATGGTGTATGAAGTGGAGTTGGGTGTATATTAGCCCTGGGTCTAGGCGAAGGTGTATTCTCTGATACAGAATGGTGTATGAAGATGAGTGGGGTGTACATTAGCCCTGGGTCTAGGCGAAGGTGTATTCTCTGATAGAGAATGGGGTGTGGAGTGGGGTGTAGATTAGTCATGGGTCAAGATAAAGATGTATTTTCTGCTAGAGAATGATGTAATGTATGAAGTGGAATGAGATGCAGCTTTTGTGACAGAACAGGGGCCTGAGGGCACTTGTAATCAGCTGTTGATGGCAGTGAGTGTAAAACATCACTAACTCACAAAGTGAGGTGGAGGAGAAAGAATAAGGGGGCCGGGGGGGGGGGGGGGGGGGATGTGAATGGGTCATCATTTAGGTAAGAAATGATCACCCAATTCATTCATCATTCTGTCCTGATTTATTTAGTGATGAAAACATCAAATGTTTCTTAGCTTAAAATTCACTGCGGTGAGATGAGCAAATGTGTCAGTGGATGACCCTCAGTTGTTTTTGGAACTGATGCTGATAGTTTGACGATGAAGTGCTCCTCGTGGTACCACCGATAGTTGAGCCCCCTGTTCCCCCAAGGTGTAGTGTGGTGCTAAGCTGCTGCCAAACACAGCTCTTAAACTCAAAGATGCATGCTCAAAACACAGCTCTTAAACTCAAAGATGCATGCTCAAAACACAGCTCTTACACTCAAAGATGCATGCTCAAAACACAGCTCTTACACTCAAAGATGCATGCTCAAAACTCAGCTCTTACACTCAAATATGCTGTGCTCCAAGCACAGCTGGTATATTCAAAGATGCTATGCTCAGAACACAGCTCTCACACCCCAAAACGCTGTGCTCAGAACACAGCTGTCACACCCCAAACTGAAACATTTTGTGTCGAAAATACTCTACAAGAACAAGTTGAGGTTGAAAGTCCTGGATCTTCGAGCGTTGACGTTCGCAGAAGAAAGGTCTCGGTGTTTGCAAGACCCAGTGAGGAACAGATGAGCAGGAGGCCCTCCACGGAGATCCAGCCAGTCATTACTGTGGCCAGGACCCGCTACAAGAGATTCTCCGTGCCCACAGCGCCACAGCTGGAAGAGAAAACCAGGAGACACTCAGTGTCCACAGTTTCTAGGCCAAATGTATCTGAGGGTACTGATTTTGTTAACAGTTTGTCAGTACCTGAGGGTATTGATTTTGTTGACAGTTTGTCAGTACCTGAGGGTATTAATTTTTGTTAACAGTTTGTCAGTACTTGAGGGTATTGATTTTGTTGCCAGTTTGTCAGTACCTGAGGGTATTGATTTTGTTGACAGTTTGTCAGTACCTGAGGGTATTGATTTTGTTGACAGTTTGTCAGTACCTGAGGGTATTGATTTTGTTGACAGTTTGTCAGTACCTGAGGGTATTGATTTTGTTGACAGTTTGTCAGTACCTGAGGGTATTGATTTTGTTGCCAGTTTGTCAGTACCTGAGGGTATTGATTTTGTTGCCAGTTTGTCAGTACCTGAGGGTATTGATTTTGTTGACAGTTTGTCAGTACCTGAGGGTATTGATTTTGTTGACAGTTTGTCAGTACCTGAGGGTATTGATTTTGTTGACAGTTTGTCAGTACCTGAGGGTATTGATTTTGTTGACAGTTTGTCAGTACCTGAGGGTATTGATTTTGTTGCCAGTTTGTCAGTACCTGAGGGTATTGATTTTGTTGCCAGTTTGTCAGTACCTGAGGGTATTGATTTTGTTGCCAGTTTGTCAGTACCTGAGGGTATTGATTTTGTTGACAGTTTGTTTCAGAGACCTTGCTCGTTTTTGTCATCTTTTGATTTTGTTATGCATTGTTCAGATTAAGTTTTGGCAGCTGATCATGCATAGAACAGCTTGGCTCATGTCACACACGTAAACAATTCTCTTTATGTCTGGACAACACTTTTAAGAGCAGAAAACCACATTATATCTGAGTCTTGGAGCTGTGGAGCATGTGACTTGGAGATGTGGGGCATGTGACTTGGAGATGTGGGGCATGTGACTTGGAGATGTGGGGCATGTGACTTGGAGATGTGGGGCATCATTATGACTTGGTGATGTGGGGCATGTGCTGGTTTGAAGCTTAGTTGGTTACAGTGAATGAATGACTTTGGCTTTGAGCAAATTACTTTGTCACGTTTGTGTTAGTTTTGTTGTTGTTTTTGCTTTTGTTTTTACTAACCAGGCATGGTGATATAATATGATACACCCACTGTACAGTAAAATTATGATTCACTTTTAATATGTAAATGTGCATTAACATTGTGTTTTACATTGCATTACAATTGATATTAATGTGCATTCTCACAGACACTGACAGACATGCATGCACATATGTACAAGCTTGTCTAAATACCAAAGTAAACTGCATTTTGTGTAGATTTTTCTATTACTACACACCTATATCTGAAACATGATCAAAGTGACACAGACATGTTTTGATTTGAAATTGCTTGTTTTTTTGCGTGAAATGTTAGTCTTTTTGGAAAAGGTTATAAAATTATTAACGTTTCTTGGGGTGGGTGATTGTCTCTTCTTTTTTTCTTCTTTTTCTGTACACACATGTGGGGGAAGGAGGGGGTATTCTGTTATTTGGTTGCTTTGTCATCAGTTTGTCTCATTTCATTGATGTGAGCATGGCATGTCGAATACATTGATAGTGAAACCTCCTTATGACAATGTGTGTGGGACCATCAGAATGAAGTCTCCTTCACAAGAACTTGTCCTAAACAGCCAAACATACAAGGACAGTGTGCACTTTGGATATATATACTTTGTCTTACAGAAATAAGTCGAAAACAACCAGAGACACAAAGAAAGATTGCAGTTTTTATAATTATGCACATTGGTGCACAGAAATTGATCTGAAACAACTAGATATATAAAGAAGCCTGCCGTTTGGTATACTTCTTGTCATACTAAAATTGATCTGAAACAACTAGATATATAAAGAAGCCTGCCGTTTGGTATACTTCTTGTCATACTAAAATTGGTCTGAAACAAATGAAGATGCATGGAATGTGTGTAGTTTGGAGATAGGTATATATTTCTACACCTTGTCTTGAGTAGTGTTTCATATATTGATGTCCCATACAACATGTTACTGTGAAATGCATGCCTGCGCTCATGTTGTGGGTTAGATGCATGTTGCTTGTGCCTAGAAACCATTCACATCATGGCAGACCTGTGCATAGTCTTCGTTAACCTGTAACTGCTGACATTTTGTATTGGCTTTAAAGTTTAATTCTGGTTTGAGACTGACACTTCAGACATACCGTCTACCTTTTTCTGCATGATGACCTACTGGACTTGGTACATGTAACAGCAGTGTCAGCACATGTAACAGCAGTGTCAATACATGTAACAATAGTGTCTACACATGTAACAGCAGTGTCAGTATATGTAACAACAGTGTCAGTAAAATGTAACTGCAGTGTCGGTACATGTAACAGCAGTGTCAGTACATGTAACTGTGTCAGTACATGGAACAGCAGTGTCAGTACATGTCACAACAGTGTCAGTAATGTAGCAGCAGTGTCCAGACATGTAACATCAGTGTCAGTAAAATGTGACAGCAGTGTCAGCAAAAGGTAACAGCAATGTCAGTACAAGTAACAATGGTGTCAGCACATTAACAGCAGTGTCAGTACAGGTCACAGCAGTGTCAGTAAAAGGTAGCAACATTGTCAGTACAAGTAACAGCAGTGTCAGTACATGTAACAGTGGTGTCAGTAAAATGTAACAGCAGTGTCAGTAAAGGATAACAGTGGTGTGAGTACAAGTAACAGTAGTGTCAGTAGCCGTAACAGTGGTGTTGGTAGTACATGTAACAGCAGTGTCAGTTGTCACTTGGTGCATTTTAACAGTAGTGTCACTTCACACCTGTAACAGCATTATCAATTTGTACATGTAACAGCATTATAACCTTTACATGTAACAGCATTATTACTTCGTGCATATGACAACAGTGTCAGCAGCTCTACCTATTATAGTAACAGCACTGTGGCTTGGTACAAGGAACAACAGCTCTACTGATTACAGTAACAGCTAGTAACAGTACTGTGGTGTGGCATATGGACCAGCAGCTCTACCTATTACAGTAACAGCACTGTGGCTTGGTGCAAGGAACAACAGCCCTACTGGTTACAGTAACAGCACTATGGCAACAGTACATAGACCAACAGCTCTACCTATTACAGTAACAGTAATATGGCTTGTACAGCTCTACCTATTACAGTAACAGTAATATGGCTTGTACAGCTCTACCTATTACAGTAACAGTAATATGGCTTGTACAGCTCTACCTATTACAGTAACAGTAATATGGCTTGTACAGCTCTACCTATTACAGTAACAGTAATATGGCTTGTACAGCTCTACCTATTACAGTAACAGTAATATGGCTTGTACAGCTCTACCTATTACAGTAACAGCACTGTGGCTTAGTACATTGACCAACAGCTCTACCTATTACAGTAACAGCACTGTGGCTTAGTACATGGACCAACAGCTCTACCTATTACAGTAACAGCACTGTGGCTTAGTACATGGACCAACAGCTCTACCTATTACAGTAACAGCACTGTGGCTTAGTACATGGACCAACAGCTCTACCTATTACAGTAACAGCACTGTGGCTTAGTACATGGACCAACAGCTCTACCTATTACAGTAACAGCACTGTGGCTTAGTACATGGACCAACAGCTCTACCTATTACAGTAACAGCACTGTGGCTTAGTACATGGACCAACAGCTCTACCTATTACAGTAACAGCACTGTGGCTTAGTACATGGACCAACAGCTCTACCTATTACAGTAACAGCACTGTGGCTTAGTACATGGACCAACAGCTCTACCTATTACAGTAACAGCACTGTGGCTTAGTACATGGACCAACAGCTCTACCTATTACAGTAACAGCACTGTGGCTTAGTACATGAACAGCAGTGCCATATATTGTGTGTGTTCCAGCAGTGTCGCTCAGTGTATCCAACAGCAGTGTCACTTAGTGTATCCAACTGCAGTGTCACATAGCATATCAAACTGCAGTGTCACTTAGTGTATCCAACAGCAGTGTCACTTAATGTATCCAACAGCAGTGTCACTTAGTGTACCCAACAGCAGTGTCACTTAGCATATCAAACAGCAGTGTCAGCCTGTGTAACAAGTACAGGTGCTTGTAACAGCAGTGTCAATAATTTCATGTGACAGCAGTGTCAGTCAGTACACATAAAAACTGTCAGTAGATGTAACAACAGTGTCAGTGAATACATGTAACAGCAGTGTCAATCAATTCATGTAAAGCAATGTCATTACCTGTAACAACAGTGTCAGTAGTTGCATATAACACCAGTATCAGTCAATACACATAAAAACAATTGGTTAATAAATGTAACAGCAGTGTCAGTCAGTATATGTAACTGCAGTGTCTGTCAGTCAGTATGCATAACAACAGTGTCAGTCAATACACGTGAAAAGTATCAGTGAATACGTGTAACAGGGGTGTCAATCAATGTGTGTAATGACAGTGTCAATCAGTACATGTAACAGAGGTGTCAGCCAATGTGCGTAACAATAGTGTCAGTCACTACATGTAACAGAGGTATCAATCAATGTATGTAACAATAGTGTCAATCAATACATGTAACAGAGGTGTCAGTCAACATATGTAACAATAGTGTCAGTCAGTACATGTAACAGAGGTGTCAGTCAACATATGTAACAATAGTGTCAGTCAGTACATGTAACAGAGGTGTCAGTCAACATATGTAACAATAGTGTCAATCTGTACATGTAACAGAGGTGTCAGTCAACATTTGTAACAATGGTGTCAGTCAGTACATGTAACAGAGGTGTCAATCAACATGTGTAACAATGGTGTCAATCTGTGCATGTAACAGAGGTATCAGTTAACATGTGTAACAATAGTGTCAATCTGTACATGTAACAGAGGTACCAGTTAACATGTGTAACAATAGTGTCAGTCAGTACATGTAACAGAGGTGTCAATCAACATGTGTGACAGTAGTGTCAATCAATACATGTAACAGCAGTGTCACTTGGTCTTACATTACACTGTATGACTGAATAGATTTTGGTTGTGTGCTCAACCCAGCTACACCCAAACACAAGTAGACATTTTCCCAGAGCATTGTCTTGATGTCATATTGTCAGCATTGCAGGCCGTTTGGGGCTGCCAATCACCAAGCACTTCAGCCAGTCACAACATCACAATTACAACTGTGTGTGAAAAACTAGAAGAGTAACCACCTAGTCTTTTGATACCAAGAAATAGTCAAGACCATCTGGCACTTTTCACAGTATGTTTGTTGTGATTGGCTCAAGCTGATGTGTAATTAGCATCCCAGAAGCCCACTTTTGGCAGTAAAGCTGATGTGTAATTGGCATCCCGGAAACCCACTTTTGGCAGTAAAGCTGATGTGTAATTGGCACCCAGAAGCCTACTTTGGGCAGTAAAGCTGATGTGTAATTGGCACCCAGAAACCCACTTTTGGCAGTAAGGGCCAGCTGTCACTTTTCACAGTATATTTGTTGTGATTGGCTCAAGCTGATGGGTGATTAGCATCCCAGAAACCGTCTGTTGCAGTAAAGATCAGCTGGCACTGTCAGTATAAATTAGTTCTTGTAGCAGGTTCCTGAGGAGGCCAAGTGTTGGCATTGCCCTTTGTGTGCCAGTGTCAGTCTGACCCAGTCACCATGACGGCAGCCTCCCTCCTGACTCCTTCCAGCCTGTCAGTGTAGCAGCCTTTCCCTCCGGTCCTTCCGGCTCTTGGCTGTAGTGCTGCTCTCCTCCACAAATCGTGGCAGCAGCCTAATCAGTCAGACAGCTTGGCCTTCACCTGCTTTTTCCGCATGACTCTTTCAGACTTGGTTATCATTTAGTAGCTGTTTCCCCGGGAGTCATTCTGAGACGGTGTTATTTAGTAACTGTTTCCCCATCAATCATTCTGACATGTTGTGTAGTTGCTGTTTCCCCAGGAATCATTCTCACACAGTGTTATTTAGTAACTGTTTCCCCATGAATCATTCTGACATGTTGTTTAGTTGCTGTTTCCCCAGAAATCCTCACACAGTGTTATTTAGTAACTGTTTCCCCATGAATCATTCTGACATGGTGTTGTTTAGTAGCTGTTTCCCCATGAATCATTCTGACACAATGTTAGTTGGTAGCTGTTTCCCCATGAGTCATTCTGACACAGTGTTATTTAGTAACTGTTTCCCCATGAATCATTCTGACATGGTGTTGTTTAGTAGCTGTTTCCCCATGAATCATTCTGACACAATGTTAGTTGGTAGCTGTTTCCCCATGAGTCATTCTGACACAGTGTTATTTAGTAACTGTTTCCCCATGAATCATTCTGACAGTGTTATTTAGTAGCTCTTTCTCCATAAATCATTCTGACAGTGTTATTTAGTATGTATTTATTTGTTGATCACTTTTATAAAGCACTAGTCTCTGCTCTTGAGCAGACTTATTACACTTCACATCTTTTTAGTGCATGCTGGATTTTATTTGAATGTTTCCATAATCCACCAAACTCTGGCAGGCACCACAGGATCTTTTGTATGCATATGCATGCATGGGACCTCAGCTTATAGCTTGTCTGAAGGACTTTGTACAATGTCATTTAGTAGCTTTTTCCATGATTCATTCTGACACAGTGTTATTTAGTAGCTGTTTCCCCATCAATCATTCTGACACAGTGTTATTTTGTAGCTGTTTCCCCATGAATCATTCTGATACAGTGTTATTTAGTAGCTGTTTTTCAGTGAATCATTCTGACAATTTGAATCTGTAGCATTTTTATTTCCCATTAGGTCCTAAGATACTTAAGACAGTTGTCTGAAACAGAATCAGATGCAAGAGACTGTGTTAAAGTGTGATTGACTTCATCACTCCATTTGACCCTGAATGTCCGCACTGTGTGGGTGTACACCTCAGTGATAGACTTCATCACTCCATTTGACCCTGAAAGTCTGCACTGTGTGGGTGTACACCTCAGTGATAGACTTCATCACTCCATTTGACCCTGAATGTCTGCACTGTGTGGGTGTACACCTCAGTGATAGACTTCATCACTCCATCACCCTGAATGTCCGCACTGTGTGGGTGTACACCTCAGTGATAGACTTCATCACTCCATCACCCTGAATGTCCGCACTGTGTGGGTGTACACCTCAGTGATAGACTTCATCACTCCATTTGACCCTGAATGTCCGCACTGTGTGGGTGTACACCTCAGTGATAGACTTCATCACTCCATCACCCTGAATGTCCGCACTGTGTGGGTGTACACCTCAGTGATAGACTTGATCACTCCATTTGACCCTGAATGTCCGCACTGTGTATGTTCTGCCATGACCTGCACTAGCAACAGTCACTTCATCAGATCAGTTCTATTCTTTTGCCACAGCTAGGTCAGGTCACAGTCTACAGTTCACCGTTCTTGTGAAAACTGCTGTGGCTTGGTCATATGTGCTAGGCACAGAACAAAGTCTTTGTGCAATTTCTTTGTTTTCTTTGACCTGTTTGACCTTCACTGACATGCATTTCCTTCTTCATTCAGAGACTGAGGACAGTTCCCAACCCGAGCTGTCGATTTTGTCCAAACACTCAAAACGTGATATGATGGAGTTTGCCAGAAAAAGTAGAATGGAAAAGGTTAGACTATACACACTATGCACAGTCTCATCAATCTGAGATGTGGAATATTTCTGTTCTTGTATTGAAGAAGTGAGCGTTGGTGTAAACTGTGTCATGGTACGTGGCTGTTTGTTGACGCTGGTACCCAAGTCTGTGTACGTGGCATGTCTGTCCAAGCTGTGTTTGTGTGTGAGAGTTTGTGAGTGTGACTGGATGTGCGTGAGTGCGGATGTGTGTTTGGATGTGTGTGTTTGTTCCTATTTCTTAGTTTCCTTTTGGTTGCCGTTCCTGGGAAAATGAGTATACCCAGAGCAGTGCTGCCCCATTATGTTCTTCCTGAAAGGAAATCTCTATCTGTTATATGTCCACCTTACCACATGCATACACTTGAGTCTTCTTTAACTGTGAGGCAGGGAGGGTAATTACTGCAGCCTCTTCAGTACATACATATAGTATTTGCAGTCTTTTGTATCACTTGGACTTTGTTAGAAGTGACTTCATCCCCAGCGGTCTCCTGGGTCTGTGTGGCTTTGAGTAGGAATTGCTGCGGGTTGAGAGGAAGTTTAGTTGCTGTTTGTGCCTGGGGAAAAGAGGTGGCCTTCAAGCAGCCTGCATGAGCAGATGTATTTGTAGGATGGAAAGATGTGTTGAAAAGCACCCACGAAAACCATTTGTTCTTCAGCAACACAGTGATGACTGCTATGACTGACTGTGGTCTGCTGCTGTGCTGTGACTGTGGTCTGCTGCTGTGCCCCTTGTGACAAGGGTGACTGGTCCTCTGCTGTGCCCCTTGTGACAAGGGTGACTGGTCCTCTGCTGTGCCCCTTGTGACAAGGGTGACTGGTCCTCTGCTGTGCCCCTTGTGACAAGGATGACTGGTCCTCTGCTATGCCCCTTGTGACAAGGATGACTGGTCCTCTGCTGTGCCCCTTGTGACAAGCATGACTGGTCTGTGGCTGTGCCCGTTGTGACAAGAGTGACTCAGGGCTGCTGTGACAGCCCTTGTGACAGTGCCACATCTGTCTGGGGTCACTGTGCCCCATGTGACAGTGCCACATCTGTCTGGGGTCGCTGTGCCCCTTGTGACAGTGCCACATCTGTCTGGGGTCGCTGTGCCCTTTGTGACAGTGCCACATCTGTCTGGGGCCACTAGTTTCCTTTATGTGTGGAGTCTACACAAGCACTCTACTAGTCTCTAGGCTTCCGTCTGTTTCAGACAACTTCAGCTGCATTTCTTTTAGGCTGCAATCAAAATACTGGTATGATGGGTTGAGATTAGCACTTTGATGAAAGAAGGATGTTCCTTGTTCCCCACTGAAGTTTTCAGGTGAAGGCCTGGCACCCAGGTTTTCAGATGGTTCATGGTGGCTGATGTTTTCAGACAAGATAACATGGTACCCTACCTTTCAGATCATAGGACAGTAACAAGATGGCATGGTACCTTAGGTCTTAAAATAGCATGGTGCCAAAAGTTTTTGGATTGTAGCATTGTACTTCAATCATTCAGATTAGATAACACTGTATGATACCAGCATGGCCTAGCCTTGTGTGCTCTTTTAACTGGGGTAATGTTGAAGGGACTAGCTCCTCAAACATTTGCATTTGATGTTTGTGTCGGTACTGGTTTTATGGACTAACTTGAGAAGCTCTTATATATATATATGTGAGTGGTTTTGAAGTGTTTGCTTATAGCTGAGTTTGATTGCCCTGAGGTGACTTGGTATGGTTGACAGGACATTCAAATCCACTAACCTAAAGTTTTCAGATTAGATATTTACCCATATTTGTTAAATAAGATAGACTGGTCCCTAAGATTTTCAGATAGGATAGCAAACTACCCAAAGTTTTTCGTGTATTTGTTACCTCTAAACTAAGCATGATATCTGAAGGTAGCTCAGGTCATCAAATACAATGGCATGGAATCTAACGTTTTAACTTTAAGGTAAGACAGCATGTTCAGATGATTAAGATGAAGTTTTCACATATCAGAATACCTAAAGCTTTAAGAAAAGATAACATGGTACTGACAGTTTTTAGATATAAATTTATAATAATACAGCATGGTGCGTGAAATTTTAAGACAAGGGGACCTAAAGATTGAATTTTCAAATAATATTGCATGGTTCTTAAATTTTCTAAGGTAGCATGATGCACTAACACAGACATCTGAGAAGAGGAAACAAATAATGTAATAAAACTGAAAATAAGTTTTAAAACTGAGAGGTTTGGACTGAAGTTAGAATGCCTCTGAGCAATGTTTGGGTTCGTTGTTTTTCTTCAGAAGTCATTTTGGTTATTTGGTATGCCATGTCTTTTGGGTCACTGATTTTATTCCTGAGTTTGAGTTCCATCAGTACTTTTGAACTGCAGGTTTGTTGCTTTGTAAGTTTGAGTATTATTATTAGCTTATTGTTTACTTTTGTTATTTACTGTTTGTGATGAATTCACTGCTGTGCTCAGTACACATAGCTATGGCTCACTGGTTGTGGTGTTTGCCAAAAGCACACAGACCAGCAAGCAAGGGGAGTTCACTAGCACTTGGAAGCTGTCAGGAAAACACAACAACAGAGCCCTGAATCACCTGGCGTGCGAGTAAATAAATTATTTGGCTGGGATATTTCCTCAGTTCTGCAAACAATGTTTGGAGTTAATTGGCTATGTTTCCCAAATAGTGCACACATTATAATGACTTGTTTGGCTGTGATATTTCCCAAATTGTGCAAAAGGATGATATATATTATATGAGTTAACTGGCTGTAATGTTTTCCAAATTCTGCAAGCAAATAGTGTTAAGACTTATTTGGCTGTGGTGTTTTCTAGATCATGTAAACAATGTTCAGACTTATTTGGATATGGCATTTTCTAGATCATGTTAACAAACAATATTTAATTGCCTGTGATACTTCTTACCTGACATGCCTAAAATACAAAGCAGATTAAATGCGCCAAGGTCACATCCCCAGAAAATGATTTGCTGCCTAGAGGCCTGTGAAGAGACCAGAGGTCATAGACCACAGACCATTCACACACGGCAACACAGCTGTACAGTCGTGTGAAAGAACTGCTAGTTCCTTTCCTCAGTCCAGCTGGACTCAAAATAATGCATCCACTTTTGGTGGACTGCTTTCCCGTCTGGTTTTCTCTCTTTTGCTATAAACTGTCTGATGAGGAAGAAGTGCACATTCAAAAACTCTTCTTCTTTTTTTCTTTTTTCTGTTTTCTTCTTGATTTGTCTTGGCACTGCTGAGTTTGATTGATGTTGTGCTGCATTGGCTTCAAACTTAACTGAGCTACATTTGCTATGAGCTTTTTTCTTCTTCTTTTTTTTACGGCACAGAAAGCTTTCAGTTGGCTGCTTCGTGTGGTTTTTGTTTAGTTTATCATCTCATTGTTGCCTCTAGCCTGCTTGTCATTTAGCCCTGTTTTCTGGCGTCACCATCAAAGTTTGGCTTGGTTGTGTGTGTTCTGTGGCAAAATGCTCAATGGATAAGCTTGCAAGGTTAATGTCACTTTGTCTTGTTTTCTTGAAAACCAAGAACACGCGTCTTCGGTGAATATTGGAGAGGAAATTATGGAAATGGAGACTCGCAAGTCAGCGGTAAGTTGGGTGATTTAGGTAGGGAGGTGGCTTGATGTTTGCCTGGCGTGAAACACTGAGGTCTGTGTCATGGTCAGACAGTTGAAGTTGTCTTAGTTCCTCTTTTAAGCAGTATCTTTTGAAGTGATAACAGTCTCCTTTAAGTTGTACAGTCTCCATAACAGCTTTGAGTACCCAGACCTTTTTCACAGTCACGGAGACAAAAGGAAGGTATAAACATAAACAGGTATGTTGAGTGTAAACAGGTGTGTTACAGAAGAATAGCGCACCATGCTGTTGATGACTGGTGTGTGTAATGATCGTTACATATAGGGGCAAAGATCAGCCCATCCTGCTGCTGATGACCACTTGGTGTGTGTCAAAAGGAGATGATGATAATAAAAAGAGGATTTGTGCAGCACCCAGCTCCTGCACCAGGTGGGAAGGCAGGGTGTCTAAGGTAACTAACATTTCACATTGAAAAAGTACACGATCTTGTGGGCTTTTTGTCAGAAGCAAATTAAGCTGGATAAGTTCAGTGAAGTTCAAGTTGAAGGAAGTTTATGATGATAATGTGAAAGCTTAGGATGACAACCGCCATTGGTCTGTACAGGTGGTTGCCTGTTTCGATGTTCTTAAAACAGACCCACAGTTATGGGGGGAAAGTGTGAAAGAAGCCATGAAAATTGTAAAGTGTGTAAAAGAACCCATGAAAATTGTCTATAATTATAAATGTAAAGTGGATAAAAGAACACATCAGTATAGAAAAAGCTATAAAAATTGCCTATAATTATTGGTGTAAAGTGTGTAAAAAAGAAGAAGACATGAGTGTAAAAGAAGACATGAAAATTGTCTATAATTATTAGTGTAATGTATGTAAAAGAAGACATGAGTGTAGAAGAAGACATGAAAATTGTCTATAATTATTAGCGTAAACTATGTAGTAGAAGACAGTGTAAAAGAAGACATGAAAATAGTCTGTAATTATTAGTGTAAACTATGTAATAGAAGACATGAATGTAAAAGAAGACATGAAAATTGTCTATAATTATTTGTGTAAAGTATGTAATAGAAGACATGAGTCTAGAAGATGTGAAAATTGTCTATAATTATTCATGTAAAGTATGTAATAGAAGATATGGGTGTTGAAGAAGACATGAAAATTGTCTATTAATATAATGTATGTAAAAGAAGACATGAGTGTAGAAGAAGACATGAAAATTGTCTATAATTATTAGTTAAAGTATGTAATAGAAGACATGAGTGTAAAAGAGGACATGAAAATTGTCTATAATTATTAGTGTAAAGTATGTAATAGAAGATATAAGCGTAAAAGAAGACATGAAAATTGTCTAGAATTTTATACTTGTGATGAATGTGAGTTGACTGAGCATTTGCTCCTCTTTTGCTGTGGATTGCCTTTCCATTTTAAGATGGAGATTTGTTCTAACCAAGCAAGTTTGTTGTTCTCTGCTGCTGTTCTTGCTACTGACCCCACCAGACTTGCTGTTGTCCCGCTGCATCCACTGTGGCCTCCGACCTGTAGACAGTGAAGTGGGCTTTCTTAACAGCCGTTTGCTGATGAGGATTTATCGCCACCAAAACACTGCATACTGCTCACGCCCTAAGGGAATGAAGAGAGCGAGTCTTCTTGCAGTCGGTTTACTAATTTTAGTCTCGGTCCTTCTACTTGTATTCCTCTAACATGGTATGAATACATGTATACTGGTTTCATTTCCCAGTGCACGGCTTCTCTCAAGGTCTCGGTGAAATTTGTGAACATGTGTGTGTGTGTGAGTGTACATGCATGCGTGTGTGTGTGTTTGAAACAGTCTGAGTGCTCTGTGTGTGGGATGCATCCTGTTTGTGACTGAAGACTGTCTTGTTGGACTGTTTTTTTGTATGCAACTCAGAGTATCTTGCTGGATTGTGTTTGTGTGTGAGACTGTCTTGTTGGATTATGTTTGTGTGTGAGACTGTCTTGTTGGATTGTGTTTGTGTGTGAGACTGTCTTGTTGGATTATGTTTGTGTGTGAGACTGTCTTGTTGGATTGTGTTTGTGTGTGACTCAGACTGTCTTGTTGGATTGTGTTTGTGTGTGACTCAGACTGTATTGTTGGATTGTGTTTGTGTGTGACTCAGACTGTATTGTTGGATTGTGTGTGACTCAGACTTGTTGGATTGTGTTTGTGTGTGACTTGGACTGTCTTGTTGGATTGTGTTTGTGTGTGACTTGGACTGTCTTGTTGGATTGTATTTGTGTGTGACTTGGACTGTCTTGTTGGGTTGTGGTTATGTGTGACTCAGACTGTCTTGTTGGACTGTTTGTTGTGTGTGACTTGGACTGTCTTGTTGGACTGTTTGTTGTGTGTGACTTGGACTGTCTTGTTGGACTGTTTGTTGTGTGTGACTTGGACTGTCTTGTTGGACTGTTTGTTGTGTGTGACTTGGACTGTCTTGTTGGACTGTTTGTTGTGTGTGACTTAGACTGTCTTGTTGGACTGTTTGTTGTGTGTGACTTGGACTGTCTTGTTGGACTGTGTTTTGTGTAGGACTCAGACTGTCTTGTTGGACTGTTTGTTGTGTGTGACTTGGACTGTCTTGTTGGACTGTTTGTTGTGTGTGACTTGGACTGTCTTGTTGGACTGTGTTTTGTGTAGGACTCAGACTGTCTTGTTGGACTGTTTGTTGTGTGTGACTTGGACTGTCTTGTTGGACTGTTTGTTGTGTGTGACTTAGACTGTCTTGTTGGACTGTTTGTTGTGTGTGACTTGGACTGTCTTGTTGGACTGTGTTTTGTGTAGGACTCAGACTGTCTTGTTGGACTGTTTGTTGTGTGTGACTTGGACTGTCTTGTTGGACTGTTTGTTGTGTGTGACTTGGACTGTCTTGTTGGACTGTGTTTTGTGTAGGACTCAGACTGTCTTGTTGGACTGTTTGTTGTGTGTGACTTGGACTGTCTTGTTGGACTGTTTGTTGTGTGTGACTTGGACTGTCTTGTTGGACTGTGTTTTGTGTAGGACTCAAGGCTGTCTTGTTTGGTTGTCATGTTTGTGACCCAAGACCATCTTGTTGGAATGTCGTTGTTTGTGGCTGTCTTGTGTTGTTTCATTTGTGGCTTAAGACAGCCTTGAATGTGGAGTTGGCTGAGTATTTCAAACTTGTTTGTCTTTGTTTGCTTTAGTGATATTGTTCAAATGTGTGTATGTGCATGCATATGTGTGTGTGTGTGTGTGTGTGAGCAAGAGAGAGAGAGAGAGAGAAAAGAGACTAGTACATGCATGTTGTAATGAAGTTTTAATGACTTTGCAAAGAGTTGAGTCAGATAATGCAACAGATTCATGGATCAGTGTATACTACAGTGGGAAATCTGCTGCCTTTTTAAATATAGTTTTTGGTAACAGATGAGCTCGCTTGTGTACATTCTTCTTTGATCAAGTAACGTTTTGATTTCATGAGAAAAAATGTGAAAAGATGTGTTTGATTTCATGACAAGAGCAAATTTGCTTCATTTACACTGATTTGGCCAAGATGAATCAAGATAAATTAGCGATTATAAATTATAGCTGAAGACAAATGTATGCTACCAACTAATGCTGCTATGTTCCCCCCCCCCCTCCCCACATGCTGCAACGTCTGACAATACAGCTTTTGCCAACTTGGCAGGTCCTGAGTGGGAAAGACCTTGACCTGTTTGGGGCCCCCATGGATGTGGACGACGATGATGATGAGAATGACGACAGGCAGGGTCAGTGGTTGAGGCGTCGCCGGCTGGACGGAGCTCTGAACCGAGTACCTGTGGGCTTCTACCCGCGCATCTGGAAGGTTCTCAGAAGGGTAGGTGGCACCTGTCGCTTCTCTTCTGTTGGGGTTGATGGCGGAGGGACATTGCAGGAACAGCTCAAGGGAGTGCTTGCCTCTTAATGTGTTGTATATCAGTCATTATTATGTATGTGGGACTACCTTGCCTGTTAATGTGTTGTGTATCCATCATATTATGTGTGTGGGAGTACCTTGTGTGTTAATGTGTTGTGTATCAGATATGTGTGTGGGATTACCTTGTGTGTTAATGTGTTGTGTATCCATCATATTATGTGTGTGGGACTACCTTGTGTGTTAATGTGTTGTGTATCCATCATATTATGTATCTTGTGTGTTAATGTGTTGTGTATCTGTCATATTATGTGTGTGGGAGTACCTTGTGTGTTAATGTGTTGTGTATCAGTCATATTATGTGTGTGGGATTACCTTGTGTGTTAATGTGTTGTGTATCAGTTATGTGTGTGGGATTACCTTGTGTGTTAATGTGTTGTGTATCAGTCATATTATGTGTGTGGGACTACCTTGTGTGTTAATGTGTTGTGTATCAGTTATGTGTGTGGGATTACCTTGTGTGTTAATGTGTTGTGTATCCATCATATTATGTATCTGGGAGTACCTTGTGTGTTAATGTGTTGTGTATCCGTCATATTATGTGTGTGGGAGTACCTTGTGTGTTAATGTGTTGTGTATCAGTCATATTATATGTGTGGGATTACCTTGTGTGTTAATGTGTTGTGTATCAGTTATGTGTGTGGGATTACCTTGTGTGTTAATGTGTTGTGTATCAGTCATATTATGTGTGTGGGACTACCTTGTGTGTTAATGTGTTGTGTATCAGTCATATTATGTGTGTGGGATGACCTTGTGTGTTAATGTGTTGTGTATCAGTCATATTATGTGTGTGGGACTACCTTGTGTGTTAATGTGTTGTGTATCAGTTATGTGTGTGGGATTACCTTGTGTGTTAATGTGTTGTGTATCAGTCATATTATGTGTGTGGGACTACCTTGTGTGTTAATGTGTTGTGTATCAGTCATATTATGTGTGTGGGATTACCTTGTGTGTTAATGTGTTGTGTATCATCATATTATGTGTGTGGGACTACCTTGTATGTTAATGTGTTGTGTATCAGTTATGTGTGTGGGATTACCTTGTGTGTTAATGTGTTGTGTATCAGTCATATTATGTGTGTGGGACTACCTTGTGTGTTAATGTGTTGTGTATCAGTCATATTATGTGTGTGGGATGACCTTGTGTGTTAATGTGTTGTGTATTAGTCATATTATGTGTGTGGGACTACCTTGTGTGTTAATGTGTTGTGTATCAGTTATGTGTGTGGGATTACCTTGTGTGTTAATGTGTTGTGTATCAGTCATATTATGTGTGTGGGACTACCTTGTGTGTTAATGTGTTGTGTATCAGTCATATTATGTGTGTGGGATTACCTTGTGTGTTAATGTGTTGTGTATCAGTCATATTATGTGTGTGGGACTACCTTGTGTGTTAATGTGTATCAGTTATGTGTGTGGGATTACCTTGTGTGTTAATGTGTTGTGTATCAGTCATATTATGTGTGTGGGACTACCTTGTGTGTTAATGTGTTGTGTATCTGTTATGTGTGTGGGACTACCTTGCCTGTTGATGTGTTGTATATCAATCCTAGTATGTGTGTGACACTGTTTATTTTTAGAGTGCATTTCCATAAGTAATATGTACTCTGCTTAAGTAATACTTGTGCTTTGAACCTTGCCTTTTCACACTGCACACTCTTGAACCGTGAATCTTTCTTGCCTGAAGATATTGTTTGTTTGTAATTTATGTGTGGCACTGGCGTTTTCCTTTGAATGGAACAAAGAAGTACTTAACTTGGTTCAGTGAAGAAGAAGCCATTGTGACGGTCACCTATGCCTGAGGTGTGCATTCTCTGGACATGTGTGTCCAAAGTCGTGTCGACAAGTTTCCTGTAGGTTGGGGGGGGGGGGGGGGGGGGGCAAGACTGCCTTTAGTTCTTTGGGCTGTTGTGCTGTGCATGTGATTTGAGTGTAGCACTGTGCTGCAAGGTGTAGCTGCTTGCCGAGCATTGCTGTCTGGTGCTTTTGCCATGTGATTGTGAGTGGTGCGCTCTGTGTTTTCAGTGCCCAGGGCTGGTCATTGACGTCACAACGCTGCCAAGGAGCCTGACGGAAGAGGTTTGTCTTGTTTCATGCTGCATTCTTATTCTTGGTGACATGGATCACTTAATCACTTAATCGGCTAATCGGTTCATAAATCAGTCGAAATAATGGGTCTGGTTGTAATAATAATTTTACTCTCAGGCATTGACTGATCCAGGCTGAATTGGTAATTTGAGGGGTGTATCCTTTTCAAATCAGTCAGTGAATCAGTTAACTGGTCCAGTAGTCTTTCCCATCTCAGGCATTCAGCGAGTCAGACAGTTGGTCCAGTAGGCTACAGAAATGTAGTCTTTCCCATCTCAGGCATTCAGCGAGTCAGACAGTTGGTCCAGTAGGCTACAGGAATGTAGTCTTTCCTGTCCCAGCCATTGAGGTACGACGGGTGATGAGTGAAGTAAGCTAATGGAGGTGTGCTGTGGCAGTTTTCACCTTGGCTGGTTCTGTGATTGGGTTGAGTTGTTTTTTGCCGTGGGTTTTAACGCTTGTGGACTTTGGTGCAGAGGGCTAAGTGTGGCTTGCAGATGACGGAGGGAGAGTTCAAGTTTGCCATGGAGGTAGAGATCGCGCTGAACAAGCTGCCGGAGCCGGAGTACCGGCAGCTGATGGTGGAGGCCATGATGGTGCTGGCCACCATGGTGGAGAATGACAACTGCAAGATCGGCATGGACAACCTCATCCGCGTGGACAGCATCGTGCAGGAGGCCAACCGCATCTTCATTGCCGATCAGGTGACCGCCGATAACCAAGCGTTTGCAACACACAAAGCTGGAACTAAACACAGCCGTGCTTGCTGCAGAGAATTCCCATGTAAACTAATGTGTGTCAGGCACTACAGGCAGAAAACAGTAACAGCAACGAGAAGAATTCACATCACAGCAAGTTCAACACCAAGACCTACATTACCTGCACACATGCAGGCATGCGCACACTCGCACACACCATCAGTCAGCTGAAATAATTTACGAGAATTGTTTGTTGTTGTTGTTGTTGTTTTTGGGGGGGGTAGAATTTGCTTGTAGTAGTAGTTTTAAACAGATGGGTCTTCAGAGACGTTTAAATGCAGCGGTTGACGGAATGTGTCTAATCTCACAAGGCAGCAAATTCCAGACAGAAGGAGCAGCATGGGAAAAAGCAGTGTCCAAATATTATTTTCCATCTTAACATGTAGACTGGGTATAGCTCTTGAGTCTGAGAAGAAGCGGAGCTGCCCTGATGGAGAGCACGCATGAAGAAGACCAAACAGGTAAACAGGGGCTGTATGAAAGAAAAAGGAATGACAGTTTAAGACAATTTAAGAATTGACAATTTGTGCTCAATGCATGCTTTGATAGGCAGCCAGTGAAAAGTTTTGTTAGACAGGAAGTGGGACTGGCATGCCTGTTCATACCTCCATACGTTTGGAATTTGGTGTCTTGCTTTGCCTCGGGGCCAGAGAACCTCCAAACAGAAAGCAGTTTATAAGGACACTAAGCATGACAACTTGATTCACTCCACTTCTGGCACATTCTGATTTGACCGTAGATAGAGGGAAGGATGGCACACAGGCGGGTGTATGGATGGATGGATGGAATACTGAGAGTTTGGTACAATTACTCCTACCCACAATACTGGTGCACAGAAGTGATTATGTTTGTCACTAATGCTGCCTTTATACTTGAAACTGACTTGCGGAAGTCAGTTCGGTGTGCTGTGTTTTGACTTTGAAATGGCCGCACACCTGAATGTGTGCGTTATGTGGACAGCGGTACCAGGAGTTATCCCCTACAACCGTTAGAAGCATTGAAAAAAGAAAAAAGTCTGACTGTTATGAAGAGACTCCTTCTCTCACCCAGGGATTCCAAGATGAGGATGCGTGTGTGCTGGGAGCCCGCGGCATTTGTCAGCACCTGTACGACAGCGCCCCCAGCGGTCGCCACGGCACCATGACCTACATGTGTCGGGCCCTGGCTCGCATTCTGAAGCTGCCAATCAACAACGGGGACATGGACTGTGTCATCAGCTGAGGGACTGAGACGTTGCTGGTCCTAGTTCCGCCCGCCCAGCATCGTGTCAGTACCGCCCAGCATCACATCTGTCCCACCCAGCATCGTGTCAGTACCGCCCAGCATCACATCTGTCCCACCCAGCCACGTGTCTGTTCCACCCAGCATCGCATCTGCCCCAACCAGCATCACGCCTGTCCAGTCCAGCATCGTGTCCCACCCAGCATTGTGCCAGTCCCGCCCAGCATCACGTTGGTCCCGCCCAGCATCCCGTCGGTCCCGCCCAGCATCACGTCGGTCCTGCCCAGCATCCCGTTGGTCCCGCCCAGCATCACGTTGGTCCCACCCAGCCTGGTGTGTGCTGGGAAGAAAGAATAGCTCCAGTTCATACTGTTCTGTTTGACAGTTGGGGGGTGAGGGGCTGACGGTCTCACCTGCTGACAGTTGGGGGGTAAGGGGCTGACAGTCTCACCTGCTGACAGTTGGGGGGTAAGGGGCTGACAGTCTCACCTGCTGACAGTTGGGGGGTAAGGGGCTGACAGTCTCACCTGCTGACAGTTGGGGGGTAAGGGGCTGACAGTCTCACCTGCTGACAGTTGGGGGGTAAGGGGCTGACAGTCTCACCTGCTGACAGTTGGGGGGTGAGGGGCTGACAGTCTCACCTGCTGACAGTTGGGGGGTGAGGGGCTGACAGTCTCACCTGCTGACAGTTGGGGGGTGAGGGGCTGACAGTCTCACCAGCTGAGCGGCCTGCAGGTTGTGGTGTGTAAGGTTTCTGGGCCTGTGGTGTCACTGGCTGGCACTGCTGGACTGGGCCTGTGGTGTCACTGGCTGGCACTGCTGGACTGGGCCTGTGGTGTCACTGGCTGGCACTGCTGGACTGGGCCTGTGGTGTCACTGGCTGGCACTGCTGGACTGGGCCTGTGGTGTCACTGGCTGGCACTGCTGGACTGGGCCTGTGGTGTCACTGGCTGGCACTGCTGGACTGGGCCTGTGGTGTCACTGGCTGGCACTGCTGGACTGTGGGTGTGGGAGGAGCGTGGGAGGATGACTGGTCCGTCTGCTTACGCAAGACACGCAGAGAAATGGAGGAGTTCATGCGCTCTGCCCAGGTTCTTCCCCCATCATGTAGGATTCAAAAAAACAAAAACAAATTAACCTTTGATAAGACATTTTATTTGTGTGTTGTAGAGTTGTGAGGATTGTTTTCATCACCGGGATATTATTGGGTATGGCTGGTGCAGGTGATACAACACCGAGGATATTTGGCTCTGATGACTAATTCTTTTTTTAATATGGGGCATTTATTCAGAAGCATCCATGCATCATTACACTATTCCAGTTTTTGGTGACATGAGCTTTACGTGTGCTTGTGTTTAGTCCTCAGCTGGCTTTTTGTGCTGGTCATTGTAAAGAGTATTGACACTCACCAGTTAGTTAGGGTTTGCAGATCCCAGTAAGCAAGTGCAGGTGATACAACACCGAGGATATTTGGCTCTGATGACTAATTCTTTTTTTAATATGGGGCATTTATTCAGAAGCATCCATGCATCATTACACTATTCCAGTTTTTGGTGACATGAGCTTTACGTGTGCTTGTGTTTAGTCCTCAGCTGGCTTTTTGTGCTGGTCATTGTAAAGAGTATTGACACTCACCAGTTAGTTAGGGTTTGCAGATCCCAGTAAGCAAGTGGTCCTTTCAATTTCTCGACAGTACTTCTGGGTAAACAGCTGGTCCTCTCTGTTTGGGCTGTATTAACGCAGCTGTTTTGAATAACGGGCCAGTCCCTATACTCTGGGCCTGCTGTTTGTAGCACTACTGGTAATTGAGCTCACCTCCAACACTCTGTGCACAGGGCTGCGTGCCAACCGGCCTTGTGCTTCCCTGCAGTTACAGTCTTTTCATGGAAGGCACATCACACTCAGCTTAAAGATCAGTATCAACATAACAGCATCAGGCAATAAAATACACACAAAAACAACAGGCCTTTCTTTTGAAAGAAGAAAGAAAGAAAAAAGAAGAGATCTTGCACCTTGTGTAAGCAGGCTAACTGGCCTGTGGACTTGTGCAGAAGGCTTCATCACGCAATGCTTATAGTTTTATGTCATGTCTCTGTTGTGCTGTTTGACACTGAATGGCTTCATTGTGCAGTGCACATAGCTTTGTGTCTTGTCTGTTTGATGCTGAATGGCCTTTTTGTGCAGTGCACGTAGCTTTGTGTCGTGTCTGTTTGATGCTGAATGGCCTCTTCATGCAGTGCACGTAGCTTTGTGTCGTGTCTGTTTGATGCTGAATGGCCTCTTCATGCAGTGCACGTAGCTTTGTGTCGTGTCTGTTTGATGCTGAATGGCCTCTTCATGCAGTGCACGTAGCTTTGTGTCGTGTCTGTTTGATGCTGAATGGCCTCTTCATGCAGTGCACGTAGCTTTGTGTCGTGTCTGTTTGATGCTGAATGGCCTCTTCGTGCAGTGCACATAGCTTTGTGTCGTGTCTGTTTGATGCTGAATGGCCTTTTTGTGCAGCGCACATAGCTTTGTGTCGTGTCTGTACTTCATTGTGCAGAGCACATTATAGCTTTGTGTTGTGTCTGTACCATGCTGTTTGATAGTGAATGATTTCATCATGCAGTACACCTCGCTTTGTGTGCCTTGTCTGTTCTTTGTTCTTTGATTAAGCTCTTTTGTACAGCTCTGTTTAACATCTCTTTTCTATACTTATATTTTCAAGCAGACATTTTGGTGTGTAAATACTTTTCTGTGTGATTTCTGTTTGATCCCCATGCTGTTTTGAGGCTTCCATTGGATTTGTTTTAAAGGAACCCGCCTTTTCAAAAGCTGAATTTGTCCAAGAAAGCCAGCCTTTCTTCACTAGGTAAAACATGGGTAAGACCAGAAGAGAGCAAACTAAAAACTGACAAACCAGATGAGATCAAACTCAAAACTGACAGACTGGATGAGATCAAAATAAGACCTTGTTTTTAGCCAGTGCCACTGTCCATCACAGGTCAAACTCAGTTTAGGAGGAAAGAAAACATGACTCAAGTGTTGTTGTTATTTATTTAGTATCATCTCTGTCCCATTAAATTGGTTTGAGAAGAAAAAAAGAAAAGCTCTAAAAGAAGAATGACTGCTAGTCTTCTGAAACAAGATGCAACACGTGAAAGCTTCAGAAGACGCTGATTTATTGGGACACAGACACAGTCTGCACATTTTCAGCACAATTCCCTTCCTCATGCTACAAAATGGCATTTAACAGACGGTCAAAAACAATGAAAAATGAAATGAGAAAGGAAGTAACTGATCTTTTTTGGATTCAGGTGTTGCTTACTTGTCCAGTGCTTGGAAGAATGTTGGCATGACAAAACTTGAATGGCACACAAGAGTGACAGAGAGGTGAGGAGATTGGGGGGGGGGGGGGGGGGGGGGGGGGAGAGCGTGCTGAGCTTTGGAATCTGGATTCATGGGAGGGGACAAAGAGGGGGTAGGGGTGGATCCGACCTTGGAAAAGGAAGAAAGCTTCCAGTTCCAAACATCCCAGGGGATGAATGGGAAAACCAGAGTACCCGGGGAAATAAATCATTAGTCGGATGCAGTCAAAAACCCTGTAATATTAATCTTGATGAGGGTTTCACTGCCATCCAAGCTTAGGAAAACAAAACCAAAACAATGGGGGGGCCACATACATGCACATACACTCTGACACAATCACACACACACATATATCCGCACTATTGCAGTTCTGTGGTAGGCTACAGTGAAGGGGGGGGGGGGGGGGCTACAATATTCAACAGCATATTTACAGCCATGTAAGGTTTAACAGACATCAGCCAAGTGACAGCCAAGTATGGTTATAGTGTTTCATTCCTTCCACCTGGTTTCCTGCTGCAGAGTTTGTCAATCAAGTGTGATTCCATGTCTTTTCTGTCATCACACTCTTGAAGCCAGGCTCCTTTTACATGAATGGTGTGGGTGGTGTCGTCAGTTTGGTTAAAGGGACTGTCAACAGGTCTGTCTCTCCGCTGTTTAATGTCTGCAAGGTGTTCTTTGAAGCAGGTGTCAAGGGTGCGTCCAGTTTCACTGATGCCGAGTTAAGCACATTTGGTGCAATGAAGGATGTGTACATCAGGCAGTTGAACTGCTTCGTGATGTTCATCTGGGAATTAGGGCCAGTAATGTTGGTGTTGGTGCAGATAAATAATTTTTAACCATTTAACTGTCATTTAAGTGTCATTTTGTAGCATGACAAAGGGGATTACCCTGAAAATGTGCAGATTGTGTGTCTGTGTCACAATAAATAAGCATTGTTTTGAATGTTTTGTGAGTTTGGATGTGGTTAGAGAAGGCTGGTCCCTTGTGCAGTGATGTCAGTGTTGTGTCAGGTAGTTGACGCCGTTCAGTAGGAGCACGTTCTTCGCTCAGCGTTGATGCTTTGGTGCTTTGATTTATCTTGGTGGGGAGGTGAATTCCTTTTGACGGAAGCAAGGTCTTGCTGTTGTTTGTGGAAAAAAAATGCACAAAATGCAAAATTTCACTGATGCTTCATGTTTTACTTCTGCTCTTTTCAGCACATGCTGAAAGATGGTGATCCAAAAATAATATCTTGTCCAAGAAATTAAACATTTGGATAAATATACATATATATCACATCAAACACATTATCACACACTGCATTTCAAAGAATGAGAAAGAACAAACACCAGTTTTGATCTGAAGAAGGAAAGTTCAATGCAAATGTGAAAACATTTTGTGTCCTGACAATTTAGTGGAGGGTGGGCACCGTTTGCTTGACTCCAGCCGTGCTTCCGCAGCCAGTCTCCCAGACGGGCCCGCTGACCGCGCCAGAGGCTGCAAGGGACAGCAGCGCTGGGTGTTGTGTTCACTGCTTTGCTGTCAGCTGAGTGCGTGACCCATGGATTCTGTGTGGTCATGTGACTGTTGTGCATCAGTCGTTTTCAGTCGCTTTACTTTGAGGCTGGTACCTGGGAGTGATGTATTGCGAGCAACTTGTCTGTGATGTTGCATACATTGAATGCAAGTAAGACTTTCCATTGCCATGCAACTGATCCAGGTGTTGATTGTTCATCCATTTGCTTCAAAAAATATATAGTATTTAGTTTTTCACTTCTTTAAACTTGCTTTGCCCCATTTGGGGAGGTAAATGGGTGGGTAGGTGGGGGGGGGGGGGGGGGTTGTTTGTTTGATGTTAATCTTTCAATGACTTCCTGGACTCCCACAACTGTAAATGTTTTATTTTATTTTTTCATTTGGTATAGCTTTTATTTCATGATTTAAAAAAAAAAATCATCAGAAAAAGAACATTTGTTCTCAGTACCATAGACAACAAACGTATGAGGTGTGTGTGGTGTGAGTGATGGGGGCTAGTGCAGGTTGGTGTTGTGTAGAGATATAACAAATTATTTATGGCACCCAGTAATTCTTCTGGATGTTGTTTATACATTGTGTGATTTGTGTGCATTTTTCTGTTCATGCATACTGTCATAAGTGTGCATTTTTCTGTTCATGCATACTGTCATAAGTGTGCAGCTTTCTGTTCATGCATACTGTCATAAGTGTGCAGCTTTCTGTTCATGCATACTGTCATAAGTGTGCATTTTTCTGTTCATGCATACTGTCATAAGTGTGCATTTTTCTGTCCATGCATACTGTCATAAGTTGCATTCTCTGTGTTTATGCACACTGTGATTTGTGTGCAGTTCCGTATGCTTTGTGATTGGCATGTATTTTATTTCTTCTCTGTTTGTAGTGAATCAGTAAAGAGAAAACTAATACAAAACCATTGCATTATGAGAAAACAAACATGGTGTAGAAGAAAGCCAGCTGTGTATGTTGAACAAAGTAATGAGTGATGCTGCCATACCTGCACTCAGCCACAGAAAAATCCACAGGTAGGATCTTCCAGTTCTGTGGCTATCATTATACCTCTGTCTGTTGATGGCTTGAAATCTTCATTACCTGTCTGTTGAGGTGTTGAAGTCTTCATTACCTGTCTGTTGAGGTGCTGAAGTCTTCATTACCTGTGTGTTGAGGTGCTGAAGTCTTCATTACCTGTGTGTTGAGGTGCTGAAGTCTTCATAACCTCTCTGATGAGGTGCTGACTGAGGAATGGTTGAAGACAAAAGCCGCTAGTGGCAGCCAGGGAACTGTGCACTAGTTAAACACATGGAATTTCCTGCAAGGGATCTGACATGGCTGACATGACATCTTATCCTATTGTTTTGGATGAATCTCAGATTTTATGTGGGAATTTTCTTTTACAAGATAAAGAAAGAAAAGGGAGAGAGAGAGAAGAAAAGGTGAAGAAGAAGAAAAGAGAGGAAAAGAATCTGAAGTCTAGGTGGCAAGAAAAAGAAAGCAGGGTAGGAAGAAAATGAAGGTGGGAAATGACATTTTAGTAATCCACCCCTCATTTTTAAATGGTTTGTGGAATGACCCAGATTCTCCCCTTGGTATGCTCAGACTGATTTGCTTGAAATAAAGACAACACTCGAGGTCAGTGCACTAAAGACAGCACTAGGTTAGTACAGTAAAGACAACATTCTCGGTCAGTGTAGTAAAGACAACACTCTTGGTCAGTATAGTACAGACAACACTCTAGGTAGTAAAGACAACACTCTGGGTCAGGGTAGTAAAGACAACACTCTAAGTCAGTGTAGTAAGGACAACACTCTAGGTCAGTGGAGTAAAGACAACACTCAAGGTCAGTGTAGTAAGGACAACACTCTGGGTCAGGGTAGTAAAGACAACACTCTAAGTCAGTGTAGTAAGGACAACACTCTTGGTCAGGGTAGCAAAGACAACACTCTAAGTCAGTGTAGTAAGGACAACACTAGGTCAGTGTAGTAAGGACAACACTAGGTCAGTGTAGTAAGGACAACACTCTGGGTCAGGGTAGTAAAGACAACACTCTAGGTCAGTGTAGTAAGACAGCACAAGGTCAGTACAATGAAGATGACATTGTAGTAAATAACTTGCAACCATATTATTTGTCCCCCTTAGAGATGCATACTTTTGATGTTGGTGTGAATTTTTTGATGGAGTGGCGGCATGAGAGTTCAGTATGTATGGTCAACTTTTGTGATTAATTTGTCAAGTGTGTGAACGTTCATGTGATTTGTGTGTATGGGGTGGGTGGGTGAATGAAGCCTGAAATGTTTGTGTGTTTGGGGGAGGGGGGGGTAAATGCTTACACATTTTCTTCTCTTTCTGGGGGGGTCTCTTTAGAAAAACAAAACAAAAAACTTTCTTTCATATATCAGTTTGTGCTTGCCTGTGTGTATGGCAAAGTATGTGACCGGTTTTCCCAAGTGAGAACATTTTTGTGTTTGTGTGTTTTTAAATATGAGTTCAGCTGGAGTGTGCCCATTCAATATTTATTATTTCTTACCAGTTTATCTGTGTTACAATTCAATACAGTAATAAAATAAATTTGTGCTTGGCATTAGCTTTATGGTGACTGTTGGTGACTGCCTGGACAAGACAGTAGGATGAAGGCAGAAGACCAAACACTGACTCCATGAATAAACACAGAAAAAAACCCACAGAGGGCTGATACTGTCCCAGAACACCAGCATTTTCCCACATCCTTGTCTCTTTTTGCAACCTAGTTTCTAGAACTTGTGAGTTTTGTACACCAAAGCAAAACCATAAATAAACGAGCTCTGTGGCCTTGCATGGCAGAATGCCAACACCCCACCCCACCCCTCCCCAACCACCAGCCCTGTTGTGTGCCGACTGATACTGTCAGTCCCACTGCTACCGTCAGTGATTGTCAGCACAAGTGTCAGGGGCCTACCAAACACACAAAAGGTTAAAAACAACACTGTTTATTTATTCAGATGAAACAAGATGCGTATTTTTATGGTACGCCCCTTTTTCAAGCTACAAAACAACACTTAAAGAAGTTAAACAGTGAAAAATGAGATGTAGGATGCTTATCTGCTTTTGGTTGAGCTGTGTTGTGTTGCTTTGGTGTCTAGTGTTAGGAAGAATCCAACACTGGACACCCAAACAACATAGCAAAACGGCTCAACCAAAAGCAGATAAGTATCATACGTCTCATTTTTCACTCTTTAGCTGACATGTTTGCAACTCTGGAACCCCGTCCAAAGATCTGCTGACCCCTGAGCATTTTTATCTATCAACATACGATCAACACACCATTTGTTTTGGATCCCATGTTGAGCCACAAAGTGCAAACACTGAGAGTAGTTCCTTCAAACACAACTGTTTTTATCCTCCATCACAGATCTGATAGTCATCTTGCTAGTACTTAAAGATTTCAATATTTAAAGATTACAAAACATACACATCCATTGGCATCAGAAAGGAAAAGCCCCTCATAAAATGGTGCCCACTTAGTCCTTTTTATTAATAACAGTCCATAACACAGCTAGTTTGGCAATGGTAAACAAAAACATAGGACTGACAGTTTTGAACAATAAATGATGTACCATCAATTTCAAAGTCAGTTTGGTTGCAAAAGCAGTTCAGTAGACAGACATTGGAGATAGCAGATCAGTTTTCTGAATGACTCTCTGGTTCATGGTGATGCATCACTATATCAAATTTGGATACAACAGGCTGTGAGATGTGTTTGGTTGCAATAGGCTGTGTGATGTTTGGTTGCAATAGGCTGTGTGATGTTTGGTTGCAATAGGCTGTGTGATGTTTGGTTGCAATAGGCTGTGTGATGTTTGGTTGCAATAGGCTGTGTGATGTTTGGTTGCAATAGGCTGTGTGATGTTTGGTTGCAATAGGCTGTGTGATGTGTTTGTTGCAATAGGCTGTGTGGTGTGTTTGTTGCAATAGGCTGTGTGATGTGTTTGTTGCAATAGGCTGTGTGGTGTTTGGTTGCAATAGGCTGTGTGGTGTTTGGTTGCAATAGGCTGTGTGATGTGTTTGGTTACAACAGGCTGTGTGGTTTCTCTTAAATTCTAATTAACTCATTTTTTGTTGAATAGGCTGAGAGGTTCAGATTAAAGGTAATGTCTGGATGACATCAGACAGACAGACAGATGGACACACACAATAATAAATGACAGATAATATCACAGTGGCATGTCACAAAACACTTTATTTTTCTCATGTCACAGTGGCATGTCACAAAACACTTAATTTTTCTCATCCTGGACCAAGATGAACAACTGATGGGGTATGCAGACAGCACAGCAATGTTAAAACCTGATGTGAGCAACACTTAAACAGTATATGTGATAGAAATACATCATTAGTCTGAAAGAAAACCACATGGAAAACATTCATCTTTCATCCCCTCAGAATACAGCTGCTACACGTTTGTGCATTATGTACACGTGCATACAGGTACAATATAGCTGCAATGTTTGAAGTATTTCACACAAAAGCAAAGGTCCGTAAGTCTTCATTAAAAAACATCTAAACAAAATGAATCAGCACCTCTCTCTCTGCTTTTCTTCCCTTTCTTTGATTCTTTTTTGGTGGTACGTGGTCGGAAATAATTCTGTGGTGAATGTCATTCAATATTTCTATCTAAAAGGCATTTATACATCCATACAAAACTCCACACAATTTTAATTTAAAAAATACAAAATGTAGTCCATTTCCAAATGGAGCCAATCAGCCGGACACTCCACACTCAAACAGTTTGTACACCAGTCCCCTGTCTGCTGTCCCCAACATCACTACTGGCTTACCGATCTACACACGTGGAAAACATGCCTCACAGAGAAACATGTACGCACACACTACATACAGTAACACATACAGTGACATGTGCACACAGTGACAAACATACACAGCATGACATGCATACACAGTGATGCATGCACACACACATACACAGTGCCAGCAACGTCCCTCCAACAACAACATGGAAGAGTGCTTGTTGCCAGCAACCTCCCTCCAACAACAATGTGGGAGTGTTTGTTGCCAGCAACATCCCTCCAACAACAATGTGGAAGAGTGCTTGTTGCCAGCAACATCCCTCCAACAACAATGTGGAAGAGTGCTTGTTGCCAGCAACATCCCTCCAACAACAATGTGGAAGAGTGCTTATTGCTAGCAACGTCCCTCTAGCAACGTCCCTCCAACAACAATGTGGAAGAGTGCTTGTTGCTAGCAACGTCCCTCCAACAACAATGTGGAAGAATGCTTATTTCTTTTTTGACAACTCTTGCTCTGTGTGAGGATGCAAGAGAACTGTAAACTGAAACAGGCTGTCTATATTAGGCACAGCGAAGCACATAGACAAGAACAACACTGTGATTCAAAGGGCAAGGAATATTCGCTCCTTCTCCCTCACACACACACACACACCCTGGTTGTCAAGTGTGCATGTGTTGTCCCCATGACCCTGTTCACACCACACCAGGAGGCAAAGCTTCAACAAAGCCACGGTAATGGTAACGGTGGAGCTCCACACTGCACTGTACGGACCAGTGGGAAGAAGCTGATGGTACATTTAAGACCACTCTTTTTTTATAACCACCTCTCCTTTAATATCCTCTGGCAAACTGCCCCCTGCCCAGGTTCCTGTTCTTTCAAGGGTGGTCTTGAAACCTTTTCAACACCAGCAGCAAGCTCTCCTTCAGTACCCCTCTACAAGCCATCCCCTGCCCCAGTTTCCATGGTTTCCAGGGTCTTAAAGTGCAAATCAATGTGAGATTCTGGGCCAGCAGTGAAGGAGAAGAGCCACCAAGGGACACTGCAAACCAGACAATTCAAGTTAAGGAGTGCAGCTAACAGGGTACCCCACAAACCACATCATTTGTGTTAAGGGGTGGAGCTAACACAGTACCCTGAAACCAGAGAATTCAAGTTAAGGAGTGGAGCTAACAGGGTACCCCACAAACCACAGAATTTGTGTTAAGGGATGGAGCTAACACGGTACCCTTCAAACCAGAGAATCTATGTTAAGGAGTGGAGCTGTGTACCCTGCAACCACAGAATTCAAGTTAAGGAGTGGAACAGTGGACAATGCAAAGCAGAGAATTGATGAGAATATCACAAAACCTTTCACCCACAGTTTTGCTTCCTTATATGCTGGACATGCATGACTAAGCAGACTCGGGAAGATACCATGCATGGCTCACAAAAAGTTCATTTGTAATTAATTGTTAAATGCACATTCTTGTTTCAGGTTTTGGGTTTAACATTTAACACAAAGTTCAGTTGTAATTAATGGTTAAATGCATGCCCTTGTTTTGGGTTTAACATTTAAATGAGTGTTTATGTCATAAATACTGAACCAAGTGCTTTTCATTCAATACATGCCAGCAACTTCAAAATGATGGGCCAGTCCACCAGTTGGCGGGAGTAACTATGACTCTCTTAAGTGTCGCAACGTGTAGATTTGGCTCATCGCGACCGGGTTTCGGCCACGCTATGAGTCGGATCGGTGATATTAGCTCTTTACAGGCATGCCGCTCTTAGCATGCCAAGGACTGAAGAGTGAGGGATCATGGTTACAAGCTCCAAGGCCAAACTGACACAGGACTTGCAAACTGGGATGTAGGCTTCGCCTGCAACTCGGGAGGTGGTACACGCCGCCACCCCTCCAGATATAAGCCAAGCACTGCTGTCAACAATGCCTTTGGAGAAATCCTTGCATTGCCTCCACGTGGTCCTGCTGGACTGGGTGCATCGGCGCCCGACTGAAAATGCAAGGGTGGCTTCATTGCCGGGCTCCTGAGGCTGGAAAGCCGCCGAAGGGAAAGGGCAATCAAGAGGGGCAGGACATGCCAAAGTGCGACCCTCCGCGAGATTGAACGAAAAGACACCCCAGAAATGCAGACAGCGATTTCCTGCACGATGGAACTGAGCGTCTGGACATTTGAGGAAAAATGGCCAAACAACAAAAAAGTCTGGATGCAAAATCTTAGGATCAAACGATGGGTGGGCACTGGCGACCCTTCGGGGCCACACCCAATAGGCAATCGGCTGAGCAAGGACGCGTAGACGCCGATTGCCGAGGACCAGTGGGAAGAACAAGAAGAAGAGAGTCCAGGGGTACGTTGACCCTGGAGGGACAGCAGTGGTCCGTGGATGGTAGTCAGATCCCCACCGGAGACCTTGGCTTCTACCTCGGAGACCACACTGCGCCCTCCCCCTCACAGATGGATGAGGTTACCGGAAGCGAAAACGAGTCTGACTCTGAAGACGACCAATCACAAACAGAGTTGGTGATGAGGAGCACGGGATCATCCTGGAGCTCCCAGCAGACAAACACCAATGTCCTAAATGCTCAGTAGTGTTCAACACGACGAGGCTTCTGAAGAACCACCTCGCAGCAACACACAGTTTGCGAGACATTATCTTCAGATGTCGACTCTGCAAAACCACGTTCGATCGAGTGCACAGGCTGGAATGCCATGCACCACTCTGCAAAGCAGGGAGAAGAACCCCATCAGACGCTGCCTTTCCATTCGGATGCGAAGCCTGCACACGCTGCTTTCTATCAAAATCGGGCAGGTCACAGCACGAGCGGTTTAGGCACCTTGAGATTGCCAATCAACGCAGAATCAATGCTTCCAAGCTAGAATCAGAACGCAAGTGTGAGAAGAGACACACTGCAAAACAACTGAAGAGGCTAGAAGCGGAGAAAGAGTGAGAAGAAAGGCTCGCTGCGAAACAACTGGAAAAGCTGGAAGCGGATCGAAAGCGAGAGACGATCCTCGCAGCGGAAGAGCCTAAGAAACCACACCTAAGACGACAAAAAGGAAAACCTGTAAAAGCAACCGAAGCCCTAGTCCTCTGGACCAAATGGAATGCAGCAGCCATAGAGATTCTCCTAAACATCTACTGTCAGATGGGTGACATGAAAGCGACTCCACGCTGCAGTGAGAGAGGCCCTCCAAGTAGAAGGATACGATATCTCGCTGAAGCGCATCTCCAAGAAAAAGAGGACAAAAGGCTTTCGGCTCGCTGTACAGGGCAGGCAAGAACAAGAAGAAAAAGAGAAAGGAGTGGCCCTGGAACAAACAGGGGAGGCAGCGCGAAGCACGCCAAAATCGTTACCAAGCAGTCAGAAAACTGTATACGAGAAGGAACGATTGGACAGCTCCACTGTTGAGACACTACTCAGCCTGGAAACCTCCGGCGTGGAGTATGAAGCAGGAATTGCCGCCCTCTGTCGGACCGTGCACGAAGCCGGGACAGGGGACGCGGCGTCCAAAGAAGCGTATGCAGCGCACGAAAGGCTCTTGAATGACTTCATCGCACCGGGACCAATGGCCCTGACGAAAGGAGCAAAGACACCCAGATATCAGAAGGAAACAAAAGTTCGTAAAATACGAACAAAAACCCTGAAAGGGAAGGCAAAGAAGAAAGCGGAGAAATACAGAAATCTCCAGCAAAAGTGGAAACGAAATAAAAAGAACGCTGTCAAACAGGTGCTAGACAGGGCATCTGATGCCAAATGTCAGATCGACACCGAGGTGATCGAAGCGACTTACACAGAAAGGTTTGAAAGCAAAGGCCCCACGGTAGACCTCTCGAACTACCCAGGCCCCTTCACGGAACCACTGACGCCCACAGTCACCACTGAAGCAAACAGTGACCACAAAAAGCAAAGCAGCCAAAACAGACAGTCAGAACCTTGTCAAGATCGTATCCTGGAGACAGCGAAGTGAAGAAGGCGGTGAGAGCGATGAGAACAGGCTCCGCTGCAGGCCCGGACTGGATCACAGTGGCACAGCTCAAGAGAAAGACGGAAGAAAACCCAGGTTTTCTAGCAGGAGTGTACACGCTATGGCTGATGACAGGCAAAGTGCCGGAAAAGCTAAAGGCCAGCAGGTCTTTACTACTACCAAAAGGCACTACAGACATGCAAAACATCGGAAATTGGCGACCACTATCGATCAGCAGCGTACTCCTGAGACTGTACACGAAGATTCTGGCGAAAAGGCTGACTAGCGCAGTCAGCCTCCACCCTTAACAGAGAGGCTTCATTCCTGCCCCAGGTGTCGAACAAAACTCGGTTCTTCTGGAACACTTGATATGAAAACAGAAAAAGGAAAAGGGTACCCTTGCCGTGGCTTTCTTGGATCTGGCAAAAGCCTTTGACACCATTTCACACGACTTGTTCGCAAAAGGACTCGAGAGACTGGGAGTTCCCTCTCAGTTCATCAGGGTAGTGAAAGACCTGTATGACGGAGCCACTACGTCCTTCGCAACAGTGAATGGCGAAACGAGGCATATCAGAATAAGCAGGGCGACCCCCTCTCCCCAATCCTGTTCAATGTGTGTCTGGATCCCATGTTCTGCAGCCTTGAGAGAGACGGCAAGGGATGGGGGAGCAAAGAAAACAGCATAACGGCCCTCGGATATGCAGATGACATGGCAGTGCTATCCGACTCGAGAGCAGGACTCGAAAAGAACCTAGCGTTGGTGAAGGCCTACTGTGACCAAGTAAGCCTGCGACTCAACGTGAACAAGTCGTACGTCTTCCACATACGATCAGATGGCAAGACGCTCACGGATAACGACACAGGCCCCTCTGAAGTCGATGGCAGGCAGATTCCATGGATAAAACCGGATGAAGCGACCAGATACCTCGGAAAAATGTTTGGGCCATGGGGTGGAATGTCAATTCCAAAACCTCAAACAGAAAATCGAGGAGTGGGCACGTAGCGTGGCCGCTGCACCACTGAAGCCACTGCAGGCTCTAGAAATCTGGAGGGACACAATCCTACCAAGAATCAAAGCAAGGATCCTCCACATTCTTGTTTCAGGTTTTGGGTTTAATATTTAACACAAAGTTCATTTGTAATTAATGGTTAAATGCATGACCTTGTTTTGGGTTTAACATTTAAATGAGTGTTTATGTCATAAATACTGAACCAAGTGCTTTTCATTCAATACATGCCAGCAACTTCAAAATGATGGGCCAGTCCACCAGTTTAATCGTTTCCACTCCATCTGGGGTCAACCTTAGTCTTTACTGCTACTAAAACAGAACACACAAACAGCAAAAACAGAAATCAACAGGGGGGTGGGTGTGAACAGATCTGTGAATTAAAAAACAAGGCCTTAGATTTTGATCACTTGACTGGGAAAAAACCCAAACAAACAACAACAAAGCACCGATGCTGAGGTCATAAATCCCAAGTTTTTGTGGCGTTTGGGGATGACAACTGGGTCCTTGTGTTGGGTGAGACGTGAGCAGTCACATGGCTCTGTCCACTGCAGAACTCCGATGAGTGGCAGAAGTGTGTGGGACGCTCAACACAGCATGAGGGTTGAAAGGGGGTCTACTTAATAACTGCCACATGTACAATTCTGCTCAATGTGGCAGTGACAAGTTCTGGTGTTCAGTTTTGAATGAAAATACACCAGGTCAAAAGAGTCCATGCTGCACAAGTAACAGTTACAGCAAACAAAGGTCTGCAAAAATGGTGAAACCAAAAACAAGACTATAAAAGAAAAATGAAAAAAAATTGCAAATGGAACTGACCAGACCCAAAACATGTAATAAAACCAAGCAATAAAAATACCTGATGACAAATTAATAATACCTGAATGCCATGATCCATTTTTATTTTTTTAAACTGTACACAATTTCATACACAGATTATTACATAAAGTCATCTCTTTCTTTCTTTTACGCAAGCTGAAAGAAAAAAACAGCAAAAGATATTTATATATGAGTTAAATCTGTCACAAGCAGCTGTACATGGAAATCCAAACTGGATTGTCATGCAAGGCAGTTTCAAGACAAGTGGGTTTTTATTTAAGGCAGCATCACGACATGTTGACTGCCACCCATAGCAGCTTCAAGACCAGAAGACTGTCTTAGCTGTCTGCAGGCTGTCATGGCAGCTTCAAGACAGTTCAAGACAGGTGAACTGTCATGCATAGCAAAGACAGGTGGACTGTCGCACATGACAGCGTAATTACATGTTTTATGGTAACAACGGTTTTAGAAAAACCTGGATTCAGAAGGGATGGTCTAAGGAACATTTTCTTGCAGCAGACTCACCGACTTCAAGAAATCAAAAATGCTTGAGCTTTCTTGAAATGTCCTTACTGAAAACCATGTACGCAATGTATCATATACACCAACACACACTGTCTCAACACAGTTCATGTTCAGGTTTATGGTCATAAGAGCACATCTGAAATAAACTGTTGAACACTGAAAACAAAAACCATCTGATATATTATGCAATGGTGGCACTGTAATCTCATCAACAAAACCTGTGAAAAATTAATATTGACTTCCCAGAAATGGTGTGCAGCGATGTTTCTCTGGTACAGTTAGAACTGAACAGTGGCCATTAACTTCAATCTGCAAGGCCACAGCAGACAGAAATAATAATAACAACAGTATTTACGCAGCGCAAAATGTTGTCCAGCACATACATATATATATCAAAGAAATAACTGTTTATCATGCGCAGGCACGCGGCATGCGCTTGTTTCTCAGAACCCCAAGCGGCGGGCACACTTTTACAGCCGAACCATGGTGCAGTCAAGAAAAATTGCGACTCCCACACATGGGTCAAAGGCACACTTCAAACAAAGTTCTTTACATTAAAAGGTCACTGGGGCGTTTTAAACAGTCATTTAAGTTTAAAGGTCAGAGGGACACTTTGGACAAAGTCATTCAAGTTAAAAGTCAGAAGTTTAAAGGTCAGAGAAGTTTGAAGGTCAGAGGGACACTCTGAATAAAGTTCTTTATGTTAAAAGATCCGAGGAGCAATTTTGAACAAAGTCATTTAAGTTTAAAGGTCAGAAGTTAAATGGTCAGAGGGACACTTTGAACGACAAAGTTATTTATATTAAAAGATTAGGGGAGCACTTCAAACAAAGACATTTAAGTTTAAAGGTCAAGGTCTGAGGGACATTTTAAACAAAGTCCTTTAAGGTTTAATTTGGACTTCTTCCACCTGTAGAGTACAACTTGTTTTGATAACAACAACAACAATCATTTGTAAAGTGCCAATTCTTCCAAAGCTCTGATCATCTTACAAAGATCATGCTGGGAGGCAGGAGTGGGTTAACATACATGCACAAAAATCAAACACTCAATTACACACACACACACACACACACACACACACACACACACACACACACACACACACACACACACACACACACACACACACACAAGTTTCTGGGTGTTTTGATGCCATCAGTGTGTTAAACAAGAACAAAGTACAAAATGTATACTTTATGAGGCTTCCCAAAGTTCCCAGACTTCCTTTGTATGACTGGTGAAGACGGAGTTACATATTTGATCCTGTCATATGACAATTCTCAAGTGTTTGTTCTGTTTCATTTATATACAACATGTCTAGTTTTAGTGTAAACAGAAAACAAAATAATACAATGCACATAGACCCATACAAATCATAAGTGCATGTCATTTCATTAAAAAAAAAAAAAGCACTGACTTGCATCACACACATACACGTGCGCACACACTCATACATCTGGTCAGTCTTCAAACTGATTTAACACCTCTTTGTTAATCCACTCCAGCGCTACAATGCAGCAAGCATCACACCAGTCCCCCTTTCCTTTTTACCTTGTCAAGTGTGGACTTGAAATTCAGCAGAGGCCACTTATTGTCTATGAATGAATAAAGCTCAACACAGATTATCATCATGCAGATTTTGAAAGCTCTCACTTAAGCAATGTCCAAAAAAATGCCACAATTAATATCAGCTGCAAACAGTTTGGCTGACACTCGTTACCAGACAGATTCACATTCTTCACAGAGTTTCACGCAAATGCACGGTAAGACACACCCAGTGCCTATGCTAAAGATTGCTTTTGTTTCAGTCCATCACCGTGCCGCAGCACTGTCACAGGTACACCATACAGTCTTCAGATCACAAAGTGCATACTTTGGAAAAACCACACCAGTGTCCAACAGGAAGCTGCAGACACTCACCGCACAGTGTGGAAATTCCACCTCATTCTCTATTACAGCTTCAGGTAGCAGCCTACACTCACCACACTATCATCACACAACATCCACCCCCAGCAGCTCCACCTCTTCCTCGCTGAAAGCTCCAGGAAGGCGGCAACACTCAGTGTAGCAATCATCAAACAACATCCACCCCCAGCAGCTCCACCTCTTCCTCCCTGGGTGGTTTCCTGAGATGAAAAAACTCCATGAGGTTGTGCCTGACTCCTTTGTTGAAGGGGTTATGAAAGCGCCCTTTGCCATCCTTCAGGTAGTCATAGCGTTTGTGATTGACCCGTTCGTTGGTGGTGATGTTGTAGGAGGCATGAATCATCTGGGACACAAGAACAAAGGTCTTAGTCTCTCTTTTATCATGTGCCACTGACTTACAATCTGGACCGTTCTTTCAACTTGACCCCTCTTGGGGGAAGGGAGGACACACACATCAGCTGACAGCATGTGATAGACTGACAAGGGTCAGTAAACAAGGCAGGTCAGACACGTACCATCACTAAACAAGCCAGGTCAACAGATTAATCACTAAACAAGGCAGATAAATGTACACAAATCAGGTAAACATATACAATCACAAAACAAGGCACGTAAACAATCACAAAACAAATCAGGTAAACATATACAATCACAAAACAAATCAGGTAAACATGAACAGTCACAAAACAAGACAGGCAAACATATATATAGTCAGAAAACAAGCCAGGTAAACATGGATAATCACAAAACAAGCCAGGCAAACACAGTCACAAAACAAGCCAGGTAAACACATACAATCACAAAACAAGCCAGGTAAACATACAGTCACAAAACAAGCCAGGTAAACACATACAATCACAAACAAGCCAGGTAAACATAGTCACAAAACAAGCCAGGTAAACACGTACAATCACAAACAAGCCAGGTAAACATACAGTCACAAAACAAGCCAGGTAAACACATACAATCACAAACAAGCCAGGTAAACATAGTCACAAAACAAGCCAGGTAAACATACAGTCACAAAACAAGCCAGGTAAACATACAGTCACAAAACAAGCCAGGTAAACATACAGTCACATAACAAGCCAGGTAAACACATACAATCACAAAACAAACCAGGTAAACACACAGTCACAAAACAAGCCTGGTAAAGATAATAATCACAAAACAAGCCATGTCAAACATATACACAATCACCATACAATCAACAATTCAATCAATCTGTTCCAACTGAATCCAGCAAAGTCCAGTCAAACAACAAACAAACAGAATTACACTGAGAAAAGAAATCACAAAACATTTGCAAACTTCTTTTCTCTGCAGAATAGTGTGTGTGTGTGTGGGGGGGGGGGGGGGTGCAGTATTCAAATTTTGTGTTAAACATGACAGCCACACAGAGAAAACAACACCCACAACACTGACCACAGCCACAGAGAAAAACAACACCCACAACACTGACCACAGCCACAGAGAAAAACAACACCCACAACACTGACCACAGCAACAGAGAAAAACAACACCCACAACACTGACCACAGCAACAGAGAAAAACAACACCCAGGACAGGGACCACAGCCACAGAGAAAAACAACACCCACAACACTGACCACATCCACAGAGAAAAACAACACCTGCAACTGACCACATCCACAGAGAAAAACAGCACCCACAACTGACCACACCCACAGAGAAAAACAATACCCATGACACTGACCACACACAGAGACAAACAACACCCACAACCGACCACACAGAGAAAAACAGCACCCACAACATTGACCACACACAGAGAAAAACAACACCACAACTGACAACACAGAGAAAAACAACACCCACAACTGACCACACCCACAGAGAAAAACAATACCTATGACACTGACCACACACAGAGACAAACAACACCCACAACTGACCACACAGAGAAAGAACACTGACCACAGAGAAAAAACAACTCCCACAACCTACCACACGCAAGAGTAAAACAACACCTGCAGCTGGCCACACACACAGAAAAACAACACCCACAACTGACCACACACAGAAAAACAACACCCACAACTGACCACACAGAAAAAAAAACAAAAAAAAACAATACTGACCACAGAGAAAAAATGACTCCCACAACCTACCACACACAAGAGTAACTGACACACACACACATAGGAAACCAACACCCACAAGTGGGGGCAGCCCCTGTGTTTGAAATTGTTGCAAAGAATCACCACCCCATTCACCACCCTGTGCCTTACCGTATCAACAAAAATAAAGATGGCTACGCCTTCAAAGAAGACTAGGAGTAAGCAACTGATGAAGTAGTCCAGCCGCCAGGGATAGCCTTCCAAGTGGATGACGTAATAGGTGAAATACATGCTGAGCAGTCCGCTGGCAGCCACCCAGAGGGAAAAAAGAACAAAGGACGCCCTGCAATAGGGAGCATGGCCTGGTGCCAGAAAGAGGGTGGGTTGCACACCGCCCATCGTGTCTGCTGCCTCCGCAAGCTTGCTTTGACCGCTCCCTTTGGCTGCATTTGCATTTCGCACAGGTAGTGTGGGTCAGCACTGGGAGACACTGGACGCTGTCTCTGAGTGCCGTCACCATCAGAAATGGGAACCAAAGAAAGGGGAAAAGTGGGGGGGGGTGGGGGGGGGGAGGAAGAATGCAAGTAGCAGGTAAGGGGCATGAGATAACAGTATAGGTCTGGTGGTGGTCAGGGAAGGAATGGGGTGGGTTTTTTTTTTTTAACCTAAATCAAAATAAATCACCGCAATGACTAACAGCCAATTGTTCGCATGGTACTGGAACACTACTGAACTTCTCAGAGCACTGCAACTGACACCCAGTAATACTACCAATACTGCAATGAACTATACTCAGCACACAGCAATGAACAATACTCAAAACATTGCAATGAACAAGACTTAAAACACTGAAATGAACAATGCTCAAAACACTGCAATGAACAATATTCATATCCAGAACACTTCAAAGCAGTATTCAGAAGTCATAACACCCCAATAACCAGTATCTGGAACACTGATCATTAGTGAGAACATTGCAATGGACAATGTTTACAACACTGCACCGGCAGCCAAGAAGTTGGTACTGAAGGAAGAAAGGCAGAAAATACCACACTGCACACAACGCACACAAAACCACTTGTCTGAAGATGGAGTGTTGATCTTTACCAATACCAGGCAGCAAGTGTTCAAACCCAACTCTCAAAAAAAGAAATTCCCCCTTCCAAAAAGAAGAAAGCAAAATAGGCAGAACATAAGATCTGACACAGGCAATGGTAATCACACCTTGTAACAAAGCCACATCCTTACCACTGCAAAGAAAACAAACGCAGCTATTCCTTCAAAGATGATGAAGAGAAACCAGCCAAGGAGGTAATCCGGCCGCAGGGGATACCCGTCCATGGCCAGCACGTAGTAGGAGAAATACATGGCCATCATGCCACACACAGCCACCCCCAGGGAGAAGATGACGAAGGACACCCTGCAATAGGGAGCAGGGCCTGCTGCACACGCTCAGCCTGTCGTGCGGGCCTCGCCCTGCTGCCCGTGCAAGCTTGCTTTGCTTTGATCGGTCCCTCTGCCTCCTAGCACACCCTCCGCCGCAGACCCCAGCTACCAGAGGTCCCTTTAAAGCCTGGCGCCGCTCACAGTTTGGCTTTGCACCGTCTGCCTACAGCAAGCCTGTCATACTGACTTTGCATTCTCACTTCAGCTTCATTCTTTTCAAAATCCCCTTCAACATTAAAGTGACCTGTGTAACAACCATGAGTCAGATTTCTACTTGTGATTGGGTGAACAGCTTTGCCTGTGTTTTTCAATGTTTAGACTTGTTAGAAGTTTGCTTCTTTTGATGCAAGCTGGGGAGACACTAAATTATTTTTGAAGGATTGCTGTTAACACTTGTCGCTGGTTGTGGCTTATTAAACTGCAAGTATTGACACAAATTTAAATTTCATTGCAACATGAAGTGTTGTGTGTGACTGAACCGTGACTCCAACTTTACCAAGTGACTTGATGGTTTGCTTTTTGTCCTGACATCACCAGTATGGTCAAGTGGCGTTAAAATCAAGCCACTTAAAACTAAAACACACAGCTCAATAGGGATGGATGTAGAAATGTCAAGCGGAGTCAGTGTTACATGTTTACAGGTGTGAAACTGCAGAAGAGGGAAAGCCAATGGGAGATGAGTAGCTGGTTAGTTCACAGGAAGGGGGGGTACCAGTTGGAGGAGGGGGTGGGAATGGAGGAAGACACGCATCTGAAGGAATAATTCTCTATGCACCACATGCCAGAACAGACTGACATGACAAAATAATGAACACCATCAGACACCAGGTGACACCAGCAGAACACAAAGCAAATGAAAGTGAAGAAAGTCCCAATGACCACACACTGCTCCACAGATAATGAAGGCCGGCATTAACAAAACAGCAAATGAGAGTGAAGACAGTCCCAGATAATGAAGGCCGGCCATCTGGATTTACGGGATGGCACAAGAATTTTCAAACCTAGAAAAACGTTTCTGCACATACCAAAAATGGGCCAGTTTGCAGGCTCTCACACTCCCCAAACAGTCTGATTTCACACAACTGTCTGATGACTCCAAAGCCTATATATATATTTTGGTATGGTGAGCACTCACTCTGTTGGTGAGCACTGCCTGTGACACTGTATGTCTGTGGTTGCGCGACAAAGCCCGTCTGTTCAGGTGTAGCAGTTGGTGGGTACTGCTTGTCTGTTCAGGTGTACCAGTTGGTGGGTACTGCCCATCTCATGGCACCTCTGTCATTGCACAACCAAGCCTATTGACGTACACCAGCTGAAGGGTATGGCTGGCCAGGGGGGGTGGGTGGGGTGTGTCACCCAACACAACCAAGCCTATTGACGTACACCAGGTAAAGGGTATGGCTGGCCAGGGGTGCGTGGGTGGGGAGTGTCACCCAACACAACCAAGCTTATTGACGTACACCAGGTAAAGGGTATGGCTGGCCTGGGGGGGGTGCAGGTCAGGGGCATCAAACAACACGACCAAGCCTATTGACGTACACCAGCTGAAGGGTATGGCTGGCCAGGGGTGGGTGGGTGGGGAGTGTCACCCAACACAACCAAGCCTATTGACATACACCAGGTAAAGGGTATGGCTGGCCAGGGGTGCGTGGGTGGGGAGTGTCACCCAACATAACCAAGCTTATTGACGTACACCAGGTAAAGGGTATGGCTGGCCTGGGGGGGGTG
>OY757549.1:22378319-22563319 GCA_963584105.1 Alviniconcha strummeri
GCAAGAAAATCTTTTAACTGTGTCTTACCCTGTCTTGTGATGATGTACCATCAAACTAATTCGGATCGCAAAATTTTCAGTATTTCTGAAGATCTAGAATAAACGATTGTGGCTTTGACCTTGAGCATAGCAAAATGATATTTCTGAATGATACTCTGGCTGATGATGATGCATCACCATACTGAGTTTGACCGATCAGAGATATTGTATGGGCAAACATTCAATGAAGTTCAGAACCTTCACTGTGACCTTGACCTTGAATACAGCAAAGTAACCTTTTCACAATCAGCAGTTCTGAACATATAATAGAAATAGTCATATTTGATTGTATGAACCGAAATTTAGTTACTGTGACCTTGACCCTGAAGATAGAAACCTATGTTTCGCATATGACGCTCTGGCTTATAATGATGTCTCGCCATAGTGGGTTTGGTTACAAATGGTTCAGCGATGCATAAAATATCATCCAAACTAACATTAACTGAAACTTTTAACCTTGGCTGTGGCATTGACCTTGAACACAGCAATCCAACATTTTCACTGGACACTTCTTTGCTTATGATAATCTACATTCAAACTGAGTTTGGTTGCAAAAGACTCACTGACTCACTGACATTCCGGCTCATGGTGGTGAACCACAATACCAAGTTTGGTTACAAAAGATTACCGAACAAACACTCAGCTGAGTGGGAACAAATATGTCACCCCTGAAGACACCACAGTGCTTTCCCTTTTCTAGTAAAATAATACACCACACAGAGCACAAAAAGAGGTCAAATGTTGCTGCCGCAAGTCAGTTGATGTGGACTGGTATGTTAGGGTAGGTCGAAAGTCAATGGTACAAGCAGAAATAATTATTTTGTGTGCTTGCACGTTACACCATTGTTAAGACACCACGTCAACCATCCCTGAAAAAATGACTAATTTATTTCGTATCTATTCTTTTGTCATCAGACAAGCATTAAAAATAAGGTGAAATGTGGTTATCTATTAAGCTGATGAAAAAAGACAGTTTTATGGTTTCCGTTGTGAACAAGTCACAATATCGTGATACACACTCAGAAGACACCATCAGTAACGTGCGAGACACTGATTATCTTTCCTTCTTTGTTTGGAGCTGTTAATAGAAAGCAACACACAATAAATACCATTTGATGTAAGAAGTGGCCTCCTTCTTTCTCATGAAACCTGTTTTTGTTCCATCATGAACGATTCCAAGGAAATATCTGCGATCAGCTAACCTTCCCAAAGCCATGTCACAAATGGCGGCCATGAAGTGTCGTGATTTTTACCAAAAAAGGCTCACAGTGCAAGAAATAATGATGCGGTTACCTATTGTGGCATTTCCCTTATTTCTCCAAACACATTACATCAGAAATATAGCGGCAGTTTAAAAAGTTTCATGTTTTAGTTTAATTTTTATTTCATCGGGAAAAGGTACCCTCTTTGGTCCAGTTTTCAGGAGAATGACCCATATATATCTGAAACAAAATCATCTTTCATGACATTTATCTTTGAAACGGTGTCAAAATCACCAGTTAATTCTTATATGTACTTTAATTGTAAGCTAAATATTTTACCTACACATCTACCTAAATGATAAAGTACTAATGGAAAAAAAGCAGACAAAACAAACTATTTAACTTAGGACCAGACACAGGCTTACAGCTCAGTCTTATCAGCAGATCTGAATTGAAATGACTGGTTCTTCTATTCAATTAATGACTGCCTTTATCATTTCAAACATTTTAGTTCTTCTGTTCCCGTACACAGCACTGCTAACAGCCTGTACACACAGCACTGCTAACAGCCTGTACACACAGCACTGCTAACAGCCTGTACACACAGCAACTGTTAACAGCCTGTACACACAGTACAGCTTACAGCCTGTACACACAGCACTGCTAACAGTCTGTACACACAGCACTGCTAACAGCCTGTACACACAGCACTGCTAACAGCCTGTACACAGGGCATTGCTTACAGCCTGTACACACAGCACTGCTAACAGCCTGTACACAAAGCACTGTTAACAGCCTGTACACACAGCACTGCTTACAGCCTGTACACACAGCACTAACAGCCTGTACACACAGCACTGCTTACAGCCTGTACACACAGCACTGCTAACAGCTTGTACACACAGCACTGCTTACAGCATGTACACACAGCACTGCTTACAGCATGTACACACAGCACTGCTAACAGCCTGTACACACAGCTCTGCTAATAGCCTGTACACACAGCACGGCTTACAGCCTGTACACACAGCACTGCTAACAGCCTGTACACACAGCACTGCTAACAGCCTGTACACAGGGCATTGCTTACAGCCTGTACACACAGCACTGCTTACAGCCTGTACACAAAGCACTGTTAACAGCCTGCACACAAAGCACTGCTAACAGTCTGTACACAAAGCACTGTTAACAGCCTGCACACAAAGCACTGCTAACAGTCTGTACACACAGCACTGCTAACAGCAATTACACACAGCACTGCTAACAGCCAGTACACACAGCACTGCTTACAGCCTGTACATACAGCACTGCTAACAGCCTGTACACACAACACTGCTAACAGCCTGTACACACAGCACTGCTAACAGCCTGTACACACAGCACTGCTAACAGTCTGTACACACAGCACTGCTAATAGCCTGTACACAGCACGGCTTACAGCCTGTACACACAGCACTGCTAACAGCATGTACACACAGTACTGCTAACAGCCAGTACACACAGCACTGCTTACAGCCTGTACACACAGCACTGCTAACAGCCAGTACACACAGCACTGCTAACAGCCTGTACACACAGCACTGCTAACAGCCTGTACACACAGCACTGCTAACAGTCTGTACACACAGCACTGAGCATTTCAAACTGCACCTACCTGTTGTAGTAGCCAACACAGTTGTGGATGTAGGGGCAGTGATGGTCAAACTCTTTAACGCAGCGATTACAGAAGCGACAGTGTTTCGCACGCAGCGGCTTGATGGTGCGGCATGTGTGGCACAGCTGTTTGAGCGGGTTGTTGCCTTGCTTCCACTCATCAAAGTGGGCCACCTGCACCACAGGGACATAAGAGTCAGGCTTTTCTATCCACTCATCAAAGTGGGCCACCTGCACCACAGGGACATAAGAGTCAGGCTTTTCTATCCACTCATCAAAGTGGGCCACCTGCACCACAGGGACATAAGAGTCAGGCTTTTCTATCCACTCATCAAAGTGGGCCACCTGCACCACAGGGACATAATGGTCAAGCTTTTCTGTCCACAAGCTTTCACCTTTAATTAACCCACCAACCAGCCCTACTGACTAAGCCACCACCTGCCATCTCCATTAACACTCTACCACCAGCCATCTCCATTAACACTCCACCACCAGCCATCTCCATTAACACTCCCACACTCTACCACCAGCCATCTCCATTAACACTCCCACACTCTACCACCTGCCATCTCCATTAACACTCCCACACTCTACCACCAGCCATCTCCATTAACACTCCCACACTCTACCACCAGCCATCTCCATTAACACTCCCACACTCTACCACCAGCCATCTCCATTAAGGGGGCCCTTGGCGTCGTTTTTTGAGGTAAAATCGTAAAAAAATGGAAATTGGGATTATTGTGGTTTTGGACAGAATAACATTCCTAGAAACAGATTTCATGTATATTTGGCCTCTCTTGAATCTCTAAATATGTTATTTACCATGTTTTTTGAGATAACTGCACAAAAAAAGTTCCAAATAAACTTGAATGATGCGCAAAATTGGCCGATTTCAAGCACTAGCAACCACTAGTTATACTCAACGAAACCGGGCAAGCCGCCACTCATTTTGCTCAGGAAGAAACGGACTATATCTGTGGCCAAGTTTCAATAGCAAGAAACTAAATTTAGCTGCCTAAAACCTCCCCAAACAGAGGTAGCTGAGTTCAACCCTTTGTAAAGTGATTGGCTAAAACGTGTCACGTGCCTAAATCTAACATTGTGATTGGCTGAAGCTTGTTGTGCAGGCCATTTTGATTTGACGCGTCGCTTCTAAGTTTTGCAGCTGATCGTAGTATTTCACAAATTTAAGCTACTTTTTGTCATTGAAAATGCCAGAAAAAGGCAGGGACAAAGTTTAGAACAGTCCACAAACTCAGCAAGGGCAGGAAAAGTAGGGAAGAAAGAAGTTCACAACAAAACAAGCCAGTGTCTGAAGAGAGACTTTCGCCAGAGCCACGCCCTTGGACATCGTCTGCTGTTGACCCAACGCCTGTTGCTTCTGCTAGAAAAATTAAGTTTTTCAAAGCAAAAGAAACTGTCGAGGAGTCCAGTGATGAAGACAGTGAACCTGGGCCTAGCAAGAAACCGAAAACGAAGGTTGCAGAGGAGGAGGAAGAGCTTGAAGACGTGCAGCGTCCAGACATGACTATTGTTGATTTGAGCTGTCTTCAGTTGCTGATCACAGCAAGTGGTGTGCTGTGCCTGCTGTGTGAACAATCAGTAAGTATTATATCTTTTCTTTTATCTGTGTGTGTGTATTGGGTGGGACGGGGGGGGGTGTCTGTGTTTCACTCTTTGGGGGTGCGTGTGCGTGTGTTTGGGGGCGTGTCTGTGTTTTTCATGTTTTGTTTGTGTGTGTGTGTGTGTGGGTTTTTTTTGGGGGGGGGTGCACGTGTGTGCGTGCGTACATGCGTGCGTGTGTGAGTGAGTGAGTAAGACACATATTGATTCAGTGCAACTCTGACACAACCATGTGCATATAATATATATATTAATACACACTTTTTCTCAGTGAAAATGGGTTTGTGTTTCAGACTGTGAGGGTGAATGAAGGTGGTCCAAAACTGCGCATGGGGTCTACCTGTCTCTTGGAGCTGCAGCGCGTGGACTGTGGCAAGCTGTCAACTAAATGGATATCAAAATCTGCGAACTGTGGACACTGCCCTAGCCATTGCCATCCAGCGTTTCAACAAGGGTTCTACAGCTCTCCTTGACATGATGCTGGAGTTGGAACTAGTGGCAGGAACTGTTCTGGAGGACTATGCAACAAAGGAGGACACTGCCAGAGTGGTGACAGCAACAAAGGAGGACACTGCCAGAGTGGTGACAGCAACAAAGGAGGACACTGCCAGAGTGGTGAGAGCAACAAAGGAGGACACTGCCAGAGTGGTGAGAGCAACAAAGGAGGACACTGCCAGAGTGGTGAGAGCAACAAAGGAGGACACTGCCAGAGTGGTGACAGCAACAAAGGAGGACACTGCCAGAGTGGTGAGAGCAACAAAGGAGGACACTGCCAGAGTGGTGACAGCAACAAAGGAGGACACTGCCAGAGTGGTGACAGCAACAAAGGAGGACACTGCCAGAGTGGTGACAGCAACAAAGGAGGACACTGCCAGAGTGGTGAGAGCAACAAAGGAGGACACTGCCAGAGTGGTGAGAGCAACAAAGGAGGACACTGCCAGAGTGGTGAGAGCAACAAAGGAGGACACTGCCAGAGTGGTGAGAGCAACAAAGGAGGACACTGCCAGAGTGGTGAGAGCAACAAAGGAGGACACTGCCAGAGTGGTGACAGCAACAAAGGAGGACACTGCCAGAGTGGTGACAGCAACAAAGGAGGACACTGCCAGAGTGGTGACAGCAACAAAGGAGGACACTGCCAGAGTGGTGAGAGCAACAAAGGAGGACACTGCCAGAGTGGTGACAGCAACAAAGGAGGACACTGCCAGAGTGGTGAGAGCAACAAAGGAGGACACTGCCAGAGTGGTGAGAGCAACAAAGGAGGACACTGCCAGAGTGGTGAGAGCAACAAAGGAGGACACTGCCAGAGTGGTGACAGCAACAAAGGAGGACACTGCCAGAGTGGTGACAGCAACAAAGGAGGACACTGCCAGAGTGGTGACAGCAACAAAGGAGGACACTGCCAGAGTGGTGAGAGCAACAAAGGAGGACACTGCCAGAGTGGTGAGAGCAACAAAGGAGGACACTGCCAGAGTGGTGAGAGCAACAAAGGAGGACACTGCCAGAGTGGTGACAGCAACAAAGGAGGACACTGCCAGAGTGGTGACAGCAACAAAGGAGGACACTGCCAGAGTGGTGACAGCAACAAAGGAGGACACTGCCAGAGTGGTGACAGCAACAAAGGAGGACACTGCCAGAGTGGTGACAGCAACAAAGGAGGACACTGCCAGAGTGGTGACAGCAACAAAGGAGGACACTGCCAGAGTGGTGAGAGCAACAAAGGAGGACACTGCCAGAGTGGTGAGAGCAACAAAGGAGGACACTGCCAGAGTGGTGAGAGCAACAAAGGAGGACACTGCCAGAGTGGTGAGAGCAACAAAGGAGGACACTGCCAGAGTGGTGAGAGCAACAAAGGAGGACACTGCCAGAGTGGTGACAGCAACAAAGGAGGACACTGCCAGAGTGGTGACAGCAACAAAGGAGGACACTGCCAGAGTGGTGACAGCAACAAAGGAGGACACTGCCAGAGTGGTGAGAGCAACAAAGGAGGACACTGCCAGAGTGGTGAGAGCAACAAAGGAGGACACTGCCAGAGTGGTGAGAGCAACAAAGGAGGACACTGCCAGAGTGGTGAGAGCAACAAAGGAGGACACTGCCAGAGTGGTGAGAGCAACAAAGGAGGACACTGCCAGAGTGGTGAGAGCAACAAAGGAGGACACTGCCAGAGTGGTGACAGCAACAAAGGAGGACACTGCCAGAGTGGTGAGAGCAACATGGAAGACATCTGCCAAAGAGAAGGAGAGAAGGAAGAGAACTGAAGCTGTGAAGCGCCAAGAGCAGCAGGAGAGGCGAGAGCGTGAAGGCCAGGTGTACGGTGCTGGACAGTTCTAAAACCATCCATCTTCAATACCTGGCAAGGATTTGGCCATTGAAAGACTGTGAAGGCATCACAGTGATGAAATACAAACAGCAATGTGGCTGCAAGTTGTTAAAACTGAGTTTATTCATTGTCAAATTTATGTTTCTTTTCAAAGCCAAATTTCTCAAAACTGTCCTTTGTTTCACACGTACGAGTTTGCCCTCTCTGCTGTGTAAGCTACAGAGAAGCTGTCTCCATGGAAAAGTGCATGTATATGTAAAAATGACTGCTGAGTGCGATAAAACTATCTACAAATGTGTACAATTTATGGTTTTAATGCTACTGTCATTTTTCTTTGAAGTCAATGTTTTTCAATTTTTCGCTTGAAAATGAGGAGGGCACAGCCTCATGTGTGCATTTGAATAAGTCATTTAATGTGTTCATTGCACAGTTCTGATACTGTCCTTTAAATTGATTTCAATTTTAACTTATTTAGATACAGAGGTTATACATTTTTTAAAGGGGGCAAAAGTGTACCCGTTTTTATTGTTAATTCTGAGGAAATATTTGAATAAAATCTTTCCTACTGAACTCTGGTGTTTCAAAGTTGTAGAGGTAGACATCTATATGTGTGCAAAATTTCATGGCAATACCTTAAGTAGAAGCGGAGATACAAAAATACCTCAAAGATGATGCCAAGGGCCCCCTTAACACTCCCACACTCTACCACCAGCCATCTCCATTAACACTCCCACACTTTACCACCAGCCATCTCTATTCCCCCTCCCCCACTCTACCACCAGCCATCTCTATTCCCCCTCCTACACTCTACCACCAGCCATCTCTATTCCCCTCCCACACTCTACCACCAGCCATCTTTATTCCCCCTCCCACACTCTACCACCAGCCATCTCTATTCCCCCTCCCACACTCTACCACCAGCCATCTCTATTCCCCCTCCTACACTCTACCACAAGCCGTCTCCACTACCACTCCTACACTCTACCACCAGCCATCTCCATTACCACTCCCAGTTTCTGTACCTGCTTACCTGTCGTATAGCTTGATCATATTCTGGAATGTTGCGTGGCAGGAAGCCTGGGTTGACTGTGTTGGCATGATAAAGGCTGATCCACATGCAAATGTTGACCACAAAGAAAAGGATGTGTAATGGCTGAAGCTCATAATACGTTTGTGGTATGCACTGAAACAAGAAAATCAAGCAATTACTGGACCAATAACCACGCCATACCTGTAACCACTTCGAAGCTCGTGTAACTTCTGACCAACAAGCACCACATGCCATACCTATAATCAACAATGATCAGCTACAGCACTGACATGAGGCTGCACTTGAGGTGAGCCGGAGTCTCAATGACCCACAATAATGACCCAAGGGTCTCAATGATCCAGAATTTTAATGACCCAGGAATCTCAGTGACCCAGAATTGTGACACAATAGTCTCAATGACCCAGACTTTTAATGACCCAGGAGTCTCAATGACCTTGAATTTCAATTATCCAGAGTCTCAATGACCCAGACGCAGTAACAACAATACGATGTTGTGACTGTTAGCACTGGCTACAATGACTGTTGTAAGTTGAGGCAGCTCTCAGCAGAGATTGATAAATGAGCCAGAGATACAAGGCCACCAGAGGCCACCACCCACCTTAAAAATGTACATGGGGTATCCCCACAACAAGACACTGACAAGGAAGAAGAGGAGGGGGCCCTTGGTGTTGCCAGGGGGGCCGAAGATGATGGACCTGAAACACAAGTCACACACTTCTGCAGCACATGACTGTTTCTGCTGGGTTGGCTGGTGGAGGAGGGCTGGCAGATGGGGTGGGCTGGGAGGTGTGTACAAATACTTAATTAAAATCATTGTTAAATATGTCAAGATTTGTTAAAAACAAATCTTCACTGATAAAGAGCAAATCAGCAAGTCTGTCATGAGCTCAGATCCAAAGCAAGAGAATACTTCTTTTGCATAAGTAGTGACAGGGCAAGAAAATACTTCTGTTGCATGAACAGTGATAGGGCAAGAAAATACTTCTGTTGCATGAACAGTGGTAGGGCAAGAAAATACTTCTGTTGCATGAACAGTGATAGGGCAAGAAAATACTTCTGTTGCATGAACAGTGATAGGGCAAGAAAATACTTCTGTTGCATGAACAGTGATAGGGCAAGAAAATACTTCTGTTGCATGAACAGTGATAGGGCAAGAAAATACTTCTGTTGCATGAACAGTGGTAGGGCAAGAAAATACTTCTGTTGCATGAACAGTGATAGGGCAAGAAAATACTTCTGTTGCATGAACAGTGGTAGGGCAAGAAAATACTTCTGTTGCATGAACAGTGATAGGGCAAGAAAATACTTCTGTTGCATGAACAGTGATAGGGCAAGAAAATACTTCTGTTGCATGAACAGTGATAGGGCAAGAAAATACTTCTGTTGCATGAACAGTGGTAGGGCAAGAAAATACTTCTGTTGCATGAACAGTGATAGGGCAAGAAAATACTTCTGTTGCATGAACAGTGGTAGGGCAAGAAAATACTTCTGTTGCATGAACAGTGATAGGGCAAGAAAATACTTCTGTTGCATGAACAGTGGTAGGGCAAGAAAATACTTCTGTTGCATGAACAGTGGTAGGGCAAGAAAATACTTCTGTTGCATGAACAGTGATAGGGCAAGAAAATACTTCTGTTGCATGAACAGTGATAGGGCAAGAAAATACTTCTGTTGCATGAACAGTGGTAGGGCAAGAAAATACTTCTGTTGCATGAACAGTGATAGGGCAAGAAAATACTTCTGTTGCATGAACAGTGGTAGGGCAAGAAAATACTTCTGTTGCATGAACAGTGATAGGGCAAGAAAATACTTCTGTTGCATGAACAGTGATAGGGCAAGAAAATACTTCTGTTGCATGAACAGTGGTAGGGCAAGAAAATACTTCTGTTGCATGAACAGTGATAGGGCAAGAAAATACTTCTGTTGCATGAACAGTGATAGGGCAAGAAAATACTTCTGTTGCATGAACAGTGATAGGGCAAGAAAATACTTCTGTTGCATAAACAGTGATAGGGCAAGAAAATACTTCTGTTGCATGAACAGTGATAGGGCAAGAAAATACTTCTGTTGCATGAACAGTGATAGGGCAAGAAAATACTTCTGTTGCATGAACAGTGATAGGGCAAGAAAATATTATTTCGCATAAATAGTGACAGGGCAACAAAATGAAACCTAAGATGGATGTTTGCACATTTTCAATGTCTACAGGCCACTTTGCACATTTTCAATGTCTACAGGCCACCTTGCACAGTTTCAATGTTTACAGGCCACCCTGCGCTGTCAATGTCTACAGGCCACCTTGCACAGTTTCAATGTTTACAGGCCACCCTGCACTGTCAATGTCTACAGGCCACCTTGCACAGTTTCAATGTTTACAGGCCACCCTGCACTGTCAGTGTCTACAGGCCACCTTGCACAGTTTCAATGTTTACAGGCCACCCTGCACTGTCAATGTCTACAGGCCACCCTTCACTGTCAATGTCTACAGGCCACCCTTCACTGTCAATGTCTACAGGCCACCCTTCACTGTCAATGTCTACAGGCCACCTTGCACAGTTTCAATGTTTACAGGCCACCTTGCACTGTCACTGTCTACAGGTCACCTTGCACAGTTTCAATGTTTACACGCCACCCTGCACTGTCATTGTCTACATCTACAGGCCACCCTGCACTGTCAATGTCTACAGGCCACCTTGCACATTTTTAATATTTACAGGCCATTCTGCACAATGTCAACAGGCCACTCTGCACATTTTTAATATTTACAGGCCACTCTGCACAATGTCAACAGGCCACTCTGCACATTTTTAATATTTACAGGCCACTCTGCACAATGTCAACAGGCTACTCTGCACATTTTTAATATTTACAGGCCACCCCCCACATTTTTAATATTTACAGGCCACCTTGCACTGTCAATGTCAACAGGCCACCCTGCACATTTTCAATGTTTACAGGCCACTTTGCACTGTCAATGTCTACAGGCCACCTTGCACTGTCAATGTCTACAGGCCACCTTGCACTGTCAATGTCTATAGGCCACTCTCCACAGTTAATGTCTACAGGCCATCTTGCACAGTTTCAATGTTGAAAGGCCACTTTGCACATTTTTTATGTTTACAGGCCACCCTGCACTGTCAATGTCTACAGACCACTCTGCACTCTCTGCACTGTCAACGTCTACAGGCCACCTTGCACTGTCAATGTCTACAGGCCACCTTGCACTGTCAGTGTCTACAGGCCACCTAGCACTGTCAATGTCTACAGGCCACCTTGCACTGTCAGTGTCTACAGGCCACCTAGCACTGTCAATGTCTACAGACCACTCTGCACTCTCTGCACTGTCAACGTCTACAGGCCACCTTGCACTGTCAGTGTCTACAGGCCACCTTGCACTGTCAGTGTCTACAGGCCACCTAGCACTGTCAATGTCTACAGGCCACCTTGCACTGTCAGCGTCTACAGGCCACCTTGCATCTTGGCTTCAGTCTCTAGAAACTACTGCCTCCTACAGTCTTGTTTTAACAATCAACTGACCTGTGTTTGCTTTCTCCACACTAAATGTCCCTGTGAACTGTCTTGTGGCTGAATTGGTACTTAAGGGGACTTCTGAATTTAATGGGGAGTCTTTAGCATTTGAAAAATCCACTACTTTATAGATCTGTCTGGATGCCAAAGTGTCTGTATCAGTACTATTACTGGCATGTGAATTAGTAGGATTCCAGTTCGGCTGCATATGCCCACCACCCGTCTCATCCCCCAGCCTACAGTGGGGACCTGGTCCCCGAGGGTGGGTGACCATGCAGTTGTCTATCAACCAGTCTTCAGCACCTCCAAATCAAGGGGCTTGTTTCTCCACACACAAATGGGAAAAGGTGAAACAAAGGTAAAACACCCCACCAACTCGTATCACTGCTTCAAAGTTGTAGCTACAGCAAACATGCATGCACAGAGTTTCAACTGATCAAGCCTGAGAATGATTATTGTGCTGTGCAATAGTAAATGTGCTGTGCAACAGTAAACTGGCCTAACCAGAAGTCTATCCTGGGTAAGACGCTGGTCCTGAACTGTGCCTCCTTCTTCAGGTAGCTGACAATGGCATCATGCTTCCTCCCTACCGCCAGCATCAGCGGAGTTTTGCCATTTTTGTCTGCCAAGTCAATCTCAACACCATCCTGAAACACATACACATTACAGTCTAAAATTGTTGAAAGTGTCAGCTTAAGGGTCTGGTGCAGATGCATGCGCAAGGCACCACTGGTACAACCCTTAGCATGCTGATGTGACATGCAGTCAATTCAAATTTGATCTTCAGTTGAGTTACACAATGACCAAGTTTTCCTGAGAGATGTTAGATAAAAATCATCTCTGACCTCTACAGCCCAGTTAATGTTGCTGTCAATGCAGGCACTCACCTGTTCACACAGCTCTCTGACAGCAGTGATGTTGCTGTTAATGCAGGCACTCACCTGTTCACACAGCCCTTTGACAGCACTGATGTTGCCATTAATGCAGGCACTCACCTGTTCACACAGCTCTCTGACAGAAGTGATGTTGCTGTTAATGCAGGCACTCACCTGTTCACACAGCTCTTTGACAGCAGTGATGTTGCTGTTAATGAAGGCACTCACCTGTTCACACCTGTTCACACAGCTCTTTGACAGCAGTGATGTTGCTGTTAATGCAGGCACTCACCTGTTCACACAGCTCTTTGACAGCAGTGATGTTGCCATTGATGCAGGCCAGGTGGAGTGGCGTTTGCCAGTAGTTGTCCTTCTGTCGTGGATTGAAGCCAGAGTAGATCAGCAGTCGCATCAACTCTGAGTAACCTAAAACCACAATAGTTGGAGAAGCAGACCTGTTTACCCCTTAAATGCACAAGTGTAGTTTGGGTAGTCTAAATGTGTAGTCAGGAGGTACGATGTGTAGTCATAGTGCATCAGTTGAAACTTGACCGATTTATCATTCATACATTCAGATTCTCATTGAGTCATTCTCACTCGAGTCAAAATAACGCAGAAACTTAATAAAACAACAAATACAATTATTTTGCTGTAGTGTAAGTGTAGTTTTTTTTCTTCTTTTTTCCTTTTTCTTGTTTTTTTTCCTAAGTTACAAATTTAGATAAGATTATCAGTTTGTGCAACACACACACTACGCACATGCACACACTCTCTCTCTCTCCGTTTCTATGCGCTTGAATTTATATAATTTTGAGAATCAGAAGACCACAGTGCCTAAAAATGTAAGTCATAAACATAAGGCGACAGCATGGCACTGCTAGCACGGTCTCAGCCACACACAAGTGGTGTAGATCCGTTCAGGTCTCTTGCTGGGTCGTGCACATGTGAATGTGGGAAAATTGCAGACAACAGCTTGAATCAAATTGAGAATGCAGTTGTACAGATCAGTCTGCCAGTCACCCAAAGTGATGTGTAGACCCCCCTCCCCTGTGTAAACCCCCCTCCCCTCTGTGTACAAACAACCCCGGCCACAAGCGCCCTACTCCTAGTACAATTTTTCTGGACCTCACAACAGTGTGAGCAACAAATGTTCTCATTGGCTGATCCCCAACAAAGTAGCCAATCACAATGAACGTTCTTTGTAATGATGATTAAAAACGCGCAAGGGAGATAACTCTAAAGACTAGTGCTATCGATGTTTGTAAGTGCGGAAAAACTATGTTTGCTGCATTAAAACGAGAGAGAGGAAGAAGGGCGGGGAAAGGAAGAAAGAGACAGACTTGAAGCTGGAAAAAACAACAACTTTCCAGTCGCTTTGAATTCCTTGTAGGACTTGCTCTCAACAGGTTGCTTACAGTCAAATCGACCGCCATGAAAGTCCGATTTGCAAATGGTGCAAAGAACAAGTTCGCTGCCTTTCCTCGAACTGGAAGATGAAGGAACCAAACATGATAAGCTTCGTGATAATCTGGGAGAAATTTCTGGGATGGAACTTTCTTCCTTTTAATCGCAGTAGCAGAGCCTTTGGAGGCTAACACTTATTTTCTTCTGAAGAAGTTTCATACGCTCGCTTCTTCGACTCGGACATTTTCTCCCAATTGAAGTGAGTTTCGGCTGCGTTCACAACCTATGTTTGCACCAAAACCAGCGTCACTATTGCAAGACTTGATGCGCGCGTATCATAAGCGGGCCCACATACCTTTTGAACACGGCAGCCGTGTCAAAAAATAGGATCGCATCAAAAAAGAGGACCGAATCACTTGTCACTATCGCGTAGCCAAAACGAAGTCATTTGCGTAGCTCGTGTAATGCAAGCGTAGATGTGTAGTTTGGGCTTCAAATGTGTAGTTTTCTACGCCAATTGCGTAGACTAAACAGGTCTGGAGAAGACATCAAAAGATGTGTAAAACAATTGCTATTTTATACTTGAAGCAATTTAAAAGACTAAGACACTCTGTCAGTTTTTGCACAAAGCGATTTAGAAGACTGTGACACAACTGTCACCTTATACATGAAAGGACCTAGAAGACAAGGACACAATGGTCATTTTATACATGAAGAGACCCAGAAGACTGGGACACAGCTGTCACCTTATACATGAAAGGACCTAGAAGACAAGGACACAATGGTCATTTTATACATGAAGAGACCCAGAAGACTGGGACACAGCTGTCACCTTATACATGAAAGGACCTAGAAGACAAGGACACAATGGTCATTTTATACATGAAGAGACCCAGAAGACTGGGACACAGCTGTCACCTTATACATGAAAGGACCTAGAAGACTAGGACACAATGGTCATTTTATACATGAAGAGACCCAGAAGACTCGGACACAACTGTCATTTCACGTACAAGGAGATTTTGAAGACTGGGACACAAATGTCATTTTATACCTGGTAAAAAAGACAAAAAGAAGAAGACTAGGACATAACAGTCACCATTTACAAGAAAAGATCTGGAAGACTGGGACACAACCATTATTTTATGCTCAAAGAAATTTGGAAGACTTGGACACAACTGTCATGTTAGGCATAAAGAAATCTGGAGGACTGCCCAGGGCAGAAAATGTCATTTTATGCATAAAGAGATTTGGAAGACTGAGACACAATTGTACTTTTATGCCTCAAGCAATTTGGATGATTGGAATAAACAGAAGAAGAAAAATCCGTTACAAAAGTGCTATCACATGAGCAAGATATAATATTACTAGTAAGTTATTAACAATGTTTACATTGCCTTTGATTTTGGCTACATAGTTATTCAGCAGTATGCCCTAAACTGACACCAACATTTGATAAAATAGTTTGCAACAAAGGTGGCAGTTTGTCACAGAAATTTGGAACATGGTGTCACGTGGTAAATTTAAGAATGTAAGGAACTGATAAAATGACCTTTGGTATATGTATGCAACTTTTTGTGCTGACTTTGAAATATTCTGATGTTGCGAAATTCTTTTGTTAAACAAAAATGTAATAAAATCAGGTTACATTATGGATAAAATATTTTTCCTGCATTATGTGGACATTTATTTTTTTACATATAATATGCTGTGATCTTTCAATGGTAATGTCATTTCTGACACATAGGTAGGTGATGCATAGTAATACCTTTTGTGAAAATGTGCAATCCTGTAAACCCACTATATAAGGAACTATATAATTATAAGGATGAAATACACCTATGGATAGGTAGGAAAGCACCTATCAATCTCACCTTACAATATGATTGTGATTCTACGATTAAAAGTAACTCACACAATGTTCATCAAATAATCCTGCCTATGACTGTATTGATTAATTTAATGAGTTATTTCATGCAGTCACACATCTTACTTCTGCCTGTGACTGTATTTAATGAGTTATTTCATGCAGTCACACATCTCACTTCTGCCTGCGGCTGTATTTAATGAGTGTTATTTCATGCAGTTACACATCACACTTCTGCCTGTGACTGTATTTAATGAGTGTTATTTCATGCAGTCACACATCTCACTTCTGCCTGTGACTATTTAATGAGTGTTATTTCATGCAGTCACACATCTCACTTCTGCCTGCGACTGTATTTAATCAGTGTTATTTCATGCAGTCACACATCTCACTTCTGCCTGTGACTATTTAATGAGTGTTATTTCATGCAGTCACACATCTCACTTCTGCCTGCGACTGTATTTAATCAGTGTTATTTCATGCAGTCACACATCACACTTCTGCCTGTGACTGTATTTAATGAGTGTTATTTCATGCAGTCACACATCTCACTTCTGCCTGTGACTGTATTTAATGAGTGTTATTTCATGCAGTCACACATCTCACTTCTGCCTGTGACTGTATTTAATGAGTGTTATTTCATGCAGTCACACATCTCACTTCTGCCTGTGACTATTTAATGAGTTATTTCATGCAGTCACACATCTCACTTCTGCCTGTGACTGTATTTAATGAGTGTTATTTCATGCAGTCACACATCTCACTTCTGCCTGCGACTGTATTTAATCAGTGTTATTTTATCCATTTCACTCCGGATTGTGACTGTACTCAGTAGGTGTTATGTTTCACACATTCACCCATCTCAGTTTTACCTGTGACATCAGTCAGTGAGTCAATGCATCTTATTTTACAAATGCATTCACCCATCACACTTCTGCCCATGAATGTACTCAGCGGGTGTTATATTTCCCCACCTTCACATTTCACTTCTGCCTGTGACTGTACTGAAGAGGTGTTATTTCACACCTTCACCATCAGACCCACCTTTGAATGCTGCCCAGTGCAAGGCATTGTCCCCATCCTTGTCGGTCAGCTGCAGTCGCGCCCCCTTGCCCATCAAGTAGCCCGCCAGCATGGTCTGTCCATACTGGCAAGCCACAATCAGCGGCGTGCAGCCCTTGTTGTCCATGGCGTCAATGGAAACTCCAGCCTGAATGAGAATGTCCACCACCGCTATGTGGCCATTGACCGAAGCCCAGTGAATTGGCTTTGCACCCAGATCATTGTTGCTGGCTTCATCCACTGGTCCCTGCACCGAGCAAATAAAGGCTTTCAACACCACACCATCATGAAGTCTGCAGCACCGACTTAGCAGAGGATGCCCAGTTACCACTGATTCACATTATACAGACAGAAAATAGACCTGTCTGCAGACAAACAAGGACAAACAAATGCCCACATAAAGGCACACAAATGATAAGACAGTAAAAGTGGCATCTACCTCCCCCTCCAGGCCTTTGGGTTTGTTTCCTCTTCTCCACCTGACTTTACAATGTGACACAATAATGTGAATACATTTTGTGGGAGTGTATACTAATGACACTAGCAACATACTTTACAAAGTGACACAATAATGTGAACAAGTTTTGTGTGAATGTATACTAATGACACTAGCAACATACTTCACAAAGTGACACAATAATGTGAATTAGTTTTGTGTGAATGTACACTAATGTCACTCGTAACATATTTTACAAAATGACACAATAATGTGAATAAGTTTTGTGTGAGTGTATATGAATGACACTAGCAACATACAAAGTGACACAATAACGTGAATAAGTTTTGTGTGAGTGTTTATGAATGACACTAGCAACATACATTACAAAGTGACACTGACAAAATAAGTGAATAGGTTTTGTGTGAGTGCATATCTGTGAATACAACCCCAGTGCTACCCTTCATTGTACAAAGCCTTACTAAGCTGTGTAGTGTAACGCTAACAGTTTCCCATACTCAGACTGTGCTGTCATCTGAATGGTTCCTCATCAGCACTGTGCCAGGTTAGTGTCAATCACTGTAACACTGTGTCTGAATTTTAACACAATGTTGGGGACCCAGATCCCAAGAGGTGGGTAAGAGGGAACTTATAATTAACTTATATTTATTCTTATGTACTTAAAAGCTTGCACTGCCTCCTGCAGAATGATATGCATAAAGATGGGCAGTGCTGTGAGCCATTAGGAGCACAGTCACAAGACCACATCCAATTCTGCAGACAAGAGTCAGTGAAAATGGAAGACTAACGACAAAGTGTTTACCTTGTTCTCAATGATAAATCGGAGGATGGTGGTGTGTCCGCCAAGGCAGGCCCAGTGAGCAGGCGTGTGTCCTTTTTCATCGCGACTTGACAAAACCCCGACTCCTTCTTGCTCTACTATCGTCTGCACCGGGATAAGCATCCTGGGTGAAAAATACATAAGTTAGTATAACAAAGCACTTTAATGCAACGTTAACTGTTGAACCATGCCCAGTCTGTATCTTTATGCTGCAATACAAATGAGTGGCAAAATAAAAAGCAGCAGCTGATGAACTATAGACTTATGATCTGAAAGTGAAACTGAGTTTACTCTCAGTCGCACACCCGGTGATAATTGCCATCTGATGAACTATGGACTTATGATCTGAAAGTGAAACTGAGTTTATTCTCAGTCACACACCAGGTGATAATTGCCATCTGATGAACTTATGATCTGAAAGCAAAACTGAGTTTACTCTCAGTCACACACCTGGTGATAATTGACATCTGATGAACTATGGACTTATGATCTGAAAGCAAAACTGAGTTTACTCTCAGTCACACCCTGTGATAATTGCCATCTAGGTCATTGTGGGGTTCTGTACTGTGTCCCTAATATCTGTCCAGCGCTGTCCATTCCCTTCTTTGATTCTACAATTTGTAAGGAAAACAATCACACAGGCCTGTTTACTCAGTATTAATTAAACTGGTCCAGTGACTGCATGTCCCACTATTTGTTTGTTTGCCTTGTGTATTTCAATAATTTGATGATAATATAACCACTATGTATTGGCTACAGAAGGCATAACATAATGTTCTCATTTTGACAACTGGGAAAACAGCATGCATAAGCCATAACCTCCGCATGCACATACACTGATAGTGATACAGCACACAAGACAGGATCATCCAAACAAATTGGGTCTGAACACTTTAATTTTTAGGCAATTCCATATTGCTCAGCATCACAAAATATGGACACATCATTTGATCTCAGTAGTATTTTTTTTTAAATTTAGCATGAACTGTATCAATCTATGACCCTCAGTCAGACAGTCTCGATCCTTATTTTTGAAAAAGAATCATCAGGAACCAGGAAACACATCTGAAACTTAAGAATTTATACTATTCTGCATTCTGTGCCATTTCATTTATTTGCTCCATTAACACTATAACAGTGATGTAAACAATTGCAATACTTTTACTCTGCACCATGTACCAACTGAAAATATAGCTTGACAAAAACAAGCAGCAATATCAAATCTCCATACATTTTGCTCATGATCTAACACCAACTCTAGCAACAAGCGAAAGGATGGACCAGCCTACCCTACAAGCCATTTGGGTAAAATCCAAGGAGACGGTCAGAAATTCCTAGACCATTTAAAAAGTTGTTTAGGGTCACAAATATCATCACAATCATTAAATGAGATCCATATCTGCCGATTACAGCCAAAATCTGCAACAAAAGATGAGTTTTTTTCACATATTTTTGTCTTTGATTGTCAGTTCGAGTCAGCTCATCAGTGTTGCCCTTTGACCTAGTTTCCCAGTAACAATGTGAACGCTTCCTTATGCCGATTTTGGCAAGACAATCGTACTCACAACTGAACGTTCTCAGATTGCAATTTTTTTCATTCATTTTCCACGGCTTTTAATTACTGTTGCTTGTTTAATGAGGCCGCTTACCTAGCACTGTAGCAGCACTTCTTCGGCTTCGTTTGCCATTTGCTATCCATGAGGCCAACTCGAAACAATCAAAGACAAAAATATATACACATTTTTTGCGGATTTTGGCTGTAATCGGTAGACTACTAGATATGGACCTCATTTAATGATTGTGATGATATTTGTGACCCAAAATAACTTTTAAAACGGTCCAGAAATTTCCGACCATCTCCTTGGGTTTTACCGCCATTTGATTAAGCTTTAGATATGTATGTGTGTATATACAATGGGGTAACCATGGATAAGGTTCAAAACAAAGTCTGAAGTACTGTACTTCATTTATGAGTTCCACATGTGTTTGTTTACTAAGGATTCACATGTCTGCTCTCTTGGTTACCACTGTGCAACAATGTTCAACTAGAGTTTCCAAGTTGTTGTCGGAGTTCATTTCTTGCACTGTGTTTCAAAATCATATAATTATCAATCGTGCAGTTCACGTCAAGATGTTATAATTAAGATTTTCAGAACAGACGGTAAATCGTCAGGCGACTTGAAAGTATTTCCCCCCCTAAATCGTTGCAGACGCCAAATGTCAAGGTGGTACCACTTCACAGGTTTTATGCGAAAGACCTTACCCTGATTTGATGGCTTCAAAGATCGGTGCAGATTTAGTTCCATTTCCCTTGTCATCCCCTGGAAAAGTTGCACCTGGAGGATAATTGTGCTGATTAGGCGCAGGACTGGAAAGAGAAGATGCCGCAAACGGCAACCCGTACGCACTCGCTCCCGACATGATTCCGCATGTAAGGCAAAGCCGGTTTTCCACCCTAAAATAAATAAAGTTTCGAAGTTGCTCAAAATAATAACTGTGTTTTAATCAACTAACTGCACTGGATTTTGCTTTTCTCTTACGGTAAAGTTCAATGGTGTAAATATTTCTTCATGATGTTACTGAATTCGAATGCATACTATTAGCTTTACATGAATCGATCAAACATGGCAGCAGCAATGGACGTTGATGCAACTGAAGATTACGGAGAAGGCCCGAGCGCTTCGTCTGACAAAGGAAAGAAGAGATTTGAAGTGAAAAAGGTACGGAATAAATAAAAAATGTTTTGGTGTATTGTCCCAGTGTCTGGCTAATTTGTTCAACTCAACATATCCAGTCCTGAAATAGTGATTAATAAGGTCTAAAAATACAATCTCTTTTTCTCTGCAAGCGACCAATTTCTTTATCTTCTTGATGAATTACGTTGGCTGCGCCTAATTCTGGCACAAACACAGGTATATTTATAATAAGTACAAGTTTACACTGAGGACATGAGGGGATGTGCTTGGGAGAGTGAGATTAAATAAATTGAAACAAACAAAATGGAACAAAACGAGATAAAAATTAAACAAATGACGTCATCAAGAATTTATTCAGATTATATTCATGTGGTAGTGTTAAGTGAAGATGGAGAAAAATCCCTGCAGTGTTCTTTTCGGGTCTCAGATTAGGCCAGACCGGCTAGCAAAGCACCCCCTGGATCCGGACCCTAACTGGTACAGCCCGAGCCCCAAACTCCAAGCACTGGTTTACGACATCCTCCTTTCAAACACTGCCGTATTTAGTTACGCCGTAGGGTCCAGAAAACTGTCAGCTAATGAGCAGTTTTTTGTTGGTGCTTAAACAGTAGTAAGGTTAATTTATTCCAAACAAATAAAACAAGGCGTGTCATTTATAGCCACCAACAAAGTTTACACCAGCGCAAATAAAACCACAATCGTTTGAATTGAGACAGAACTTTTTCTTACCAGGGGTGGATGCATCTCATGTTTACGTGCGTGCTTTGGCACTAGGTTGCTTCAACAGTCATATTAGTACCTGAACCTTTTGGAGGGCGCTGACCGCATCACTAAACAGCTGCGTGGAGATAAAGAGTACCCCCACAGTGGCGTAACTAAATCTGGCAGAGTTTGGAGGAGGGTGCCAGAAAGCAATGCTTGGAGTGTGCCCAAGCCTCTCAACAACCCTGACTGAAAAATAAATAAATATAACAATAATAATGAGACTTTAAGAGGTGTTTAATCTGTTGTTGCTTTGTCAGAGGTATAGATCTCTGAACTCAAGACTTAAAGGACAAGTCCAAGGTTTGAGGTGATTTTTGACAAGATTTCTGTTAAAGTTCACTGAGAACAATGATGTAGGTGAAATTGTGATCTGAAGGTTATAAATGCACGAAAACAGGCATTTTCTGTCGTACCGAAAGCGTTGCCATGACGCTGAAAATCATGTGCACATATGCACACGCCGTCACTCTGGGGAGTTGCTGCAACATGGGTAGTAACCACAGGGTTACCGACTTGGAAAAATTTCAGTTCGAATGAGGGGGGTAGTCTCGACGTTTAATGAGACCTCTCATTCTTTCTTTGTGTGGGGTAGTTCGTGAGCGTCTGTTGCCCTGCCATGTTGTTGTCACTGCTTAGTGGGTTGTATTGTGTACACAGATTATGTGTATCCAGCCTTTGTCGTGTTGCTCGCAGACATTTCTTGCCTTCTGTTTCTTTTCAGAAAGTGTTGTTATTTTCTCTCTTTTCCCCTTCTTTTTCACCATGCATTCTTTCTTTTTTATCTTTGGAGTATTGGCCATTTCGTACCCACTTGTTTAGTTATTAGCTACCTGATTAGGTCAGCCATTTTGAATTTCTCTTGTCGTCTGCATTTGTTTACATCCCAATGCTTTGTCATCGGTAGTCCTGATTAGCATTTTACTTTATCAGTCTGCAGCCTTTGTTTTTCTAGATGGAAGCCGGGTTAGTTTAGAGTTAGTTATGGTTAATTTGGCTTTCCATCTGTTTGTTGTTGGCACAGTAATTTTTGCTCAGTGCTCTTATGACTAGTCGTCCACTCCTTTGTTGCAGACAGTAGTCTGTTAGACTGTTATGATTTGGTGGTGTGTGTTTTTTGTGTGTGTATGTGTGTGTGTGTGTTTTTCTTCCACCTTATGCTTGCAGGTAGGCAACTGTTTGTGGTTTTGATATAGTTTCAGCTGTTTTGTTTCTTTCATTTGGTGTCAGCTGTTTGCTTGCCTGATTAGGGCAGCCATTTTTTGTTTGCCACCAGCATTTGTGGTTTGGTCTTTCTTTCTTTGCCACAGGCATTTGTGTTCTTTCTTTCTTTGCCACAGGCATTCATGTACAGTCTCCTTCTTTCGCAGCCTTTTCTGCCATAAGCATTCATGTTAGACGTTTTATCTTTGCCTTGTTAGTGCTTGTTTCAGGGTATTAGCGTATCTCACAATTTTTTGTATCATGCTGAACGCTTCCTGCTCGTCAGCTTCATCCTTGGAGATTCAAACTGGAACTTGTTCCAAGTCGGTTACCCTGTGGACAGACCTACAAATTTTGCTTTGAAGCAAACCCCATTTGGTATTCCACCATAAAGTTTACAAAATTGCATTCAGCGAAGTGCTCGCTACACAAATGGGCATGACTGAGGCGCAGCATCAAAGTCAGCTTGTTTGAATTGTACAAATTTGACCCATTTTCACCTCACAATGGGTCGATTCTGCAGGAACACATACATAGTTATGCTTTGGGTTGCTTGTGTGTTGTTACAGCTTGTTGCAACACAGTAGGCCAGCATGGTTAGAGCTATTTGTCAACCACACACATAAACATTCAATGAACAGTCTAAGATGGCAACCGCACTGACTCCCCAGACTGTCACTTCCAAAAAAATCACATGACTGATGGAGAACCCGAGACAGCAGTCTTGGCCAGCCTACAGAAAATAAAATCAATTAAAAACCAACATAAACATTTTATTTTTATTTTTTATTTCATTAAATCTAACTAGTGACTTATTTCGATGGTCATTTTGCATACTTAGAAACCTTCGACTTTTTCTTTAAAGGAGGCCAAGATGGAGCTGTGGCAACAGTTTTGGGGAGGCTATTCCACTCAAGGATGCTGCAGGAGAACAAAGTCTGTTGCTGGTACTGGGTCTAGTGGCAGGGTATAACTTAAAGAGGGAAAAGGAATTTGTCTGGCAGCAACTTTTTTTCTGGTTTGCTGATGTTGGGGCGTGCTTCTGGCCTTTTTTCAGCGACCAGTCCAGCTCATCAAGCATGGCACTTTTGGCAGTCATTATATCATAGACTCATACTGGATGTTGGCTCCTACAAGTTTGTAGTCCTGCATGGGCCACCTTGCTACATGCCTCTGGACATACTCAGTGAAGTCACTGTAGCTGATGGTGTAGCCACTGTAAACCCATACAGCATACTTCGCTCTCCAGAAGTGGCCTCTCTAGGCTGCTTCCTTCACCCTGAGGCTACAGATGTGTAGATTGTGCCTGACAACGCCCATGGACATGGTCCTGTTCAGTATCATTGTCAGTAATGTGCAGCATGTCCCATCCCAGGTCATTGGAGAGTGTCATTCCAAATAGGCGTTTGGCACTGGTGATATTTTGGAGTTGGAGGCCATGCAGGAAGTAGGAGCCAGTAACTAATTACTATAAGTATATGCTGAATTTGATGTGGTGTAAATATTGTACTGCAGTTTGGATCTTCTTCTTTTTTCTCTTCTTTTCCTTCATAATAATGAAAATTACCCTGATCATGGAATTGACTATACAGTGACATTTCATGGGAAGCAGATGTCAGTTTAGTGGTTGGGTTATTTCTGTTTCTGTAGCATTATAATTGATACGTCACTAGCATCCAGGAATCTGACATTGGTACGACGAGTTGAGGTGTGCAGCAGTGCAAAGCACTCAGCACTGTCTGAGTAGACTTTCTTTTAAGTTCAAAATTTAATCAGTGATCAGATTCTGATCTTTTACTGCCTTAATTTTAGCTAAGAAAGGATCACCAAGTCTGATCATGATGAGGCCAGTCATCCATCTACTGATCTAGGAAGAGTGGGTGACACTGTGAGCACTCATAGATCTGAAAGGCCAAAAGTAAACACAACTGAGCAGTTATAACATGGGTTAATGACTGTTTCATGCTAGACTCTACACTCACCCCAACATTTTCTCAAATTCGGGGCAGACTACAAAAGTCTTTTGGATGATTAATTATTGTTAACCAAGCCCAGGTTTTTTCAGTACTTGAAAAATGTTAGTTCAGTCAACCTGTCTCTTTTTCACGCATCCCTGTTGCGTAGTAAATTTATTTATATAACAAAATCAAATGAGGGAGGGCCATGGTCCTTTGTCTTATTTGTGTGTACATGATGTTGATGTTCATGGAGAGATACTGCGGAGAATGCGGCCTAGTCAACTGTGGAAGGACTTAAGTGAAGGGGCTGAAGAACAAATTTCTTGGAACAAATGCATACATTCATTACATGTAATGATGTATTCTTAATCTTACTCTTGATTTTGCTGGTTTATGCTTGTAATTCTTGTTTTTTCTTCTTTGGGGCATTTCGTTTTAAATATTTAGGATTCAGCTTTCTGTATCAAACTATCATATCATTATCAGTTATGAATCTGAATATCTTGAAAACAAACCACAAAGTTTTGGAAATTGCTTTTGCCAAGTGTGGTTGAAATGTCAGTACACCACAATCATATGCGTATACATGTATTGGACTCTGAGTCTGAAGCACAAGCAGCTGCTTTGACATCACAGAAATTCAAAACTGCTAAGTCTGCACAGAGAAAACCAAGCCACATTCATGTGCATGTGTTTATATGTGAGCAAGTGCTCTTTGTATATGTTTCTACATTAATCCCGCCCTGCTTAACGGATCATCGCAATTTCATTTACTGTACTATCAGTAACCCGGGAACCGGAGCAGACGACACTTTTGTTTTGAAGCGCGGCGTGTGGTGTAACGCCACATGGCCTATACACAGCCGACCGGCGATAGCCGCCAGTGCGCGGCATTTTCAATTTTCTCCCTTAACATTTTGACCGCTTGTTTGTTTACCTACTCTTTATTTACTTAGTCCTTTTCATGCACTAAGCCATGAGTAATATATTTTGGCATCTTAGAATGTTTATGTAACGTTTATTTAGACACAGGATCGAGCTTAGCCGATGCCTCTCAAGGTCCATTCTTTTTATAGCCATCGTCTGCATGGCGCACTTTGTTTAGTACTAGTAAATAGTAGTGAAACGTTTTGATTCGATTAAAGTAATTCTGTGTTGATCAATACTTTGTGGTATAGTATTTTGCTTAGCTGACTTCATGTTTAGTGTTTATTTTGGGTTGAAATTAACTTATTAAGTATTGTGTACTGTAGAAGCTAAGTTGTACTACTTAATATCACTATCAGTGCTGCTGCAACTAAGATTACGCGCCCCAGGCGAAAGTTCGCACCGATTGTTTTAGTACTAGTCTTTCAGTTTGTCTTGCTTCTGTTACAGAGCGTTGTATTGTCATTGTTATGTACCATTTTAACCGTGGGAGCGTGTTCTTTATTCTGATGTAAGTTTTAGTGACAGTTATATTTTGCACATTGTGTTAGTTGTGATTTGGTTGTACGAATCTGTTTATAGACAGGCGCAAGCCACGCTTCCCACTCTGGTTGTAAATAAAATAAGTCATGTGTGTACATTTTGTTTATACAGTTTAAAAGACTGTAACTGTAGCTTTTATTTGATGTTTTTCATGTTTTAATTGGTTTAGTTATTGTAGATGAAACTGTATTTGTGCAGGCCAGGGAAACACAGTTGTCAGCCATTTTGTGGTCCAGAGGGGCAATTTTACTGTAGTGATAGCGTGTGTTCCCTGTGGCCCGCGCCGTTCTCTTATCTATGCGTGAGCGTGAGGATTTTGTATGTGCTGAAAATTGTCTGCGGCTGAGAAAGTAAAACCTGATTGCTGCTATTCGCCTGCTGTGGTCTCCACTTTATTGACTCCGCTGCCTGTGTCCTGTCCTTTGACCACTCTGCACCATTACAAATATATAACATTTTAGGATACATACAGTACATTTTAGTTTATGGTTAATGTCAGTTTTAAACTAGTTTGTTATTCAAAATGACATAGGAATAGAGGGGAGAAAGATTGTGTGTTTGTTTTGAATCTGATGAGTGAGTATCAAGTATCTCTACGATGTCCATCAACCATGCATGTAAAATTGCGTATCTGACAAGACTTACATATGCAGGTTTGAGGTTTTGCATAGATATGGATTGTTTGCTCTTCTGGTGTGTTTTAATGCACAATGAACCAGTTGCAGACATCAGTTACAGTTGCTTTGTTTTTGTTTTTTCAGTGGAATGCTGTTGCTTTATGGGCTTGGGGTAAGTACTGCACAAGCATAAAATAAAAAGTACAAGTGGCATATATATATTTAAAATTGGATGGAGTATGATTGCAAGTTTTCTGAATCGTTGGAAGCCCCATGACATTGCCAGGGCGTGTTCCCTAAATCAGTGGCATGCCCATCACCATTCCAGGGCATGTTCCCTCAATCTGTGGCATGCCACATCACCATGCCAGGGCATGTTCCCTCAATCTGTGGCATGCCACATCACCATGCCAGGGCATGTTCCCTCAATCTGTGGCATGCCACATCACCATGCCAGGGCATGTTCCCTCAATCTGTGGCATGCCCATCACCATTCCAGGGCATGTTCCCTCAATCTGTGGCATGCCACATCACCATGCCAGGGCATGTTCCCTCAATCTGTGGCATGCCACATCACCATGCCAGGGCATGTTCCCTCAATCTGTGGCATGCCCATCACCATGCCAGGGCATGTTCCCTCAATCTGTGGCATGCCACATCACCATGCCAGGGCATGTTCCCTCAATCTGTGGTATGCCACATCACCATGCCAGGGCATGTTCCCTCAATCAGTAGCATGCCTATTACCATGCCAGGGCATGTTTCCTCAATCAGTAGCATGCCTATCACCATGCCAGGGCATATTCCCTCAATCAGTAGCATGCCCATAACCATGCCAGGGCAACTCCTGTACTTTATCACCTGATTGCCAAGCCAGGGCAACTTCCAATGTTCCATGAAAAACATGCTGATTTTTTAAAACCTTTCCCCTCATTGTTCTTCATTTATAATTTTATTGTAGCTTAACCTTTCGTTGTTTGCTTTGTGGAACTTGAAGGAATCTGTTCTGAAAATTTACAGGTTGTTTTGTAGTGTACTATACCATCTAAAAAGCATTTTCTAAACCTTTTGTTTGTTTTAGTGCCTGTGTTAATGTATTTCTTCAGTTTGTCAGCCATTCTCACTTTAAACAAGTGTCCATTTTTGGATATTCATTTGATGACCCCTGCCCCCCAATCCTCTTTATTATTATTTAAATTATTTCTGGATGTAGTTAATACAATAGTAAAGACTTATGAAGTAGTTTGCTTATTTGGATCAATTGTATTAATTCAGCTTTGTAAAATGGATGATTTGCTGATACTGTTTTTTTCTTCTTTCCAGACATAGTTGTTGACAACTGTGCCATCTGCAGAAACCACATCATGGATCTCTGTAAGTTGTCCCAGGTGTTCCTCTCGGGAAACCTTTTTCTCTGCTGTTCTAACCTTCCCCAGAACGCACTCCAACCAAACAACAGCTAAACAGCACTCTCTTGTGGAATGAAGTAACGTGGGCATGGTGAAGAAATGAGGTGAATGAAGTAACTTGGGCATGGTGAAGAAATGAGGTGAATGAAGTAACTGGCATGATGAAGAAATGCGGTGAATGAAGTAACATGGGCATGGTGAAGAAATGAGGAGATAAATATTTTTGATTGGTTGGCAGTACTCTGAAGTCAGTGCATGATCCATCCAACTGGTCTTGCCTTTTTCAGTAAACGGGTAAACATTAGATGGTAGTTTATGGTGGATACTGTAGTACAGTACAGACACACACACAAAGACACTCGTGTACACAGGTGTTCACGCACAGGCATGCAAACACACACACACATGCTAACACATAAACATGGAGGCACTCACACAGGCATACACAGGTGTTTATAAACATGACACAAACATGCATGAACATGTATGCACACACACACACGCACGCATGCACACACACACACACACACAAATGCACACAAATACATGCGAACACACACACATACACATGACTGACAGTGTGACTTATGCAGATGAAAACAGAAAAGTATTATTTGATGTGAAATGTGTCATTGTCAGTCATGTAAAACAGTACATTTCTTTTCTTTTAGGCCCCATGCAGATGTAGTGATGTGATTCCACCTTTATCTTTGTGCCTGTAGGTGTTGAGTGGGGCCCATGCAGATGTAGTGATTTAATTCCATCTTTCTGTTCCTGTTAGTGTTGAGTGGGGCCCATGCAGATGTAGTGATTTAATTCCATCTTTCTGTTCCTGTTAGTGTTGAGTGGGGCCCATGCAGATGTAGTGATTTAATTCCATCTTTCTGTTCCTGTTAGTGTTGAGTGGGGCCCACGCAGATGTGATTTAATTCCACCTTTGTGTGCCTGTGGGAGTTGAGTGGGGCCCATGCAGATGTAGTGATGTGATTCAAAGTTTGTGTTTGTATGTGGAGCCCCAGACAGGTGAGAGATGGTGATTTGATTCCACCTTTGTCTTTGTCTGTAGGTATTGAGTGCCAGGCGAACCAAGCCTCAGCCACCAGCGAGGAGTGCACCGTGGCCTGGGGAGTGTGCAATGTAAGGCTTTTTACACTGCGAGGGAATAATGCACTTACCATAATGATAAGACTGACAGGTGCAGGTATTCCAGTCTTTGCAATTAATTGTAATCAACACAGTACTTGATCTCTGAAGCCTGATATTAAATGGCACTGCTTAATGTGCAAACTGTCTCCATGTAGAAAACTTCAAAAGGTACATTTTCCGTTACACCATGTACTGTACAAAAGTTCATTTATGTGACCGAGTCCGAGAGTTTTAAAACAGCAGGTGAATGGATATTTGCTATTAGTATTACATTGTAGTTTCTCAGTAGATCACTTGACTGTGCTGTTCTTGAAAAACAGGGTTCTTTTTATCAGCCGTTGTCATCTTCATCTTAACCATTAATAAATGACAAACATTTTTATCAGCTTCTGCATTATGCCATGCTCTCATGGTTGACTGAATGTTAACAATCAGTTATAAGTCCTTCCTTGCTGGCCCTGACGCAGCCATCATGGTTGACTGGGTGTTAACAATCAGTTATAAGTCCTTCCTTGCTGGCCCTGATGCAGCCATCATGGTTGACTGGGTGTTAACAATCAGTTATAAGTCCTTCCTTGCTGGCCCTGATGCAGCCATGGCTGCCTGGGTGTTAACAATCAGTTATAAGTCCTTCCTTGCCGGAGGGAGTTCCAGTCAAAGCCTTCAGCAACAGAGTCCAGCACAGGGGTGGGATGGGGGGTTGATGGCAGGGGGCAGGGGGTGTTGGTCCAGTCTCTGGAGGAGACTCTCACTCTGGCTTCATGACATAGCTGACTATGCCATCAGTAAGCGGGCATAGTAGATGATGTCTTTGTTTTGAATTGGAGCAGACATCATCAAACATGACCGAACTGACCAGTGTCACAGTGTGGTGTTCCTTTGGAAGGTAGCCCACCGATGCTGTCGCGTCTCCTCCTGTGGACCTCTGGAGGCAGAGCTGCCACTGGCCTCAGTGTTGCTAGGGACAGGAATGCTGGGACGAGTGGCATGGGAAGTTGGAGGGAATGATTGGATGGCAACAATTGTTTTAATAAATAAACATCACGCTTGGTGTGTGGCATGCAGACTTTGGCTGCATTTTGTGTTCCTTGGGAAGTGGGTGTTACCAAGCTCCTGAAACGCTGAAGGCAGACACTTGCACTGGTGCGCCAGCCTGCCTCGCATCAGGCCACGGGTCTGCGTCACGTAGCAAGTCTTTTGATTGCCAGTCATTGGAGCTTTTGTTCTGGTTGTGTAACTGTTACTAAATACTGTTAAAATGGAATCCAGGCACAGACTGTTGAAAATGTCGTGCCATGTTTCCAGTAGGCCGTAACACATGCATTGAGGGTACAACTGGTCTCATCCTGCAGTTTGTGTTGAAGGGTGTACCTGCTTGTTTGCTGCAGCATGCCTTCCACTTCCACTGCATCACACGCTGGCTGAAGACCCGTCAAGTCTGCCCTCTAGACAACCGTGAATGGGAGTTCCAAAAGTAAGTTTGGGTGGCCAGGTGGTGCCTTACTCTGTGTTGACATCATGTTGTATATTGTGTTATTTTAAACTGATACCACCATGTACTACCAATTAATTATGAAATGTAGAGCTGCAAGAAAAATAGGTTTATGATGTTGTCATCTTTGACACAATCTTTGACACAATGACACAGTCATTATAGATAAGACGTTTCGTGGTCATAGTCTTGCAAGTGTCACCAGATGTTGGGGCCGTACTGATAGAGCAGTGTAAGTCAGTGTTTACTTGCAAGTGTTACCAGATGTTGGGGTCGTACTGATAGAGTAGTGCAAGTCAGTGTTCACTTGCAAGTGTTACCAGATGTTGGAGTCCACGCCCACTGTGGCTGGATGAAGTTGAATGGAAACAGACTGATTGTTGATGTGATCTTGTTTTTTGTTACTGATAGTGTCATTGTACAGTGCCTGGTACAGTTTATAAGTAGATATGTGCTAAACAAGTTTTCAACATCATTTTATCTTTACAGGTATGGACATTGAGGTGCAGAATCATCAAGAGGACAAGTGTTCATCTGCTTTTCCACCTGTACTCATCTCTTTGGCATGACTGCGTTTTATTACACAAACATCTGTGTAAATTTTGTTGTTGTCTGTACATTTTTCTGAATCTAAGCATCTAAGTAAAATAAATGATCATGATGCAAAATGAGACACATTGATATAATGTATTTTGAATATCGTGAATGAAAGTTTCAGCTTGTTGCTGCAAATGTTTGACTCTTTGTGTGTGCGTATGCGTGACAGACAGAGATAAGAATTGTACGTGTGCATTTGAGAGAGAGAGAAAAATGCGTTTGAGTGTGAAACCCAGTGAGATGTTTCACACCCACCCTTCAAGAAACATTTTTTACACAGCTTTCCTGCAGTGTCAGGCAATGTCTGTGAAACATGCTGTGTGCAATGTTGCAAACATGTGCAGAAAACTACATGTGTAGCTGAGCAACACTCACCTTTCACAAAACTTAATGAAAGTTACACTTGGAGAGAAATTTTATGCAACTCCAGAGTTGCAACATGTAACATTATATTCCCATACCCCCTCCAGTAACAGAGTTGGAGGGGGTACGTTGGAATCGCCATGTCTGTCCAACCATCCATCTTTGTATCCAGCTTTGTCCAGAAGGTATATTCTGACCTGCTCAGCTTTTTCTAACCAAACTCGGTATGACAGTGCATCATCATGGGCTGGAGTGTTAGACAAACCAACAAAAAGGGGTTACTACCTTCAAGTTCACGGTCACAGCGAGGTCTTACAGAACAGAAATATATTTCTGCATCTTCTGAACTAATGATTCTTTGGCCACCAGATTTATTTTTAATGGTATATCATAAGCCAGTTTCCAGTAAAATTATTTGATTGCTGTGGTCAAGGTCGGTGAATGGCTCAGTTGTCATATTCTATGCACGTGCAGAGCAGTCTTACTAATGCAAATTACATGGAGCATTATTTGAAGAAAAAAGTAAACACAATGAATTCAGACCATTTGCACACACATGACACTGATCTGTGAAGACACATAATGACTGTAGCAAAAGCTGGGTTTGGGGCAGAAGCACTTTTGGGGCAGAAGTACAGTGTGAAGAGGAAGGTTTTCAGTTTGCCTTTAAAAAATGACGGGGTTGAGCAGTGTTTTGTGGGAGTGAATTCAAAATGTGGGGTCCAAAGCCACGAGCCTTCCATTTACTTTATTGCATTTTAAGTATGTGGGTGTCGGAGGAAGAGCATAGTGCACAAGAGAGAGTGTAGACATGTAGCAGTTCTGAGAGGTAAGCAGGACCAGAACTGTTTACAAAATTACATTATTGAAACAGATACAAGCAACTTTATAGCTTAATACATTCTCAAATGGGGAGCCAGTGCATTTTTTCCTGGAGAGTGGTGTGATGGGGTGCCAAGAGAATGAGACTTGCAACAAAGTTTTGATTTTGGGGGAGATGTTGGTCAACAGAATTGGAGTTTTAAAGTGGCCAAGTCCTTGATTTAGAGTTTTCATTTTGATCTTTTGTACCTGTCGGATGTAACTTGGTTTGAGAGGACTAAATTCCTGAAACAAAACAACAACAGAAATACATATATATAGATCTACATATTTTGTAAGTGATCACCTGATGAATGCCAGACTACAACTGGCACACTGATATGAGGTTAGTTGGTGTTTTACGCCCAGTCAACCGGTACTGATATGAGGAAGCATGAAACCTATTGTGAGTCACTGAATTCAGTATACGTCGCTAATATCAGCAACACATTGAAAAATATTGTCTGTCACTCTGGTTTAACGGTCAGTTTTCACCTAGCGGTGAACCAGGCATTACGACGGTGTATGTCTTTATTCCCAAACGGCTCGTGTTCTAAAGAACGTTTGGATTTAGGTCTCCCAAGGGAAGTGACCGTGTCAACTTCCGTCATATGTGAAGGCGTGTGAACACCACGTATGAAAACAGACATAACACAATGTCGAAGCAAATAAATGATGCCGAGAAACGGTTGCTTACAAATCTACTACAGCTCCAAAACTTGGTCAAACGAGATGCAGAATCGTACAAATACGAGGTGAGATCCTAAATGCTTGGTTCTGTTGTGACCAAAATGTTACGGCCGATGAAATAAATCATTGCCACCATTGGGCTCGGTATTTTTATTTTATTTATTTATTTATTTATTTGGGGGGAGGGGTCCGCATTGCATAACTGTCAAGAAAACAAGAGAGAGACTTGCTAAGGGGGTGGAGGGGGGGTCATATACTTATCGCTAACACTGTCACCACCCGAATGGCTTCTGCATTAAGGTGGGCAGCAACGAAACTCGAAAGCCATTTTAATGTTTCGTAATTGTGAGGGACAAAGTCACAAGATGGTGTCCATAGACCAAAACTTTGAAGAGAAAGGAGAGCCGAAGCGGATTCGAACCGAGGTCCCTCTGATTACCAGCCAAACGCCTTACCGTTGGACCAAAATGGCTTACTGACTTTGCTGACTCTTTACTCTTAAGCCAGATAAGGTATTGAGAGGAAGGAGATTGAGGGCTGTCTGTACTGTAACAGTGTGGTAACTGTTTGTTAAAGTTGTGGTTTTGTTGACAATCGGAAACTGGTTGGACACAGGAATGATGATAATTATGTCACGTAGTCACCCTCAGTGATCGCGCTAGACATTTTTCAAGCCTGTGTGACATCTGTTAGATGGTGAAAGATCATCAAATTTATTATATATTTATAATGACAGAGGCTCTGTCATTATAATGAATTTGATGATCCATCAATCCTTTGACCATTGCACCAACTGATAAACTGCTCATTTTTTTTTTAGCTTTGGTCAGATTTGTAATTTTAAGTACTTTGGTCAATGTCAAGCCTGTCACCAGTAATACAGAGGGTTGTATTGTGGTACAGTAGTATTAGTAACAGCAGTACACTATAATGTCAAGCTTTGTTTAATTTGCAGATATATATTATATAAGCTTTTTGAAACTAATAAATGGCTTAAAATAAAGCTGGGCTTGATAATCAACCAATGTGTTTTGTGCTATGTCAGTTTGCCATACAGTGGAAACGTTACCAGGACCTGCTGCATCTGTACAAGTTGAACCCTGGTGCTTACACCAAGGAGGTGGATGACCTGACCTCCTTTCTGGCTCAGGTCAGTGCTGTTCACAATTTTCTGCCCCATTGATCACAGTGTTTTGCCCCATTGATGTCCTGACCTCCTTTCTGGCTCAGGTTAGTGTTACTTGCCCCATTTTGTCCTGACCTCAATTCTGGCTCAGGTCAGTGCTGTCCACAGTGTTTTGCCCCACTGATCACAGTGTTTTGCCCCATTGATGACCTGACCTCAATTCTGACTCAGGCCAGTGCTATCCAGTTTTCTGCCCCATTGATCACAGTGTTTTGCCCCATTGATGTCCTGACCTCCTTTCTGACTCAGGTCAGTGCTGTCCAGTGTTTTGCCCCATTGATCACAATGTTTTGCCCCATTGATGACTTGACCGCATTTTTGGCTCTGGTCAGTTCTGGCCACAGTATTTTGCTCCATTGTTTTGGTCTATTGGTGGCATACCAGAAGTAGCATGCTTGTGCCTAACCCTAACCCTAACCAGTAAGGCCAAGTAAAACCACTGTGGACTTTCGTGCCATCACATTCTCGTGTCTGAATGATACCACCACTACTTTGATCCTGTGATGAGCTTGTTGTCTGTCTTGTAGGTGTCACACTGCTACTCTGAAGAGCTGAAGGAATTTCCTGAAATGCTGCGTGAAGTTTTGCAGAATCATGCCACTGTTCTGGACCCCACCATGCGCATGGTGAGGCTAGTTCATCATGCTTGTCATTTGTGTCATAGAGACTCATACGTTCACCTCTCATGAAACCAATTACCTTGTCTGCAAGCTTGCCAGAAACTAAAGATTCTAACTCATTGCGCAGAAGCAAAATGACCTATGCGGCATGGAAAACTGTGTTATTTAGTATTTGAGATTTTTATTTCTGAAAAGGGATTTTTGCTTAAAAATCTGTTATCACTATAAAATCAACACACAAGGGAGTTGTTGTCATTATGATATGGATTTTGCACTGTACTTACAAGAATTGTCATCTACTGCAAAAAGTGGAGGGGAAGGGAGGCAGCAATGAACTGCAGAATGACAGATACCTCCCTCCTTGGCAAAATGCATAGTAGCAGTGCGCAGAACAGATACCTCCTTCCTTGGCAAAATGTATAGTAGGAGTGCTCAAAACAGATACACCCCTTTCTGGCAAAATGGATAGCAGGAGTGCTCAGACTGATAGTCTACCTTTTCTTCTGTGTCTGTTTCTCTGGCATTGGAATTGTATGACTTTGGTACATGTGTTTTTGACTGGAGGACCCCTACAGTATGACCCAAGCTGGTACTCAATGAACTCCATGGCACCATTTTCAGTCAACTGGCAGCTGGGGTCACATATATGGTGTCAGGGTATAGTGGGTGTTTGCATGTGCATGTCTGTGACTGTGTGCATGCATTTGCATACATCTTTAACATACATCTTTCTTTCTTGTTCAGTTTCCTACCTGTATGGTTTATGAGGTTGTTGTTTTTTCTTTTTCTTTGTGTAGACCTTTGTGAAGGCCCTGATCATGCTGCGGAACAAAGGTTTGATCGCTGCCACAGACGTGCTGGAGCTCTTCTTCAGGCTCTTCCGCTGTCAGGACAAACTTCTGCGCAAGACCATCTTCAACTACATCGTCCATGACATTAAAGGCATTAACGCCAAACACAAGAACATCAAGCTGAACACTGTAAGTTGTGCTGGTCAGTGGAAGAACAACTACAAACACAACCATCAGGTTTTAGTGGAGGAACAAACACAATCATCAGGTTTTAGTGAAAGAACAAATACAAACAAAACCATCAGGTTTTAGTGAAGGAACAAATACAAACACAATCATCAGGTTTTAGTGGAGGAACAAATATAATTATAAACACAAGCATCAGGTTTTGGTGAAGGAACAAATGCAAACACAATCATCAGGTCTTAGTGGAGGAACGAATACAAACATAACATTAAGAAGCACCTAGGAAATATGAAGTGGATAAAATGGTGTTCATTTCTTTGTCAATTTTTTGTGCCCCTCATCTTTCTTTTTCTTTTTCTTTTCAAGTTCTTTATGCACTGATTTTCTTTACAGACACTGCAAAACTTCATGTACACAATGCTGAGAGACAACAATGCCATCGCTGCTAAAATGTCTCTGGTAAGTGTAAATAAAATCATGACAGTTGTAACTTGTATCCATAGAGTGTCCCACATTGTTTATTGTATTCATACAGTAAGACAGAGGGCTAGTGTGCTAACTGGCAGAGAGACAGAGGGCTAATGTGCTAACTCAGTAACTGGTAGAGAGACAGAGGGCTAGTGTGCTAACTGGCAGACAGAGGGCTAGTGTGCTGACTGGTAGAGAGACAGAGGGTTAGTGTGCTGACTGGTAGAGAGGCCTAGTGTGCTGACTGATAGAGAGACAGAGGGCTAGTGTGCTGACTGGTAGAGAGACAGAGGGCCAGTGTGCTGACTGGTAGAGATACAGAGGGCTAGTGGGCTAACTGGTAGAGATACAGAGGGCTAGTGGGCTAACTTGTAGAGAGACAGAGGGCCACTGTGCTGACTGGTAGAGATACAGAGGGCTAGTGGGCTAACTGGTAGAGATACAGAGGGCTAGTGGGCTAACTTGTAGAGAGACAGAGGGCTGGTGGGCTAACTGGTAGAGAAAGGGCTAGTGGGCTAACTGGTAAAAAAGACTAGTGGGATAACTGGCAGACAGCTAGTGGGCTAACTGATAGAAAGACAGGGCTAGTGGGCTAACTGGTTAAAAGCAGTCAGAGGGCTTGTGAGCTAAGTGATGGAAAGATGAAAGGCTAGTGGGCTATCTGGTAAAAAGAGAGAGGCCTAGTGCTCATAGTGGGCTAACTGGTAAAGAAGTGGAAATGAGAGTTCTTGGAAGTGGATGGGGGGGGGGGGGGCAGAAGGATAATCAAAAGTGGACTGTGGCCTGGGGTCAGCTTCCAGCATTACTGCCGGCTGCTTGCAGACTGACTGAACCAACACTGGGCACTGAGCAGGTGTGGCATGAGTGTGGTCTGCTTTCAGTCTCTTCATGCTACTGTTTGTTCCTGGCAGAATGTTATGACATGAGTGTGGTCCGCTTACTGTCTCCTCAGTGTTACTGTTTGTTCCTGGTACTAGTGGCACGGTGTAATGATTGATGAGTGTAGTCCAGTTTCAGTCTCTTCATGTTACTGTTTGTTCCTGGCAGAATGTTAGGACTGATGAGTGTGGTCTGGTTTCACTTTCATTCTCTTTGAGTTAATTTTTGTTCCTGGCAGAATGTTAGGACTGATGAGTGTGGTCCGGTTTCACATTCATTCTCTTTGAGTTAATTTTTGTTCCTGGCAAAATGTTAGGACTGATGAGTACGAGGGGAACAAGCATGGCTGAATGTTGTCAGGTTTCAGGTTTCAATGGGTTCACTGTTACAGCGTTTACTCTTTGCAGGATGTAATGATCGATCTGTACAAGCGGAATGTTTGGAAAGATGCCAAAACTGTCAACGTCATTGTAACTGCCTGCTTCTCCAAGGTCACCAAGGTAAAAAAAATCTTTTCTTCTGTGTTGTATGTAAAAGGAAATTAGTAGAGAATGAAGGAGTCAAGACGGTGCAAATGAAACAGAAATGATGAAAGAAGAAATAAAAGTGAATCAGATGATTCAGAATGTAATCATGAGGCTGAATTGCTGACAGTGGTAAGAGTGAGAAGCTTACTTAGCTGTCAAGCCCATGCCTGCATGGGCTCCGGAAGCTGCGCTGCAAGGTCTTCATAGTCTTGCTTCCTTCTCTTTCAGATTCTTGTTGCTGCCCTGAAGTTTTTCCTGGGCAAAGATCCGTCTGAAGAGGATAAAAGTGACAGCGAAGACGATGCAAGTTGATAATTTTATTCAGTTTTGTTGTTGTCGTTTTTATTGCTTTGATGTTCCAACCTAGGAATGGTTTAAGGCTAAGAGTCTGTGTGGGGACATGTGGCTGGTGTTTGCAAGAGTCAGCTGTTGTTGTTGCCTGTCCAGTTGTTGTGCTGCTCTGCCCTGTGTTTGGGGTCCTGTCTTAAAGGTACCCTCCGGCATCTTTTGTTCCTGTGTGATATGAAACAAAATACTATTAGTGCATGTATTAACGACAGCAGCGATGATTAAGAACTGTAAGTGCCTTGTGAGGAAACAGAAAGTTGGGGGTGGGGGTGGAGATGCCCCAAATTGTCATGCACTTACATCTGTAACAGGTACCTGTTCATTCTCAGATGTCTTAAATTGCTTTTTTGTTTCTTCTTGCTGTTGTTTTTGTTGTTGTTGTTGTTTGGCTTGGGGTGGGGTTATTTTTGTGTGGTGTTGGTTTTTGGGGTTGGGGGAGGGTGGGGGAGCTACACTTATAACTTTCCATTGAAAATTCAGTTTGTTCCATGCTGTAGTCATTGCTGTGCTGATTTGTAGTTTGTTTGATGGCAGGCCCCCCAGAAGAGCACCAAAGAACTGATTTTGTCGCACAGGGTGGGCAAGAAATCACGCAAGCGGCAAAAGAAGCTGGACAGGGCTTTGCAGACTGCCAAGGTAACGCCTGACTGGCCTCTGAAGCCTGCTTGCAGCTGCCTGACTGGTTGGGGGGAGGGGGGGACAGTGTTGGTATTCAGGGTGATGGAGGAAAGCAGATGGTCAGGTGTATTCAGGAAAGCAGGTATCCAGATGTTTTCAGAAAGCAGGTATTCCAGACTCAGCTGAACTTTGTGCTTCAGTACCTGTTTCAGACTGAACTAAACTTTGTGCCTCGGCACCTGTTTCAGACTGAACTGAACCTAGTGTCTTAGTACCTGTTTCAGACTGGACTCAACCCTGTGTCTTAGTACCTGTTTCAGACTGGACCGAACCTAGTGTCTTAGTGCCTGTTTCAGACTGAACTGAACCTAGTGTCTTAGTACCTGTTTCAGACTGAACTGAACCTAGTGTCTTAGTACCTGTTTCAGACTGAACTGAACCTAGTGTCTTAGTACCTGTTTCAGACTGAATTGAACCTTGTGCCTCAGCACCTGTTTCAGACCTAACTGAACCTACTGTCTTAGTGCCTGTTTCAGACTGAACTGAACTTTGTGCCTCAGCACCTGTTTCAGACTGAATTGAACCTAGTGTCTTAGTACCTGTTTCAGACTGAACTGAACTTAGTGCCTCAGCACTTTTAATTTATTTAAGACTGAACTGAACTCTGAATGAGTAATAATCATCTCCAAAAGTGCTTCCTGTTACGGTCATAATTATTATTAACAGCAGTATTTTCAAATCCATGGGGCTGTTTATTTTTTATGTTTGATTTGTTTTTAGTGGATATGAATGAAGTTGAAGTGTGTTTGTTGTGGTGGTTTTCAGAAGCGGGCCAAAAACCGTCAGAAAGCGGACATGTTTGATTTCTCCGCGCTGAGGATGATTCATGACCCACAAGGTAGGACTTTGCAGCTTAGCCGTAAGTGGATGGGTAAGGATAAGACACAGTTGGAATTTGACCCAATAGGCTTGACATACTCTGCAGTGCCCATCTGCCAGGTGAGTGAGTACTGTAGGAAATACAACAGTCCCAGCAGAGTCCCATCATCTTTGTAACATGTAGAGAAAAAGGCTTTGTGGCATGTTTTGTGCATTCATTTCAGTGTCACATTTTATGTAGTCATTTCAGTGTCATGTTTTATGTCTTCATTTTATGGTGTCATGTTTTATGTAGTCATTTCCCAGTGTCATGTTTTATGTGGTCATTTCCCAGTGTTGTGTTTTATGTAGTCATTTCCCAGTGTCATATGTATTATCTGTTCATTTTCTAGCGTCACGGTTTATGTATTCATTTGCCAGTATCATGTGTATTCTCTGTTCATTTTCTAGTGTCGCCGTTTATGTATTCATTTGACAATGTTTTGCTGTTAGGGTGTCCTTCATCTGATCCCAATGAGCAGTCATATTGGTTACTTAGATCATCACAAGATTTCCTGAAAAACTGCAGCGTAACCGGTACAAGATGTTTAGCTAAGTGTGGACGCTGGTGATCTGTGTGTGTAGGTTTCAGTGAAAGGCTGTTGCACCAACTGGAAGGGACCAGTGAGAGATTTGAAGTGAAGCTGATGATGATGGATCTGATCTCCAGGCTGGTTGGTGTTCATCAGGTCAGTCAGTCCTCACCAGACACCTGCTTACACTTTATGCACACCCCTACCCCTCCATACACATGCCCAGTGCATGCACACACCTGGGGGGGTGGGGGGGGGGTAAAATTGGAAAAGTTGTAAATTGAAGGAAGAGAGAAATCATTTGATGAAAAGATCAGCAGAAAAAGAGACAAACGTCAGGCATGAGATTCACCCCATTAGTACGTCTGAAATTGGACTGTGGTGAATATGAAAAGCTGGCCAGTCTTACAGCTGTGTTGTAGATGAGAAAGGGGCCAGGCCAAGCTTGCTAAGATGGCCAGTCTTACAGCTGTGTTGTAGACGAGAAAGGGGCCAGGCCAAGCTTGCTAAGATGGCCAGTCTTACAGCTGTGTTGTAGACAAGAAAGGGGCCAGGCCAAGCTTGCTAAGATGGCTGAGAAAGGAGTCTAGGGGCTTGAGCCAGTCTGGTTGAGAGTGGGGATCTGTGCAGATCTTGTTACAAAGGTCTGGCAGAGCAGTGGCCACTGCCCGGTGCCTGTCCTTTACACTGTGTATCTGTCCAGTCCATCACAAAATCTATCTACCCCCCCACTGTATGTACCTTGCCCCCCCCCCCCCCCCCCCCCCACTATATCTATCCTGCCCCCCACACTATATCTACCTTGTCCCCCATACTACATCCTGTCCCCTATATATCTACCCATTCCACCATATTATATGTATCCTGTCCCCCACACTATATCTACCTTGTCCCCCATACTACATCCTGTCCCCTATATACCCTGTCCACCATATTATATGTATCCTGTCCCCCACACTATATCTACCTTGTCCCCCATACTACATCCTGTCCCCTATATATCTACCCATTCCACCATATTATATGTATCCTGTCCCCCACACTATATCTACCTTGTCCCCCATACTACATCCTGTCCCCTATATACCCTGTCCACCATATTATATGTATCCTGTCCCCCACACCATATCTACCCTGTCCACCATATTATATATATCCTGTCCCCCACACTATATCTACCCTGTCCACCATACTATATCTACCCTGTCCACCACACCATATCTACCCTGTCCACCATACTATATCTACCCTGTCCACCACACCATATCTACCCTGTCCACCACACCATATCTACCCTGTCCACCACACCATATCTACCCTGTCCACCATACTATATCTACCCTGTCCACCACACCATATCTACCCTGTCCACCACACCATATCTACCCTGTCCACCACACCATATCTACCCTGTCCACCATACTATATCTACCCTGTCCACCACATTATATCTACCCTGTCCACCACACTATATCTACCCTGTCCACCACACTATATCTGCCCTGTCCACCATACTATATCTACCCTGTCCACCACACTATATCTACCCTGTCCACCATACTATATCTACCCTGTCCACACTATATCTGCCCTGTCCACCATACTATATCTACCCTGTCCACACTATATCTGCCCTGTCCACCATACTATATCTACCCTGTCCACCACACTATATCTGCCCTGTCCACCATACTATATCTACCCTGTCCACCACACTATATCTGCCCTGTCCACCATACTATATCTACCCTGTCCACACTATATCTGCCCTGTCCACCATACTATATCTACCCTGTCCACCACACTATATCTGCCCTGTCCACCATTCTATATCTACCCTGTCCACCACACTATATCTGCCCTGTCCACCACACTATATCTGCCCTGTCCACCATTCTATATCTACCCTGTCCACCACACTATATCTGCCCTGTCCCCCACACTGTCTCTCTATCCTGTCCACAGTGTGGTGGTTTACTCTGTCTTTGCTGCACTGAATGTGGTGGCTGCTTTGTCTTTATTGGCAGCACTAAATGTGCTGGTGACTTTGTCTCTGTTGGCAGTGCTGAGTGTGCTGGCTACTTTGTTGGCAGCACTGAATATACTGGTTACTTTGTGTATGTTGGCATCACTAAATGTGGTGGTTACTTTGCATATGTTGGCAGCACTAAATGTGCTGGTTGCTTTGTCTCTGTTGGCAGCACTAAATGTGCTGGTTACTTTGTCTTTATCGGCAGCACTAAATGTGGTGGTTACTTTGTCTTTATTGGCAGCACTGAATGTGGTGGTTGCTTTGTCTTTGTTACACTGAATGTTGTGTTATATTGTTTGCAGTTGCTGCTGGAGCGTTTCTATCCATTCCTGAAACGGTTTCTGCAACCCCATCAGAAAGGTGAGCCAACACGTGTGCATAAATGCATATTTTAGATCTAGCATGGCAGTCACTTTCAAATGCAAAACACACCACTTTAGATCTGGCGTGTCAGTCACTTTCACAGGCACATACACAGTATACTGAAAACAAGGCAAGAATCAGCTATTTTTTAAATCTATATCAGTCTCACTGTAGTGTTACAGTCCAAGTGTGATGAGAACTGTTCCAAGGGTGAGTTGTGAGGTGACCAGTTGGTACCATTTTCTGGCGGCAGTGGAACAGCCGAGGGGACAACAGGCTGCGTAAAGAGAGACTTCGCAGTCTACACGAAAAGCTGCACTGGGGTGGGGATGTAAATACAGGCATATTTGTTGGTGGTGGGTTCACAGTCTGCTGTTGTTTTTTGTTTCTAAAGGCAAAGGGCAGTTGCTTAAGGAATGAATCAAATGGCACCAGTGAACTTAGTTTTGGGCTGTGAAAAAGATAGAAGATGTGGTACTAGATTATTTTTTTTCCAAGGTCAACTTTCAGGTCAGACTCCCTTTTTGTGTTTGTTCAGCCATGTGTCCATTTACGTCTGTGTGCATATTTACATCAGTAAGCACATTTACAGCTGTGCATATTTACTACATTTACGTCTGTGTGCACATTTACGTCTCTGTGTACATTTACTACATTTACATCTCTGTGCACATTAAAAATGGCAAGCATTATCAGCTATGCTATTGTTGGAACACAGAGTTTGGATGCCCACATGGTTGGGGAATAGAAAATGATCCCACACACAGTTCATCTCCAAAAAACATATGTACTACCACTATTAAAAAAGAACACAAGAAGAAATTATTCTGAAACTGTCATTGAAAAAAAAAAGGGGTGTTCAGTTTCAATGCACCAGTGCACCCACACAAGAAGCAAAGAATGTTTCTACAGGGGAGGGGGTGGGGCGGGTTGTTTGTTTTTTTAGTTGTGTCTTAGATGTCTCATTACTGTGAACACTGACCTAGCTGTTTGGAATTTGCTGTGGTGTTTTCCGCTTGACCTGATGGCCGTTGTCTTTGGGTGTTTGGCAGAGGTGACACGGCTGCTGCTGTATGCTGCTCAGGCCAGCCATGAGCTAGTCCCTCCAGAGGTGGGTCACCTGCATGACGGTGTGTCTGCTTTTTTCATTGAATTTTGCTGCACCATCATCAGACCTCGGGGGCATTGCTGAAATGTTGCTCATCCCAGCATCCCTACCCCCAGCCATACCCAGGCCTGTTCCACCCCTGTAGTGCTTGTCCCACCATCCCTACCCCCAGCCATACCCAGGCCTGTTCCACCCCATGGTGCTCATCCCAGCACCCTTACTGTCTGTCTGGAACAGTGTGCCTTGCAAAATGAGGTCACTACACACACTCATCTTTCAGATTGTCTCTAATATCTCATGTCTTCAAGTTACCCTACTGACAGTGTGCATGTGCAAGTTAGCTTATTTTGCCTTAGTTATGGTTAGTGGTCTTTTCATTGTAATGGGCTATATGCTCCAATTTGGAGAAACAGAACGTAAGAATACATTACTCTTGTTATTATTATTATTACCTCCACCCATACCCAGGGCCATTCTGCTCCCAGTTGTTCAGGTGTATGTTTACCACTCCACCCAGTGTCTCCTTGAATTAATTATATTAGTTTCGGTTCCAGCATCCCCCCTCCCTCCCTACCCACCCAGTGTCTAGTTGAATTAGTAATGCTGGTTAGTTGGGGTCCCAACATATTTGTGACTTGTGCACTGTGGGTTTCAGGACTTGGGGCAGATCCTAAAAACCATTGCAGACAACTTCATCACAGAGAGAAACTCCAGTGAAGTCATGGCAGTGGGGTGAGGCAACCGGGTCCACTGAGCCTGCCCGTGGTTCTGGGTCTTTTTCTCTGTGATTACCTGTCTTTCTGGGTCTTTTTCTTTTTCTCTGTGATTGTGTTTCTGGGTCTTTTGTTTGTGGGACATAACTGGATCAGACAACTGACAAGATATTTTTTTCTGTCACAAATTCTGTACACTGTACAGTTCCTCTGTACTTAAGTTCAGTCATTGCATGCACATTCTGACACAGAACAGTGGCAGCAGTAGCATTCCGAAACAAGATCAAACACCCAAGTGTAAAGAGAATGCTAATTTTAATGAGAGGATAGAAAACAAGTGCAAATGTTCAGGGTAAACCCCATTTTCAAAATGACAATGAAATGAAATAGATAAAAAATATTCTGCTTACCTGGTCATGGTTTAAATGGCTGGTGTGTTTTGGAATTTGTTTGGATCTTGAGTGATAATATGTTGTTTTTTTATAGATATTTTTTATAAACGTCTTAAGTTCTTGATCAGCTAAGAGCAGCAGAGTAAGACTGCAGATGGTTAGGACTGTGGAGCTGTGACCCTTTCCTGGGAAAGTGCTGTTCTGTTCTGATGGCCCGGTTTTCATTAACTGCAGGTTGAATTCAGTGAGAGAGATCTGCACCCGGTGCCCTCTGGCCATCAGCGAAACCCTGCTGCGAGACTTGGTGCAGTACAAGTCACACAGGGACAAAGGTCAGTGCCCACAGAACCTGCTGTCACATACCCCCGTGCTTACATGACCCAGAGTTCACATACCCCAGTGCTCACGTAACCTGGCACTCATATGGCCCGGATCTTGCATAACCCGGTGAGCTCTTGACCCAGAGCTCACATACCCCAGTGTTCACATGACCCCAGGCTCCCATACCCCTGTGCTCACGTGACCCAGTGCCCACACCCAGAGCTCCCATGACCGGGTACTTACATGACCCAGAGGCCACATGGCCAGGTGCTCACATGACCTTTCTTCCTGGAGTCTGACAGCGAGATTTAGGGGTGAGTGCTCACAAAAGCCAGTGCTCACATCACCAGGAGAGTCAGTGAGCTACACCCAAATGGCAAATGATAAGTAACCCCAAAAGTAGACTTTCAGTACTGCCACTTTTGGTTGGACTTTCAAACTTTTTAAATGTCTGCTCTCTCTACGTATAAAAAAAAAAAATGCAGGTTAGGAATATATCACTTTTTCTTTTTTTGGCTTGTTTGACTTTGAGAGCTTGTTGTTACAGACTTAAGTGTGAAACAGTTATTGCTTCTGTCATGAATCACCATGTGGTTTTATCTTTTGAGCTAGGCTTGTCAGATAGTTGGACTCTTCTGTTACACCAAGCAGATCTACCATAGAAAGTTACAAAGAACTTTTTTTTTTTCTCCTGCTTTTAGGGTACTCAGAGTTATTAATTTGGTGATTATAAATTGGCAGGAATTCAGCCAGAAAATGGGAAACTGCAGAGAAAACATGTAACCATTTATTGTATTGATTAAAAGTAATATCTACACCTATTTTCAGAGATTACTGCATTTGACTTATTTTTGCAGCTTGGGTATTTCTACAAGCACAAATTTTATGCTCTGGTCTGAGTTTGTGTGTGTGTATATATATATATACATATATGCTGATCTTTTTGTCTTAATTTATAAAAAAAATCTGTCATTGTGATCTTTTGGCAGCTGTGATAATGGCGGCCAGGTCTTTGATCCAAGTGTATCGCCATAGCAACCCAGAACTGCTGCACAAGAAAGACAGGGTATGGACATAAAATGATGCTTTATTGTTAAATTGATTAAAGAGCATTGTAAAGAAAATGATGCTTCATTGTTAAACTGGTAAAAGAGCATTGTAAAGAAAATGATGCTGTGTTGTTAAATTGATTAAAGAGCATTGTAAAGAAAATGATGCTTCATTGTTAAACTGGTAAAAGAGCATTGTAAAGAAAATGATGCTGTATTGTTAAATTGATTAAGGAGCATTGTAAAGAAAATGATGCTTTATTGTTAAATTGATTAAAGAGCATTGTAACGAAAATGATGCTTTATTGTTAAGTTGATTAAAGAGTATTGTAAAAACAATGGTTGCAACAGGGGGCCGGCCCTGTGATAAACTCTGAGGCCCAGGCTTCAGACGGGGAGAAAGAAGAAACATACATTCACAATGCTTTCTTCATCCCATTGCAGACAATTACAGTGTGAGCTTGCACACAAAAAGCACATACAAGCAATAACAAACAAATCAACCAACCAAAAATAAATCATCACAGTGTGAAATATATATATATATACTGATACTGTGCAATATATATGTGTGTGTAGCACACCATCAACACATCACTTTCACTCATCAAAGGTGAGTGAGCAAGGATGTCAAACATTTGAGAGAATTACTGGCAACAGTTGAAGCATGCAAAGCTATATTCTGACCTTCTCCAGGCTTTAAAAAGACCTTTGTTAGCTGTGGGCTCTTAGTAGGTGGAACCTTCATTTTTGCATTGATAGTGCCACACTGTGGGAGGTGACAATGCAGTCAACAAATGTATCATTGTACATCACATGCACTCTTTGTTAAGCATTAGTCTTGAGTTGGAATCTGTACATGTATGGACTTTCCAGTGATTGGTGTAATCTTCACATAGACTTTCCAGTGATTGGTGTAATCTTTACATAGACATTCCAGTGATTGGTGTAATCTTTACATAGACTTTCCAGTGATTGGTGTAATCTTTACTTAGGCTTTCCAGTGATTGGTGTACAGTATCCTGACAGAAAGTTGAATAGGACCCCTCACTATTTGGGTGGAAAGGGAAGCTACTTGTATGTCTTTCTGTTGTTTATTTACCAAACTATTTCATGCTGTTTTGCCAACAAAACCCTGTGACAGTGTGGCACAATTCCTCTGTAGTTTGGTTTTACTTGCTAAAGTTACTGTCAAGCTGAAGCTTGCTGCGGTCTGAGCAAGGCAAATGTTTTTTTGTTTCTAGGAAGTAATTTCAGTTAAGCATTACTTGCAGCTACCCTCTTCCTGGTGGGGCAAAAAAAACAAAAAAATCTGGAGCAGCAGTTTGTGCCTAGACTTGCTCACACCATTCCTGACAGGACAGAAGTGTTCTTGGCCCACACTGCTGTCTGGCTGGTGCTGACGGTTGACTGCCGTCCAAAGGGCAAGCCAACAGAGGCAGTTTGTGGCTTCTGTCGTCCAGAGGGCAAACCCACACAGGCAGTGTGTGGCTGGTGCTGATGGTTGATTCACTTCTGTCTTCCAAAGGGCAAGCCCACAGAGGCACTGAAGGAGCGGAAAACGCTAGCGTATGGAGAAACAGAGACGCGGGACTTTATACCTGGTGCTGACGTCTTGCTGAAATTGGAGGAGAAAGATCAAGAACAGGGTAAGCTGTCACTGCCTCACACTAGCTGGTGTATCTGAGTATGAAAATATGGGTGTTTGTGTGGGTTAAAGTCATGCTTTATGAGAGGTGTGGTGTGGGTTACAGTAATGATTTATGACAGGTGTGATGTGGGTTACAACCATGCTTTATGACAGGTGTGGGTTACAGCCATGCATCATGACAGGTGTGGTGTGGGTTACAGACATGCATTGTGACAGGTGTTTGTGTGTGTGGCGTGGGTTACAGTCATGCTTTGTGGTAGATGTTACTTGCTTGACTGCAGGCCTGTACATCTGCACCTTTCCTGCCATCTTTTCCAGAGGAATGGGAGTCAGCCAGTGAGGACGAGGACATGGACGATGACAGTGACGGGTGGATCGATGTGTACCACTCCTCTGATGAGGAGCAGGAGAAGAAGGAAGAGACCCCTGAGGAAGCCGAGGACAGGAAGCGGCTGGCACAAGAGGTGTCATCCACACGCATCCTGACGCAGGATGATTTCCGACGCCTGCAGCAGGAACAGCTGGCCAAGGAGGCAGGCCTCAAAACAGCATCACAGTCCAAGAAACGCAAGCGACCAGCAGACACCTCACAAGACAGGTGAGGCGTGTGGCGCCAGTTGATGTTTCTTGCAGAAGATTCACAGCTTCCCCCGCCCCAACTGCCCATGGTGTGCCTTGGCGCAGGCTTGATGACATGGCAAGTTTGGGGCCAGTTCATTTTTCTGTTAACACAGCCGTCCTGTGCCCAGCTGTGCTGTTGCTGCCAATGAACGGCTTTGTTTGCCAGCCCCTGAAGTCTAACACAGCCGTCCTGTGCCCGGCTGTGCTGTTGCTGCCAATGAACGGCTTTGTTTGCCGGTGCCTGAAGTCTAACACAGCCGTCCTGTGCCTGGCTGCGCTGTTGCTGCCAATGAACGGCTTTGTTTGCCGGTGCCTGAAGTCTAACACAGCCGTCCTGTGCCTGGCTGCGCTGTTGCTGCCAATGAACAGCTTTGTTTGCCAGCCCCTGAAGTCAGATTAACACAAGGGCAATGGGAGGGAGCAAGGGAAAGAGACAGACTACCTCGGACCATTTTATGGACATCTTAAAGGACCCAGCTTTCTCCAAACTGCAACTGAAGCACATCATGCATGTTGGGCCTTTGGTGCACGCCAGCACCAGTAAGTAACTTGGTGCTTTATGCCCAGTCAACCAGGGCAAATGCCAGCACCAGTAAGTAACTTGGTGCTTTATGCCCAGTCAACCAGGGCAAATGCCAGCACCACTAAGTAAGTAACTTGGTGTTTTACGCCCAATCGACCAGGGCAAATGCCAGCACCAGTAAGTAAGTAACTTGGTGTTTTACGCCCAATCGACCAGGGCAAATGCCAGCACCAGTAAGTAAGTAACTTGGTGTTTTACGCCCAATCGACCAGGGCAAATGCCAGCACCAGTAAGTAAGTAACTTGGTGTTTTACGCCCAATCGACCAGGGCAAATGCCAGCACCAGTAAGCAAGTAACTTGGTGTTTTACGCCCAATCGACCAGGGCAAATGCCAGCACCAGTAAGTTAGTAACTTGGTGTTTTACGCCCAATCGACCAGGGCAAATGCCAGCACCAGTAAGTTAGTAACTTGGTGTTTTACGCCCAATCGACCAGGGCAAATGCCAGCACCAGTAAGTTAGTAACTTGGTGTTTTATGCCCAATCGACCAGGGCAAATGCCAGCACCAGTAAGCAAGTAACTTGGTGTTTTACGCCCAATCGACCAGGGCAAATGCCAGCACCAGTAAGTTAGTAACTTGGTGTTTTACGCCCAATCGACCAGGGCAAATGCCAGCACCAGTAAGTAAGTAACTTGGTGTTTTACGCCCAATCGACCAGGGCAAATGCCAGCACCAGTAAGTTAGTAACTTGGTGTTTTACGCCCAATCGACCAGGGCAAATGCCAGCACCAGTAAGCAAGTAACTTGGTGTTTTACGCCCAATCGACCAGGGCAAATGCCAGCACCAGTAAGTAAGTAACTTGGTGTTTTACGCCCAATCGACCAGGGCAAATGCCAGCACCAGTAAGCAAGTAACTTGGTGTTTTACGCCCAATCGACCAGGGCAAATGCCAGCACCAGTAAGTAAGTAACTTGGTGTTTTACGCCCAATTGACCAGGGCAAATGCCAGCACCAGTAAGTTAGTAACTTGGTGTTTTACGCCCAATCGACCAGGGCAAATGCCAGCACCAGTAAGCAAGTAACTTGGTGTTTTACGCCCAATCGACCAGGGCAAATGCCAGCACCAGTAAGTTAGTAACTTGGTGTTTTACGCCCAATCGACCAGGGCAAATGCCAGCACCAGTAAGTTAGTAACTTGGTGTTTTACGCCCAATCGACCAGGGCAAATGCCAGCACCAGTAAGTTAGTAACTTGGTGTTTTACGCCCAATCGACCAGGGCAAATGCCAGCACCAGTAAGTTAGTAACTTGGTGTTTTACGCCCAATCGACCAGGGCAAATGCCAGCACCAGTAAGTTAGTAACTTGGTGTTTTACGCCCAATCGACCAGGGCAAATGCCAGCACCAGTAAGTTAGTAACTTGGTGTTTTACGCCCAATCGACCAGGGCAAATGCCAGCACCAGTAAGTTAGTAACTTGGTGTTTTACGCCCAATCAACCAGGGCAAATGCCAGCACCAGTAAGTTAGTAACTTGGTGTTTTACACCCAGTCAACCATTATGGTTGTATCAGGGCAAATACCAGCACCAGGCCACTAAGTCATTTTGTAAATTAGATATACAGTTAATTAATTTCAAGTTTTTATTTTGATGTTTTGCACCTGTTTGACAAACAGTGTTTCAGAACATCCATTAACAGAAATCTACCGCAAAAGCATCAGTTAAAAAACAGCAATCACCACCACCAAGAAACATTTCGTACTTTTTTAAGATGTTAGTAGAATGCTTTCATGTAATCAGTCCCACTCTCCTTCCCCTTACTTTTCTGTTTGATTAGTTGGCTGTGGTGTTGAAATGTTCACTGCGCTGTTGCCTGTTATTTCAGGGAAGAGATGCCAAAACTGGGCGACATAGAGAACGTTCACAAGAAACGAGCCCACGACAGAGACTCGCGCCTCTCAACTGTCATGGTGAGTACAGCTTATGGGTGGATTTACTCAAACCACCGTCACCACATTTAATCTCCTCTCACTCACTTCCTCTGTTTTCTCTCTGCTTCATTTATGTGAACATTGCCACATCCACAAAGAAATCCTTCAGCGTTTGTGTCATATAGACAGAGCTGCCAACCACTAGGGCACTGCACTACGCTGCTATGCTCATGATCGTATTACTACGCTCTCCCTCAGAAAAAAATTGCCAGCACCTTTCTGGTTGCTTACTTAGTTACCTCCCCCCTCCCCCCCCCCCCCCCACTTTACCTACTGTATTGTGTACACAGATAATTGTTGGCACTGACAGGTTGATGTTCGATCGAAGAGGAATTGGTTTTGTGGTGCTTTCACAGGTGAAACCTTTAGCCATTATTTTGGGGATTTGTAATGTGGTGATTCCTGCCCTTGCTGAAGAGTTCAGTGTTTGATTTGCTTCATCTGACTTGTCCTTTTTGTGCACTGTGTGCAGGAGGGACGGGAGGGGCGCGGCAAGTTCACCCGGGGCCAGCAGCGCATGGACCCACACGCCAGCACCACCAACAGGGAGAAGAGGAAGAACAAGGCTTTCATGATGGTCAAACACAACTACAAACTCAAAGAGAAGAAGAAGCGCTCTTTCAGAGATAAACAGGTGAAGAACATTCTTTGGTCATAGATTGAGCAACTTCATCAGGCTCTGTTACTTTGTAGGGGTGGAGGGGGGGGGGGGGGCTAGAGAAAAGGTTAGGGCAGCAGGGATTGGAATATTGCAGGGTTGCAGCTGATGCCAGTTCCACAGGAAGGTGGTTGCAGCTGATGCCAGTTCCACAGGAAGGTGGTTGCAGCTGATGCCAGTTCCACAGGAAGGCTGCTGCAGCATCAGTTCCACAGGAAGGCTGTTGCAGCTGATGCCAGTTCCACAGGAAGGGGGTTGCAGCTGATGCCAGTTCCACAGGAAGGCTGCTGCAGCATCAGTTCCACAGGAAGGGGGTTGCAGCTGATGCCAGTTCCACAGGAAGGCTGTTGCAGCTGATGCCAGTTCCACAGGATGCCAGTTCCACAGGAAGGGGGTTGCAGCTGATGCCAGTTCCACAGGAAGGCTGTTGCAGCTGACAGAATTGTTTGGAAAGTAGGAATGCTGCTTGTAGCCATTTCTGGAGTTGGAAATTGGACATGCTAGTATTGCATGTTGACAAGTATCAGGGTGAGGTGGTACTTAGAGGTTTGATAGCTATGCCTTCTTTCATCTTGTTTGGAGTGTTGACCAGTCCAGAAAGGTGATCATGGTGTCAGTGCTTGAATTTAGGTGGTAATGATGGCACACCCATTATTTATACGGGAATGTACATTATGACAGACCCATTATTTTTACATGAGTGTGTGTGTGTGTGCACAATAGTCGGATTTGTTTGATTTGGATTTGTAGTTTTTTTTTAATATTTTTTGTGTCAGTTTTCAGTTTGTGATTTTGTCTGTGGATGTATTGTGTCGGCTATAACAGGTCTTTTTCTTGTCAATTTGTGCATTAAAATCTGTGTTTTCTGTTTCTGTTTCATCAGCCTGTCCATGCATTCTTGCTGTAGTCTTCTGTTTGTTTGTCCATCTGTCTGTGTATATTTGCAAAAGGTCTCTTCTTTTTTCTTCTCTTTTTTTTCCCCCTGAGAAGAAGGATGCACCGGTAGCATAATACCAACAGGTTTTGTTGTTGTTTTTCTGACCACCTGGTTAGTGTAGCAAACTTGCTTCTCGTTTTATTTGCCTTGATCACACCTTTCTGTTCCTCCCCTGCCCTACACTGCTGCACCTTCTACCACCAAACCCGCTGTAGCTGTAGCTGCAGGGTAGGGACAACAAGTTGCAGTATAGGGACATGCTGACAAGCTGCAGGTAGGGACAACATGCTGCAGGGTAGGGACAACAAGTTGCAGGGTAGGGACAACATGCTGCAGGGTAGGGACAACAAGTTGCAGGGTAGGGACAACAAGCTGCAGGGTAGGAACAACAAGCTGCAGGGTAGGGACAACAAGCTGCAGGGTAGGGACAACAAGCTGCAGGTAGGGACAACATGCTGCAGGGTAGGGACAACATGCTGCAGGGTAGGGACAACATGCTGCAGGGTAGAGACAACATGCTGTAGGGTAGAGACAACATGCTGTAGGGTAGGGACAACAAGCTGCAGTATAGGGATATGCTGACAAGCTGCAGGTAGGGACAACAAGCTGCAGGGTAGGGACAAACTGCAAGGTAGGGACAAACTGCAAGGTAGGGACAAACTGCAAGGTAGGGACAAGGTGCAGGGTAGGGACAAGCTGCAAGGTAGGGACAAACTGCAAGGTAGGGACAAACTGCAAGGTAGGGACAAACTGCAAGGTAGGGACAAGGTGCAGGGTAGGGACATGCTGTATGGTCGGTAAAGTTTGGATTGCTGTCTTTAGAGGGGCGAGATGATAACAAATCTTGAGAGGGAGGAGAGCAGTATGTACACACGTTTCTGTTTGCTTCTTTTGCAGATTGCTTTGAGAGATTCCTTGCTGAAACGACTGAAGCGGAAGAAGTAAACTTGAAACTGAAATGCATTAGGTCAGAGTGTGGAATGTGGGATGTTGAATAAAGTATGTGATTCGTTTTAAAAATGTTCTTGGCATGCAAAATATTCTGTTATGTATGCTTACTTGTGTATGTGTGCTCACGCTCATGTATGTGTTACAGTAGTATTTACAGATTATATGTTACACAGAAAACTTACACAAAGCAGTTACATGCTGTCTTTCAAAAACAAACACACCTGTTGTCTCTGTACTATTGCTGAAATCCAGTTCCAGTGGTGTGTACAGTCATACTGGGAATCACCAAGGACACACACACTGAGACCATACACTTAATCTCCCACCAGTGCAAGCCAGGCAGAAAGTGGAGCAGGTCAAAGCACATTTCAGTGCTGTAGAAGATCCCCACAACCCACTCCATAAAGCCGTGAAAGACACAGTGGAATGCAGACTGGGGTGGGGCAAGAAGAGGACCCAATGCTCCGAGTTTGCCAGCTGACAGAACTCGAGCAAACCAGGTGTGGAAAAGGTAACCAAACTGATTCCAGCATCTCTGTGAGACGCTCTTGCCGGAAAACTTGCAATGGCACTGTCAAGAATGGCCAGCAGGCGAAATGGATTCAGAGATCAAGTTTCTCATTAAGAAAAACAACAACAACAACAAAAAACGCAGGATCAGTTACCGAAGACCAGTCAGGGTGGGGTTACACTGTCACGCAAGGTATGCTCACCATTCACGACAACAGACCAGCCAGTAATCTACAGCCTCCAGCTTGACAATAGTAGTGGAAGTAGTCACATGATATGCCTTCCGCTGGTCTGCCTCAAGAGATGGCAGTCACACCACCATCGGCTGGTCTGCTTCAAGAGATGGCAGTCACACCACACACACCACCGTCCGCTGGTCTGCTTCAAGAGATGGCAGTCACACCACACATACTACCGTCCGCTGGTCTGCTTCAAGAGATGGCAGTCACACCACACACACCACCGTCCGCTGGTCTGCTTCAAGAGATGGCAGTCACACCACACATACTACCGTCCGCTGGTCTGCTTCAAGAGGTGGCAGTCACACCACACACCACCGTCCGCTGGTCTGCCTCAAGAGATGGCAGTCACACCACACACCACCGTCCGCTGGTCTGCCTCAAGAGATGGCAGTCACACCACCATTGGCTGGTCTGCCTCAAGAGATGGCAGTCACACCACCGTCCGCTGGTCTGCCTCAAGAGATGGCAGTCACATCACACACACCAGCGTCCGCTGGTCTGCCTCAAGAGATGGCAGTCGCACCACCATTGGCTGGTCTGCCTCAGGAGATGGCAGTCACACCACACACCACCGTCCGCTGGTCTGCCTCAAGAGATGGCAGTCACACCACACACACCACCATTGGCTGGTCTGCCTCAAGAGATGGCAGTCACACCACACACACCACCATTGGCTGGTCTGCCTCAAGAGATGGCAGTCACACCACACACACCATCATTGGCTGGTCTGCCTCAAGAGATGGCAGTCACGCCACACACCACCGCACAGACTGAACGAACTTGCTGTAAACAGCGGACCGGGAAGCCCAGACTGGCGTGTCTCAGTGCTTGACGTCCATCTTGAAAGCCCCCCGTAAACGTACTGTCCTAACATGTCACAGTCCAGGGAAACAGCCACGTAATCTGGTACAGGATCTGGGAAAGCTCAGAATGTGTGTTACTTGTACAGCTACTGTATAACTTAACCATTTACGAAAATCTGAAACAAGAATGACTGCTAGCGTTCCAAAGCAAGATCCAAACGCACAAAAGGGTCACAAGAATGCTATATATTAGAACAAAACACAACATGCGCTGAACGATTTACGGTAAAACTGATAAAAAAAAAAAAAAAAAAAAATTAAGTCCTCAGGATCTGCAGCATTTCCTTGTGTCCGAGTTACTTTTATTTTCCTTACTACCCATTGACTGAGGCAGTTGCTGAACTTTCTTGTTCGCATGTACTTGCCACTCAGTCTCTACCACTGACCGCACTTCTGGCTTCCCACCTCTAAACACATTGCACAAAATACGGACAGAGCTTCCGCAAAGCCCAGCGGAGCTTTCGTGGTGACTATGTCACATCTACTTCTCCTAACTGAGAAAAACTTTCTGCACAGCAGAACACATTTTCTTTAAGCTAACAACTCTTTCTTTCCGGCACTTTGACAGCTCTCTTCCACCTTACCTCTTCTGCTGTCCGTCCTCATACTTAGTCTCCACCCAGGTCTCTTAATTTGCACCTCCTCACACACATTTCTGATTGTCCCACGTGTCAGTCTGAAAACTGTCCCACATGAGCGTGAAAAGTGCTAGTGATTGTCCCACATGTCGGCGTGCAAAATGCTGGTGACTGTCTCATGTATTAGCCCCCAAAACGGGACACACCTACACTGCCCGGCACACACGCACGCACACACACACGCACGCACACACACACGCGCGCGCGCGCGCGCACACACACACACACACACACACACACACACACACACACACACACACACGCGCGCACACACACACACGCAACACAACACACACACGGTAACGCCAGCTGGACGAATCCTCAAAGTCCATCCACCAGGACGGTCCTCTTTTAGCAGGACCCCCAACCTCAGTCGACCCTTACTGGATCAGATTTTTGGTTGGGGCTGACCATGAAGGTGTTTTTGTTAAGTTCTGTCCGGGCTTCTTTTACTCTAGTATACCGCGTTATAAGGAGCCAGGCCCCTGGTATCATGACAGTGAACACAGGCGAGTTTTCTGATAAATATATACATAAAGAGAGAGAAAAGGTATAACAAAACCCAAGCATGATTTATATTGGAAACTTTTTATTCCACATTTTCGCCCTTCAGGGCTTTGTCAAAGCCTGCCCGATCGGTTGACTGATTCCTACCTTTTTTCAATAGATGCCGTATATATATATAAGCTGTCATATATATATATATATATATATATAGAGAGAGAGAGAGAGAGAGAGAGAGAGAGAGAGAGAGAGAGAGAGAGAGAGAGAGAGAGAGAGAGAGAGAGAGAGAGAGAGTGTAACAAAGTTCAAGCATGTTTTGTATTGGAAACTTTTCATTCCACATTTTCGCCCTTCAGGGGTTTGTCAAGGCCTGCCCGGTCGGCTTGACTGATTCCTACCTTTTTTCAATAGATGCTGTAGTTTCAAATAGGAATCTTAAGCTCGTTGTAGCCGGGGGGCGATGTTTCCTTTTTTGACATGCCTGCGACGGGGGCCAGAAGAGAGAGGACACCATACTCAGTCTTTCCTGCACAGTGCGATGCCCAGGAGTCACAGAAAGCCCTATTTTCTGCCTCTGTCTGTATCTGTCTCTCTATTTTTTTTTAAATTATTATTATTTATTTATTTTGGTTGGGGGGGGGGGGGGGGGTCTGTGTCGGTTTAAATAAATGACAGACTTGCCCCGAACCCTGACGATCACTATGTTTCTCATGGCCGAGTTTTCTCTTAAGCGGCCAGACTGACACCGAGTGAAGTGGTAACGCTGACTGAGAAAGAAAGAACTGATGGTTTGACACAGACTGGTTACACCGTGTTTTTATGTGCCGAGTCATAGGAACAGACGGACAGCCAGACAGTCACTGACTTTCGTATTTAACGGCCGCCGAGGTTTGTTTTAAGCGAGTTTGTTATATCCGAGTTCTACGGCCTGTACATGTATTGTCATTAGGATCTGGGGAATCTTACTGCACATAGGCTGCTGTGGAGTTTTTGTTGGCGGTAACTGAAAAAAAGAAAAAATAATATTAATTCATTGTAAAACGCTGTTCATCACTCCTCTCCTCTAGTATGCCAGCAACGTGCGTCTCTTCTTTCACGGTGCTTTACGTCCACAGAAACCATAGGGTTTATTAGCGACGGGAGCCCAGGACGGCCACCTCGACTTTTCACATAACTCCTGAGCTCTGTGCGTCTCTGTTCGGGAATTGAGGTGCACACTGCGCCCCCCCCCCCCCCCCCCCTCCACCGAAAACACTGACACCACTGACCAACCAAGAACCACCACCACCACAACTCTTGTGTCGCGCTGGCTCCTGCACAAGCTCAGTGCCCCCTCCTCCCCGTCCCGCCCCCCCCCTCCTCCCCGTCCCGCCCCCCCCCCCCCCCCCTCCACCACGACCACCCCGCGTTCACCGGCAAGTGCAGGGGCTTTGGATGACACGGGGGCCGAGTGTAGCCGGGCGGAATGCCAGTCACACGGGCCGGTGTCAGCGAGCAGCGGAAACTAGGTCGGTGACAGTAAATGGCCCCCTGCGACAGCTAGTCCTGCCCAGCCAACACGAGGCGACACTAGCTATAGCAGTTTATCGGGCGCTCAGCCCACTGCAGCGACTTGGCAGTCGTCAGTAGTGAGTGTCTCTAACCACAGAACTGTGCATGCAGTCATTGTCAGCAGTGACTTTCTGACCACAGCTGTCAGCAGTGGGTGTCCCTGGCCTCAGAGCTGTTTCTGTCCGCTCTATGCTCTGACTGCGCCAGTCGGGCCCGGTGTGGGGGACTCCGGAGAGCAAGCAGATCGGCAGGAAAGACTGGCAGTCATGCACCTTCACCGTGTCTGCAGCTGCCTGACGCTGCTTTTCCTTACAGGTAGCTTTTGGGCCAGCCAGGAATTGCACCTGGCCAAGAAAGTTTTGATTATGGGAGGAAGGCGGAAGTACCGAGTTAAAAGTGGGGGGTAAAACTAAAAGGAGTGTCGGTTGTGTGTACACGCGGACATGTTACCTGGTCTTTATGTCTCGAAGAGGGTTAGGCGGTGTTGCCTGGTCATTGTGTCTCAGAGTCAGAGAGGGTTAAGCGATATTACCTGGTCTCTGTGTCTCAGAGAGGGTTAAGCGATGTTACCTGGTCTCTGTGTCTCAGATACCTGGTCCTGTGTCTCAGAGAGGGTTAGGCGAGGGTAGACGGGGAGGTGGTGGCAGGATTGGCCCGTCCTTCACGTCATTTTGCTCTTTTGCCCTACTCCTAGTGTAGTATTAGTAGTACTTTATGTTACAAGGAATGACATCTGTTTGAAAATATTGTTGCTACTTGGCCTTGTCATGGTTCAGTTTTGCATGACTGGATAATGCTGAAACAGAGCTGGAAATCCATGTTAAGTTGTTGAGGACAGGGCCTGTTATTTGAACTTTTAGCAACAATAAAAGTCGTGGTGTTTTTTTGTTTTGTTTTGTAGTTCATGAATGCATGTATTATTAGAATTATATGGCATTAGTTGCTGACTGTATTAGTTGTCATTTTTGTAACCTGTGTTCATTGTCATTATTGGTGCAATTTATGTATACTGTTATTAAATAAACCTCTAGTCTAAGGTATCATATTAGCCGTTTTTAACATTTGTTCACTTTTATTACCCCTGCCATAACTGCTATTGCAGGAGATATTCTGGGTGAAAACATCCAGGATTACATCTGCCACCAGAAGTTCAAAGGCTACAAGATAGACTACGCACACAGAAGATGCTCAAGAGGAGAGGCGGCTGGCTGCACCAACCCTTTTCCTTACAACACCATGCACGAGTGTCGGAGAGACTTTCATGGTGAGTAGACATGTGCCTGATGACTGTTTATGCATGATAGGAAATATTATGAAACTCAAACATGTGAAACTGGAGCTGGCATTAGCTGAAGGCTTGATTACCTCTTTTACTCAGCAGTATTAAATCATTCTTATGACTAAATGCTGACACCTTTGCAGTCTGCCCTGTTTACATCATGTACAGTGTTTACTTCATCGGTGATTCGTACACCTCCTTTACTCCACTGGTGATTACACACTTCCTCACTCCACTGGTGATTACACTTCCTTACTCCACTGGTGTTTACACTTTCTTACTCCATTGGTGTTTACACTTCCTTACTCCACTGGTGATTATGCTTTCTTACTCCACTGGTGTTTACACTTCCTTACTCCATTGGTGTTTACACTTCCTTACTCCACTGGTGATTACACTTCCTTACTCCACTGGTGATTACATTTCCTTACTCCACTGGTGATTACACCTTACTCCACTGGTGATTACACCTTACTCCATTGGTGATTACACCCTACTCCACTGGTGATTACACCTCCTTTACTCCACTTGTGATGATGCCACTTAGTCCACTGATTACACCACTTACTCCACTGATTAGACCCCTTACTCCACTTGTGATTGCACCTTTACTCTACTTGTGATTACACTTTTACTCCACTTGTGATTACATCCCTTAGTCCACTGATCAGGACTGCTTACTCCATCAGTGATTACATCCCTTAGTCCACTGGTGATTACTTCCTTTAGTCCACTAGTAGTTACTCCCCTTAGTCCATGGGTGATTACACCCCTTAGTCCACTGGTGATTACTTCCCTTAGTCCACTAGTAGTTACACCCCTTAGTCCACTAGTAATTACATCTTACTCCATTGGTAATTACACTCCTTAGTCCACTAGTAATTACTTCTTACTCCACTGATAATGACACTCCTTAGTCCACTGGTGATTACACTCCTTAGTCCATTGGTGATTACACCCCTTAGTCCACTGGTGATTACACCCTCAGTCCACGCGTGATTACACCCCTTAGTCCACAGGTGATTACTTTCCTGAGTTCACTGGTGATTACTTCCCTTCGTCCACTCATAATTACATCTTATTCCACTGGTAATTACACTCCTTTGTCCACTGGTGGTTACACCCTTTAGTCCACTGGTTATTGTACCCCTTAGTCCCTGGTGATTACACCCCTTACTCCACTGACTGCCTTGCAGGCCGAGGAAACATCTGTGACTCCTTGTCTCCCTGTCGCCATGGAGGCACCTGCATGCCTGTCACAACAGCAAGAAAGGGGCGCACCTTCAAGTGCGACTGTTCCGCCACAGGCTTTTATGGGTCACGCTGCCACAGAAGTAAGTCTGACCACAAGGTCCCCAGGCTACCAGTGATCCTTCTTCTTCTACATTGTGTATTTGTACCACTATACACTGCAAGAGAGTGAACTTGTCTGCAAGTGGTACAAAGGTACCGTTAATTTGTTCTGATTGTAAGACAGTGAACTGCAATGCTGGGTACAAAATACCCATGGTATATGACTGAGTGAGCAGTGGATTTGCTGGTTAGTTGTGCAAATGTACATTTAAAGTTTATATCGATTGCAATAGAGGAAACACAGACTTTGGTGGTTTGAAGCGTTTCTTAGATTGAAATGTCTTTAGTAACAGTTAAGACTGACTGCAGTACTGTACTGTTCTCCTTGCTGTTATTTTGCATGCCCAGATTTGAGTGCATTGTACAGCTTGGGGGGGGGGGGGGGGGAGAAACAGGTGTACCCCCTTCACCACTGCCACTCTGTGGAACACAGGGCAGCAGGAGAGGGTGGACAGTGAGTGCCTGCATGGTCAGCCATCAGTCTCTCATTGTTCACCACAGCTCCATTTATACTGCGACAAAAATCTGGGCTCTGGCCCACAACCATTCTCATTAATCTTAATGAGCTCGGTCAAGGCTCAGCATTCCTGCATCCAGTGCCTTGCCAGACTGAGTTAAAAATGGTTAGCATCAACAAAGTGAGATTTCTATTGTGCAGGGTCGCTTGTGGACAGAACCTGCTGGTGCTAGCAAGATAACTAAGAAGATTTACAGGCATGTTTACACATTGTGGGAGGTTATCTCAATAATGGCGGGTGCTTGGTGCTAATTCTTAGGTATGAGTTGCACTGTCAGTCATTTGAACAACTTTCTCCAATCCACAGGCAGCTTGCATGGTGTGCAGTGTGGCATGGTATGCAGCGCAGCACAGTGTGCAGCGTGGCACGGTGTGCAGTGTGTCACGGTGTGCAGTGTGGCATGGTTACAGTGTGGCATGGTGTGCAGTGTGGCACGGTGTGCAGTGTGGCATGGTGTGCAGTGTGGCACGGTGTGCAGTGTGGCATGGTGTGCAGTGTGGCATGGTGTGCAGTGTGGCATGGTGTGCAGTGTGGCTCTCAGAGCAACTGCTTTGTTTACACAGCAACACCCACCACTGGAATGACTACTTCCCCACAGAAATCTGGCTGAAGGAGCAGGAAAGATGCCTGCTTTGATTTATTTTGTGCAGAAGTTTACCATCACCAAGAAGAGTGCATTTTAAGAGGGTTGTCCCAGCGTGCTCCTTTTGTTCTGAGCTCTTGCTTTTTGACTTGCAGAAGTGCAATTCCTGTTTCAGAGTGCCCCTCTGACCTGTCCAGAAGTGCAATTCCTGTTTCAGAGTGCCCCTCTGACCTGTCCAGAAGTGCAATTCCTGTTTCAGAGTGCCCCACTGACCTGTCCAGAAGTGCAATTCCTGTTTCAGAGTGCCCCACTGACCTGTCCAGAAGTGCAATTCCTGTTTCAGAGTGCCCCTCTGACCTGTCCAGAAGTGCAATTCCTGTTTCAGAGTGCCCCTCTGACCTGTCCAGAAGTGCAATTCCTGTTTCAGAGTGCCCCTCTGACCTGTCCAGAAGTGCAATTCCTGTTTCAGAGTGCCCCTCTGACCTGTCCAGAAGTGCAATTCCTGTTTCAGAGTGCCCCACTGACCTGTCCAGAAGGCGATCAAAGCAGACAGCCTGTATTCACATTGGATGACTGTACCACGAGCCAGCTTCTGTGATGTCCTCCACCACCACATACTGGACCATAGACTAGTGTGGGACAGATCCTGTGTACACTCTCTGATGTTGTTATGCAAACCTTTGTACACTCTCTGATGTTGTGCAAGCTCCACTGTCCATTATGACTTCAGGCTTCTTAGCAGCTTGCATACATGTATTATTACATTCTCTTCCTGTTCTTTTAAGTTTTTATTTCTTACAGTGCAGCTTCTTTTAGAACACATTTATTTATATGTATTGGTACATCTTTTCTACCATATTTTTACAATTTTTTAATTTTTGTACCTTGCCTACAAAATGGTCAAGATTATCAAATCAGAGAAATGCATTTACAATATTAAATCATTTACTTTGCTATGACATATTGATACAAAACTGGTATTATATACAAATGTTTGTTGTTTCCAAAACATGACAGTTCGGTGTTAATAATTATATATTTATGGTTGTCACTTCAATGCTAGGCAGAGATTTGGAGCATGCTGCACCAGCAATGTTCAGACAATATTTTTACCTCATGGACTGTTAAAAGATATTGTTTACCCACTAGTTGTAAATCAAACATTTTAAAAACAAAACAAAAACACACACACCATTTTTTTTTTCTCCCCCCCCCCCCCCCCCCCCAAAAAGGGTACTGAATTTAGCTTAAAAAAAATTAAAGAATGCCTTATTCTCTGGTCTTGGTGGATTTGCATCCAGTTATCTCCCTTAACTTGGATACTTTCATCATCTTCCTTTTGCGCTTCGGCAGCATGTCTCCATTTAGTTTCAAATAAATTATACATGAAAGGACTTTTCTGTGGGTACTTTATCCTCATGCTGAGATCTGAACTGGTGACCAATGTTTGTAAAATAACTCTGTTTATGTGTTGTTTGGAACAAAATAATTATGATGAAAATGTGTGTGTTGTTTTCTTGTAATTAAAAGCATTCAAATCAACCATTTCGTGTGTTTTGATCTTCAGTCTGAATGCCAGCATCACTTTGGGATTTTTTTTTCTCAGACAATGACTTGCTTTATATTTTTAATGGCTTTTACCACTTTCTGGGGGGGGGGGGGGGGGGGGGGGGAATGACAAAAAAGAATGACTATTTAACAGTGATAATTTTTCTGTGTGGTCCAACAGAAAAAGGATGATGATAGTGAAATGTTCTCTGTGCATTGAAGCAGAAAAAAGACAACTGTGAAAAGTGACCCCACAACTTGCCATTTCATGACCCAAGAACATAATGACATCATTTGTGAAAACTCAAAGGCTGGCCTTTTGTATGATACATAATTTTGTACAGCAAGCACACTAAACAGTCCCTTAAAACAGGTTTGATCACAAGTTTTGGATCAAACCTGGTACTATTAGTTGCTTTTTACAAGCTCACTCTTTCTGATGGCCACATGCTCTTTGGTCCAGGGTTAGGATTAGACGGCACCAGACCTGTGAAGGGTTCAACTGTATTATTTCATTCAGTCCTTTATAAATGCAGGAAAAACTATGGTCAAAAATGCTGCAAAACATATCAGACATCACAAAATTCTGCCCTACCCCAACCCCCATGACACACCTTTACCACTTTTTTTTTTCAAATAATACACGTAATATAGACAATTGTTAATAAATTTTACAACAGAATTCAACAATACACTTCATAAAAATATTCTTTAATTAGGAGCACATGTGGGCACACTGCAAATATGGTATACAGGAACAAACTACAAAAGAACTACAAAAATACACAAGAATCCCTGATGAAAGACTAGTCCTTACAACTTAGTACAATTCAGTAAAAAGTGGTTTTAAAATAGAGATGACCATTGGCCAGTTTTCACCTTCAAATACTTCAATGTTGAATACAAGCTCAAGGAATCCCTCAATGTTGAATACAAGCTCAAGGAATCCCTCAGTGTTGAATACAGGCTCAAGGAATCCCTCAAATCCTGTCATTCAGAAATCCACTTTCTTCTTCTTCACTGAATGGCTGCCCAATTAGTATTTTGGTCAAATGACATCACTTCCCAGCATATTTGGATGCATCATAGGAATGGTAATGTCTGAGAATTTTATGACCCCCTTCCCCCCCACCCCACAGAAGAAGTACACATGTGCTGACCCTTGACTGCTAATGCTGCCCCTGAATCCCCGGATTGTTTCTAAAGGTTCACTTTCAGCCATGAAACAGGAAGAATGAAGTTCTAAAACAGAGACCTTAAACATGGACCTAAACATAGACCTGAAACATGGACTGACCTAAACCACAGACCTAAAACAGGCCATCTTTGATCAGGGGTTCCACTCTAATAGTAGTAAACATAAACAGTAATCATAAGTAATCATAACAGTAAAATAGTACTAAATCAACATAACTAGTAACAATAACCATAACAGTAGAATAGTACTAAATATACATAATGTAAATAGTAACAACCATGACAGTAAAATTGTACTAAATAAACCTAACATAAATAATAATAACCATAACAGTAAAATAGTACTAAATAAACATAATGTAAATAGTAACATAAACCATAACACTAAAATGGTACTTGAGGATGATGTCAATAACAATTTTATTTGACAATCTAAAAGGAAACCTTACAGAACACACAAGATCTAAGCAAACATATAACTTCACAATAAAAAAATTAAAGTCTGTGATATATATATATATATATACATGTATACAAACCAAACCATGGAATAAGTGTAAGATCCAATATTCAGGCGTTGATTTGCATGAAGCAGCTGCGTAATCATATTGAATGAAAATAAAACTCATTTTGGAAATTTGTTTCACTGCAGTTGATGAGCAAGTGAACACACACCAAGAAGGGTGATAAGGCTTTGGAATACTTTGAGGATCAAAACATGAAAATGTAGACCTAGAACACTTGTGTACATGGCATTGGTACTAAAATAACTCTATGCCTATATTACTGCCAAGTATTTTGTCACCAAAAAATGCTCCATGACAACTAGGTGTGATTACTCTGGAATATCAAATAGAAACATGAGAGTACAAATCTTTTCTACTTTTTGTCATAACATGACAACTACATATGCAACTGACCCCTCCTACATTACACAGTGTTCTGATGAAATGTGCTTTGCCACCATATCACAAATTTAAAGAGCAGGAATTCTTTGTATTTGACAAACCATGCAATCAAGAATTCTCTGTGTTTAACACATTTTGAATTTACTTAAGATAAACACTCCCTTAGCCTGTGCTGAACACATTTTAAGATCAAAGTTGCCTGTGTCTGTACACATTTAAAATCAGGAATCTGTGATGCTTGATAACTTGGGAATTTCCCAATGTGGATGATGAATATTAAAATCAGGAATTCCAGGACCAGCTTTCATAACAATATGGATTGAGCCAAAGAGAAACAGTGCAGGATAAATCAGGGCATCTCAGGATTCACACAGGCTTTGTTTCTTGAACATATCCTGATCAACATACAACACATCCTGATCAATACATCCATCCTGATCAGTATACAGCTTTAAACACATCCCGACCAACGTACAGCCTTGAATACATCCTGTTCAATGTACAGATTTAAACACATCCTGATCACTACAGCTTAAACACATCCTGATCAATGTACAGCTTTACACACATCCTGATCAACGTACAGCTTTACACACATCCTGATCAACGTACAGCTTTGAACACATCCTGATCGACATACAGCCTTGAACACACCCTGATCAAAGTACAGCCTTAAACACATCCTGATCAATGTACAGGTATGAACACATCCTGATAAACGTACAGCCTTGAACGTGTCCTGATCAAGGTACAGCCTTACAGAGAGCATGCAAGAATGGAGTTAACACTGTTGGAGTGTTTACATCATGGGCACATCAATTTCACTTGAATCAGTTCAATCACTGACTTAAAATATTATAAAGATCACTCTAATCAATCTTACCACCCTTGATCATTATCCTGATATTTTGAATGACTTTTTTTCATTTTTTCAAACAGGTCAATTCAGTTGATAACCTGAGGCAAAATTTGGAACCTGTGGACAATGATGAAATAGTAGAAAAAGATACCTGTGGTCTCCAAGTTTTCTGTAAAAATTCTTAAAGGAAACTTGCTCCCCACTTCACAGCTTGCACGATGGGTAGATCAAGAGAGAAGTGGTTTGTATTGCCAAGTCAGCTACATATTCTGTGTCCTGGCAAAACATGGCTTCTTAGCTCTGCATGCATACTGTACAGCATCACAATGTACTGCCTTCAGCTTCTTGGATATCTCAACCATGGCAGTGCACACCTGCAAACCTGAACTGCTGAAGCAGGTTTCCCTGGTCCACTGACTCAGTCTGCATCCTGTCAACCACTGCACTGGCACACTTCAACTACTCAGTCTGCATCCTGTCAACCACTGCACTGGCACACTTCAACTACTCAGTCTGCATCCTGTCAACCACTGCACTGGCACACTTCAACTACTCAGTCTGCATCCTGTCAACCACTGCACTGGCACACTTCAACTACTCAGTCTGCATCCTGTCAACCACTGCACTGGCACACTTCAACTACTCAGTCTGCATCCTGTTGACCACTGCACTGGCACACTTCAACTTCATCATGATGTGTACAGTTAGTATTTATTTGGCATGTGGCCATTTGTTTGTTGGTTGGACTTGACTTATATGTATTCGCTTAAACTGTTGCATTGCATGCAGTTGAAACCCTTTTTTAAAGTAACGGGCTGACAGATAAATCATGATAAATGAAAACTGTCTACTTAACCTGTTCTGGTTGTTGGTGCTGGCATGTCTGGAAGTGTTGAGGTGCCAGCACCAACAAATGAAACAGTATCCATAGTCTACCTGTCACACAGGATAAGTAAAAGGTATTCATCATCTACCTGTCACACAGGATAAGTAAACAGTATCCATCATCTACCTGTCACACAGGATAAGTAAAAGGTATTCATCATCTACCTGTCACACAGGATGAGTAAACAGTATCCATCCTCTACCTGTCACACAAGATAAGTAAACAGTATCCATCATCTACCTGTCACACAGGATAAGTAAACAGTATCCATCATCTACCTGTTACACAGGATAAGTAAACAGTATCCATCATCTACCTGTCACACAGGATAAGTAAACAGTATCCATCATCTACCTGTCACACAGGATAAGTAAACAGTATCCATCATCTACCTGTCACATAGGATAAGTAAACAGTATCCATCATCTACCTGTCACACAGGATAAGTAAACAGTATGCATCATCTACCTGTAACACAGGACAAGTAAACGATATCTATCACCTACCTGTCACACAGGATGAGTAAACAGTATCCATCATCTACCTGTCACACAGGATAAGTAAACAGTATCCATCATCTACCTGTCACACAGGATAAGTAAACAGTACCACAAAGTTAGTGGCCAACTTTGTTTTACAATGTTTGGGTTTTTTTAGTAGAGGAATCATGTAGCAGAGTTCAAGTGTCACACACACCACCATTAGCTAGTGTTTCACCAGCTGTAATCTTGTCAGGTCTAAAACAGGACACTGTGTGTACTGGGTTTTCCCGGTAACATGGCACATACTGCTTTGTTGTGTATTGCAGTTGTAGGAAATTACCAAATCGCATGTTGTGTTTTGTAGCATTATAAAACAGCACTGTCCTGAACCCTTAGCTTGTTGCAAGCCTAATGACAAGCAAACTGCATGCGGAGTGATGCTGCTTTCACTATAGGGAGTGTTTGGTGTGTGTAGGGAGTGCTTGGTGTGTGTAGGGAGTGTTTGGTGTGTGTAGGGAGTGTTTGGTGTGTGTAGGGAGTGTTTGGTGTGTGTTTTGTGCTGTACTGAACTGTACATGGCTGAATGGAACACAGATCACAACCACTGCTCACAAATACAACAGGCAACACAAACCACATTCAATTGTTCAGTACTATAAAAAATAAAATGGTAAAACCCATTGTCACTATTCTGTGTGTACCAGAACAGAACAGACACGAGCAAGAGCAGAGGGCTGTCATTTTGTGCACTGTAACAGGTGAACACAAAGACAACAGTCACCATACACAGAGAGAGACAGAGAGAGCGGGGGGAAAGAAAGAAGAAGAAAAAAAAAAGAAAACCCCCCAGATAGGGCTGCTTCTATGGGCACACACTAACAGGTCAAAAGACAGAAAAGCAAATATAACTGTTCTGTACATGCTGTAACAGGTCAACAGACATAGGAAAGAGCAGACACAGCTGTGATGCTGTGTATAGATTGTATCAGTTCAATGTGTGTAGGACAGAACAGATACAGTTGTCACTATGTGACTGTACACACACTAACAGGCCCACACAGGCACACTAAGGAGAAAATACATTCTGTGCATGCTGTAGAAAGTCAACAGACATGGGAAATAGCAGTCGTCATTATGGGCACACACTAACAGCTCAACAGACATAGGAAAGAGCAAACACAGCTGTCGGTCTGTGCATGCTCAGCAGATGCAGGAAAGAGCAGATATAACTGTCATGTTCTGTGAACACACTAACATGTCAGCAGATATAGGCAGAGCAGACATAGCTGTCAGTCTGTGCATGCTGTAACAAGTCAACAGATGGAAGAGCAGCTAACAATATTAACGTGAATTTAGAGCGCCTAATCTTACGGTAATGTCCTAAGTGCATACTATTTGATGAGCAGTCATCATTCAATACATGCTGCAACAGGCGAAGAGACATAGGAAAGAGCTGATGGTTATCATTCTGTACATGTATGCTGTTAACAGGTCAATAGACATGGGAAAGAGCTGATGGTCATCATTCTGTATATGTATGCTGTTAACAGGTCAATAGACATGGGAAAGAGCTGATGGTCATCATTCTGTATATGTATGCTGCTAACAGGTCAATAGACATGGGAAAGAGCTGATGGTCATCATTCTGTATATGTATGCTGTTAACAGGTCAATAGACATGGGAAAGAGCTGATGGTCATCATTCTGTATATGTATGCTGCTAACAGGTCAATAGACATGGGAAAGAGCTGATGGTCATCATTCTGTACATGTATGCTGTTAACAGGTCAATAGACATGGGAAAGAGCTGATGGTCATCATTCTGTACATGTATGCTGCTAACAGGTCAATAGACATGGGAAAGAGCTGGTGGTAGCCATTCTGTGCATGCTGTAACAGGTCAACAGACATAGGAAAGAGCAGACAGTCATAATTCTGTCCACACACTAAGCAGACAATCATCACTCTGTCCACACACTGACAGGTCAACAGACATAAAGAGCAGTCATCACTCTGTCCACACAATGACAGGTCAACAGACATAAGAAAGACCAGATAGTCATCACTCTGTCCAAACACTGACAGGTCAACAGACACAGGAAAACGTTTGTCTCATTTCACCTTCATTTGGTCTTAACTGCTGTCAGCGGTGCTGTCTCATTTCACCTTCATTTGGTCTTAACTGCTGTCAGTGGTGCTGTCTCATTTCACCTTCATTTGGTCTTAACTGCTGTCAGTGGTGTTGTCTCATTTCACCTTCATTTGGTCTTAACTGCTGTCAGTGGTGCTGTCTCATTTCACCTTCATTTGGTCTTAACTGCTGTCAGTGGTGCTGTCTCATTTCACCTTCATTTGGTCTTAACTGCTGTCAGTGGTGCTGTCTCATTTCACCTTCATTTGGTCTTAACTGCTGTCAGTGGTGCTGTCTCATTTCACCTTCATTTGGTCTTAACTGCTGTCAGTGGTGTTGCTCAGCTCCATGTGTTCCACTCATCCAGTAACCCCTTACCATTATGGTTGCCAACACAATGACAACCAAGTTCTGCTCTTGTCCCCAACCTTACCTACTGACCTCTTACGGCTCCATGTGTGTCACACTCATCCAGTAACCCCTTACATGATCCCTGCCAACACAATGACAACCAAGTTTTCCTCTTGTCCCCCACCTTACCTACTGACCTGTTATGGCTACCAACAGAATGACAACCAAGTTTTCCTCTTGTCCTATAAGACAGTCATGTCACAAGTGGCAGTCTATGTGTTTACCTGCTATAGCTGCCAACATGAGTTTTGTTACTGACACACACAGTTCTTTGTCCCGCTCTGTTTATTCACCTGTTACGGCAGCCAACTCAACAACACCAGTTTTGATATTGCCCCGCAACGCATGTTGTTAGTACCATTTTATTGACCTGTTAAGGCTGCTGACGGTACAACAAAGGTTTTATTATTGTTCCATTTTCCTAACAGCAGACATTTCTTATACTGGTGGATACTTCAAAGTAATATACCTTCACCCAAATGAGGGAAAACAAACTCCACTGTGGAGCTGACCCATCATCCCAACCTGACTGTAGTTTTATCATACATCTTTATAACAGCTCTTCACCATTCCCAAATACCCTAACAACAGACACATCAATTATTTGTACATGATTAGTAGTACAAGCATGTTCGATCCAAATAAAAATGAATGAAATAAAGAAAAACAAGGACATTCTGCTTGTTCCGTACGTGCTACCATCAGTCAGTCCCAAAAGCAAGATGAGCAGTTTGTGATGCACATTCAAAATGAAAAACTACAGCATAACTTCGCAATTCTGAAACCTTAATCCCATAACTAAAACAGGTCACAGTCATGGAAAACGCAGTTTCAAAGATCTTGTTAAACATCATTTCACAAACACAAACACTAAACATCTCAACCTGACAACTTGTCCCCCTTGAAATATACAGGTATGCCAAAGTTCAAAGAACATTATGTTGTGATCATAATGTCCACATGTATGCAAATGAGGCTACCGTGTGACCTTATATGGTCAACATCACCAAAATGAGTATGAAGGGCATTGTTATGATGCAAGATTGAAAGATCTCACCGAAACTATCCACACACAAAAAGAAAAGAAAAAGAAAAAAAGAGATTTATTTTGCATTGCAAGCTCTTTCTCTTAAATGCAAGGTAATGTCACCAAGATTCCACTGGACACAACTCATACAGATGCCCAGTCACATGCCTTTTCTCTGTGTAGCTGTTATTTGCTGTTTAGGGCAAACTGCATACATGTGCATAATAGAAGAAAAGCATAATCACTGAGGCCACTGACATTCAGAAAAGAATTGAGGTTATCTGATGATACCTCTAGCATTACTTGAAACAACTTGCTTTGATGTGGGCTGTGACAGCACGGTTATGGTTTCAGCCAGAGGCAAACCAACACTGATGATGACAGACTGACGTTGTAACCCTGCAAGTTGAAAACGGCAAAGTTCCTCAGAGGACTGCCACGCACAACAGGCGCTGACTGCCACTGTGGCTAGGTTGACGGCGCTGTGAGGCACGAAGCAGGTGGTGCTGAGGCTTTTCCTGGCAATCACAGGCTGCTCAGTATCCCATACACAGGGCTGCTCCGTATCCCCTGATGTCTCGTACACGGGGGGTCATACACTTTCCTACATGCAGGGGTGATACAGGGTGGTGGAATATTTGCTCAGTATCCATTAAAGACTTGTACCCAGGGGATACAAACTTTGATAATGATACAAGCAGGGACGACACATGGTCGTGGAATAGTTGCTCAGTATCCCTTACAGACTTGTACAGAGAGGGGATTGTGGGGTGGGGGGGTGGGGGGGTTGTGGTGGTGGTGGTGGAATACTTGCTCTTAAAGACTTGCACACAGGAAAACACACACTCTGATAATGACATGCAGGGATGACACACCAGGTGGTGGAATAGCTGCTCAGTACAACAGGAGTAGGGGCCCTCCCAACAATGGCTGTTCCAAAGAATTATGCTAACAAAATTATACACTAGCAGCTCAGGTCAAAGATGTGCTATATGGGATAGTTAACAAAATCAAAGATGTGCTGGGTCAAAGATGTGTTGTATGGGATGGTTAATAAAATCATACACTAGCAGCTCAGGTCAAAGACATGTTGTATGGGATGGTTAATAAAATCATACACTAGCAGCTCAGGTCAAAGACGTGTTGTATGGGATACAGGAACTTTGCACACATACTGACCTATCCTAAATAACAGAGAGCAATTTATTTTTATTTTTACTGAAAAAAGAAAAAAGAAAAAAAAGAAGAAAAAAAGAGTTTCTATCAAGTCTTGTTCAGTCAACAAAAACTATGAAATCTGATAGCAGCTGAAATGATGTACTGGCAGTTTGTTATGAAGATTTAAGAACAAATGATGTGGCTTTTCATTCACCACTTCTATATCGCTGACCCAAGAAACTTGCCAGATACCACAGATCTGAGTTGGTGCTCTTGGAAAGAGCTTGCTAAGCGTAGGGTTACATTCCTTTGAATGGTAATGCAACTGAGCATATCTGTCACTGAACATTTACAAAGAAACAGTATAGTTCAATGGTCAGCACTACTGTGGACATAAAACATGCATGTATGTTACAGATTTCATGGTAGGGGAAAAGTGCTGCCCTTGCTTCAAGCGAAGTCTGTAGGGATGTCAGCCGTATCTGGAAAAATAGGAGTTTTACCAGGAGGTGAAAGACACAGCCCTGGCCTCAAGTTAAGTCTGCAGGGATGTCGCCTACATTTGGAAAAAATACCGTTTTTTACCATTTGGTGAAAAATGCTGCCCTTGCTTTTAAGTCAAATCTGAAGGGATGTTGCCTGTATGTGGAATTTTTTTTTTACCAGGAGGTGAAAAATGCTGCCTGGCATCAAGTTCAATTTGCAGGGATGTTGCCCGTGTTTGGAAATATTTGAGTGCTGTGCTGGGTAGCACAGCTGTGCCCTAGCTGGCTTTCCTTCATGGAACAACTCATGTTTTTCAAGGGAACAACAGGTATTTCTTGTGGGAACAACTTGTATTTGTCATGGGTGCAACTCTTATTTCTTGAGGAAACAACTCATATTAATTGTGGGAACAGCTTGTATTTCTCACAGGAACAACTCATATTTCTCATGGGAACAACTCTTGCCTCTTGTAGGAACCACCTTTATTTCTCATGGGAACAAGTCATATTTCTTATGGGAACACTCATTTTTTACAGGAAATATCTGCTGCTAATGAGTTGTTGTATACTTTGATGTCAGGCAGAAGATTCTGTTTATGGTAGGAGAAATAAACTGCCAGAACTTGCATGCCTTGTATAAACAACTATTCCTCTGTTTGAAGAATAATTCCATTCTACAAACAATGTAAGTTTTGCCTGAAGCCTAACTTCCCAAGGGACACTACTTAACAAGCATTAGCGCTGGCCGACTTAGAGCTGGAGCTCACCATCATGAATTACAATACCAACTTTGGTTACAAAACACCCAGTGATTGGGAAGATATCTTTTGGACAAAGCTCAAAGGACACTACTTAACAAGCATTAGTGCTGGCCGACTTACTGAGTTATATAAGTTTACAAAACTAATTATATCTTGGCCAGTTGTACCAACAGAGACCTTTTTTTCTCTCTCTCTCTCTCATTACACTCCAGCTCACCATCATGAATTACAATACCAACTTTGGTTACAAAACACCCAGTGATTGGGAAGATATCTTTTGGACAAAGCCCAAGGGACACTACTTAACAAGCATTAGTGCTAGCCGACTTACTGAGTTATATAAGTTTACAAAACTAATTATATCTTGGCCAGTTGTACCAACAGAGACCTTTTTTTCTCTCTCTCTCTCTCATTACACTCCAGCTCACCATCATGAATTACAATACCAACTTTGGTTACAAAACACCCAGTGATTGGGAAAAGATATCTTTTGGACCAAGCTAGAAGACGGGCAAACAGACACAGTGATTCCATTATGCCCGTCCTAACTTTGTTACTGTCTACAACATCTAACAATGTCCACTGACCGCAAGTGCTCAAACTCAGACCCTCTCTACATACAAGAACAAGCCACCCTCAGCACTGCAAGCGAAAATCCAGTACTGAACAAAAGGAAAGGAAAAGTGTGAGAAGGAGAAGTATTAGGCATGAAGGAATGTTCTCATTGTCTAACTTTCAGTCCAAATGAAAGCCAAGGAACATCACACAATGATTACCTGAGCTATTAAAAATCAAATCAGTAGTTTTTATGTCATAACAAAATTGCGTCCCTCAAAGGAAAATATTTATGTACCAAACACTGGTTTATAAAATCATAAATGAAATGGAAATGACACAAATATTCTCAGGACTTTTGTTGTTGACATTATCACTGCCATCTGATGATGGGTTGGTTTAAAAATGTGATTTTAATACTTTCTTTTATGATTAACTGATATGTATGTGTGTACATGTTATACACTTTTGATTGATCAGTTTGTGATGCTTTAACTGGTGTGATGTATGAAGAAGGGAGTGGGGACCAGAAGGCAGGTGCTCTGGGATCCCTGAGCCACTGAGGATGACAGGTGTGGGGTTATGGGGGGGGGAGGGTTGGGGGGGGGGGGGGGGGGGGGGGTCTCAGTGTCAGATGGTGTGAAATCTGTTTGTTCAGTAAAACCCAGATCAGAGACCACTCTTTTTCACTGCAACCACTTCTTTCATATTCACCTGTAACCTCCCCCCCCCCCCCCCCTTGCAGTAACCACTCCCTTCATTCACCTGTAAAATCACCCCTGACCCCTCCCTGCCTCCCCCAAGACCAGCTGCACCACATTTTTTGGGTTGTCTTAAAACCAAAAGGAGGGGTTCCACTGCAGTAGGTTGCTGTGTACCATCATTTCTTCACACCTTACACTACTGTTATCTTGTCCCTGAGCATTTCACACTGACTGTATGTAATGCAGCATTATTTTCTTACCCCAGTATATTCACATCTTACTCTATTATCTCATGCCTGTGCATTTCACATTGATGGTATGTAGTGTTGCATTATTCTCTTCCACCAGTTTATTCACAGCTTACTATCTTGTGCCTGTGCATTTCACATTGATGGTATGTAGTGTTGCATTATTCTCTTCCACCAGTTTATTCACAACTTACTATCTTGTGCCTGTCTGTGCATTTCACATTGATTGTATATGTAATGTTTCAAAGCAAGTTACTTTTTACAGGTCATTTCATCCTACTGCTAACACACACACACACACACACACACACACACACACACACACACACACACACACACACACACACACACACTCACTCACTCACTCACTGAGGTATGCACTTTTAATTTCCACTGAAATCACTGATAAAAATGTCTACTGGAAGTGTACCCACAAAATCTTTTTCTTGAAACCAACATCTGAGAAGGTGGGTTTGTGAAGACAAGCCAAGTGGGAATGAAAGTGCTAATAAAATGATGTGATGATCACCAGGGGGGTACCATGTTACATGGGTACGTGGCTGAATAGGTAAGACACTGACTCCCCATTGTGTGTTCGCCGGATGGACTCGGCCAGAATCATGGAGATGTCCACACACTGTAACAAAGAAAAAAACTGTGATAGACTAAAAATTAGAATCATGGAGGTGTCCACATACTCTAACAAAGAAGAAAATGTGATAGACTGAAAATCAGAATCATGGAGATGTTCACACACTGTAACAAAGAAGAAACTGTGACAGGCTGAACACAACTTCATAAGATGTTCACACCCTGAAACAAAAAAACAGTGAGACTGAAAGTCAAAATCATGGAGATGCGCTGGCCCTGTAAGAAAGAAAATAGTGAGAGACTGTTGGTTGGTGCAGTCAGATACCCAAGACTGTGCCATTGCCATAACCGCAGTATCTACCATAACTCACCTTCACCTGCAGGTGATGTCCACTGACGGTTCTGAACCCTGAACAGTCCCACATAAGGCAATTCCAACTGCCAAAATGATGGCTGACACTCCATATGTAATTGTGGTAGGTAATGCCAATAGTATTAGATACCCACTGTGTGTTTGCAAGCTGGTTTGGCCTGATGGTAAGGTGCTAGGCTGATAAGCAGAAGGACTGCAGTTCAGTTCTGATTTAGTTCTCCTTTCTCTTGAGAAAGAAAAAAAAAAGGGGGGGGGGGGGATGGTTGGTGGATGCTGTCTAATTGTGACTTTGCTACCAACAATTACAGAAACAACAAAATGGCTGACACTGCTGCCCATCTTCGTGCAGAATCATTCTGGTGGTGGTAGTGTGGCATTAGAGCTATGTTTACCAGGCCCTTGCTACAAGGTTTAAACTACACATGAAAAGAATATAAAACAATTTGCAGTTTATGTTTCTGACACACCTGTGACCTTGATACAAGACTGAGCCAAATGAACAAGGAAGTCAGGAACTAGGAAAACAGAATTTAATCAGTCAGTGAATCAAAATGTATTTGTATGACACAAATCAAATCCATATATATATAATTTGGTCAAAGCACCTAACATAATACTACTGTAAAACTTGCACAAAATACACCCATACATGCCCTACAAATAATATACAATTATAAAACCAAATACTTATTATACAACACATACACGCATGCATGCACACACACACACTCACATCCACACACAGCAGCAGCAGGAAGACAACTTTTGGAAAATAGGATTGTTTATTGCAAAAATCAGTCAAATGGATGGTAAAAAGGTAGGACTTAAGAGTGGATTTGAAGGTGTCTAGAGTTTTTATTTGTCTGATGTATGAAGGGAATGAGTTTCATGATTCAGTAGTGAAGTAGGAGAATGAGTGGTTGTCTTTAGTTCTGCAACAGTGTTAGGGTATCTTCTGAAGAGAGGAGAGGTCTAGATGAGGGGTGGTGTGGATGTGAAATATCTGAGGTAATGGCATGTCACGATGACTGCAGGTGATGCTCTGGATTCTCAGCAGACAATAACCTCGTTTTTGCATTTGCATACCCGGCTGTGGCCAGTCTGGTATGGAGGTGGGGAGATCTGCATACCCGGCTGTGGCCAGTCTGGTATGGAGGTGGGGAGATCTGCATACCCTGCTGTGGCCAGTCTGGTGTGGAGATGGGGAGATCCGCATACCCGGCTGTGGCCAGTCTGGTATGGAGGTGGGGAGATCCGCATACCCAGCTGTGGCCAGTCTGGTGTGGCGATGGGGAGATCCGCATACCCGGCTGTGGCCAGTCTGGTGTGGCGATGGGGAGATCCGCATACCCGGCTGTGGCCAGTCTGGTATGGAGATGGGGAGATCCGCATACCCGGCTGTGGCCAGTCTGGTATGGAGATGGGGAGATCCGCATACCCGGCTGTGGCCAGTCTGGTATGGAGATGGGGAGATCTGCATACCCGGTTGTGGCCAGTCTGGTGTGGAGGTGGGGAGATCTGCATACCCGGTTGTGGCCAGTCTGGTGTGGAGGTGGGGAGATCTGCATACCCGGTTGTGGCCAGTCTGGTGTGGAGATGGGGAAATCTGCATACCTGGTTGTGGCCAGTCTGGTATGGAGGTGGGGAGATCTGCATACCTGGTTGTGGCCAGTCTGGTGTGGAGATGGGGAAATCTGCGTAACTCACTGTGGCCGGTCTGGGAGGGGATTGAGGGGTATGGAGATGGGGAAGTCTGTCTTTATGTTACTGGAAATGTTTAACCTCTTAGCATGATTGCTTTTGAAGTTCAGTGTCAATGGTACAGCTCTGAAACGGTTGAGATTATGCTTCACTGAAAGAAACCAGTTCATCTCTGTTCTCAGATGTGATTCTGAACCTGTCCCACTGTTATTCAGTTGGTGGCACAGCTCTTAAAGTGACTGAGAGCGTACGTCACTTAAAGCAGTTTGTCTCAGTTCTCAGACACAATTCTCAACCTGTATCACTGTTATCCATTGTCCCCCAGGGTTTTGTCTTGGGGGCCAGTCTTCTTTACAATGTACGTAAGACCCCTATCCAATCTGCTTCCCAAACATTGAGTCAATCAACACCCGTTTGCTGATACACACCCACGATATCAAGGGTCGGATGGTTCATAACACGTGTTGTCCTGAGGTGACCATATGCCATTAACAGAATGTTAAAATTCAAGAATTCAGAAAAAGCTACAAATGATTGAAAATATAAAGCTGTAGCTATTCTTGTGACCAGCTCCTGTTCTGACAAGGAGCTTCCATTATCAAGTCAAATAGGGTCCAGCATTTTGCCATTCGGCAAGTGTCAGAAACCTTGGTGTCACTCCAGACTTGATATTCTCTATTCATCACTCTGAAACATACTCCTCATTTAAATCACTGCTGAAAACCCCGTCTATTCTTTGAAACTGCCCAATAATCCTCAGTTACTTCACCTGTTGTAAGAGGTGTCCATGGTTGGTGTATCCTTGTATTTTCCCATGTCTAAAACTTACGCGTGTCCCTGTTTTATGCTTTTTGATCATGACTTTTCTTTGTGTGTGGCATTTTTGCATTGGGCTGTAAAATGATCTGGGTCTAGGCAATTGGTAAAGTGCTATAAAAATCTTGATTACTGACACAGCTATCATGGGGACTTTTACAGCACTCCTAGCATAACCATGTATACAGTCATAGAGGCAGCCACACCTGGACTTCATGCGAGCTGTTTTTTCTGCACCATGCATGCAGTCATACAGGCAGCCACACCTGGACTTCATGGGAGCTGTTTTTTCTGCACCATGCATGCAGTCATACAGGCAGCCACACCTGGACTTCATGCGAGCTGTTTTTTCTGCACCATGCATGCAGTCATACAGGCAGCCACACCTGGACTTCATGGGAGCTGCAGGTGTTTAGCCTGACAAGTTACCAATACAACGTCAGTGCTTGTACACGTCATCAGCATAATGGAATGTTTGTGTGGCATGAGCAAAATGTGAATGCTTGTGCAGGTATATGTCACGAACACAATGCGAACACAAGCACGTCACAAACACAAGTGAATGCTTGAGCATGTCATGAATGGTGTGCACGCCACTAACATAAAGTGAATGCTTGTGCACACATGCCAAGAACACACTGTGAATGCTTGTTCATTACCTAAAACATATCTTTATTCCATCCACCCCTATCACAGGCAGCACCACCGTTTGATGCGGGTGGTTAATAGGTTGCCATATTTGGCTCAGACCATGGACAGGTCCTTTCAAGCGTTAATTGATGCTTTACTTCCTTCATCCTGCACCGTCATATCTAGCGGTAGTGTGGCTGCCATCTAGCATCAAAAAGGGTTCCTTTATAGCCACATGGCAAATCCCTGCATTGCTGAAAACCTTTACCAGGACTCTCCTTCCTGAAGCCTCCACAATCCACTGTTCAGACCACACAATCACATTTCAGGGGCTGGGGGAAAGGATCAAAAGAGAGGGCTAGAAACACACACACAGAACAACCAGGCTGACTACTAGTAGAGTAACTGGATGTTTGATACACTCTGGGTGAAGGTGTTAAGTGAATATTGCCCATGGAAAGAAAATGAAGTGGCAGGGATGGCATGATGGAAAGAAAATAAAGTGGCAGGGATGGCATATTTAACTATGACAGTGCCTGCCCCACAAAGGCTAAAGAAGAGGGAGGTGAAGGGGAGGGAGAAGGAGAAGGGGAGGGTGAAGGGGAGGGAGAAGGAGAAGGGGAGGGTGAAGGGGAGGGAGAAGGAGAAGGGGAGGGTGAAGGGGAGGGAGAAGGGGAGGGTGAAGGGGAGGGAGAAGGAGAAGGGGAGGGTGAAGGGGAGGGAGAAGGGGAGGGAGAAGGGGAGGGTGAAGGGGAGGGAGAAGGAGAAGGGGAGGGTGAAGGGGAGGGATAAGGGGAGGGAGAAGGAGAAGGGGAGGGTGAAGGGGAGGGAGAAGGGGAGGGAGAAGGAGAAGGGGAGGGTGAAGGGGAGGGAGAAGGGGAGGGTGAAGGGGAGGGAGAAGGAGAAGGGGAGGGAGAAGGGGAGGGTGAAGGAGAAGGGGAGGGAGAAGGAGAAGGGGAGGGTGAAGGGGAGGGAGAAGGAAAAGGGGAGGGAGAAGGAGAAGGGGAGGGAGAAGGAGAAGGGGAGGGAGAAGGAAAAGGGGAAGGAGAAGGGGAGGGAGAAGGAGAAGGGGAGGGAGAAGGAGAAGGGGAAGGAGAAGGGGATGGAGAAGGAGAAGGGGAGGGAGAAGGAGAAGGGGAAGGAGAAGGGGAGGGAGAAGGAGAAGAGGGAAAAGGAGAAGGGGAAGGAGAAGGGGAGGGAGAAGGAGAAGGGGAGGGTGAAGGGGAGGGTGAAGGGGAGGGAGAAGGAGAAGGGGAGGGAGAAGGGGAGGAGAAGGGAAGGGAGGCAGGTGGAGAGATTATTAATTTGTTTATTAAAATCTTTTTTCTCCAGGTTTTGTCATACTGTTTAATGTAGAGAGTGGGCACTCCAGAAATCTCCCATTAATAAGGAGAAAAAGGCTGTGTGTGCAGGGTGGGGATTGTGAAGTGAACTGGGACGGAGTCTGTATCTCCCACCCCAGTTAATCTTTTTTGTCATGCACTGAATGTGTCTGTATGGCAGGAGTGATAGTGTAGCTGCATATAGTATTCCTGCTATTTTTGTAAACATCCTGGGGCTCATCTGAGATGTGATGCTAGAATTATTGAAAAGACACAAGAGGTGGAAAATAATGATGTGATAAAGTATTCAACTGTAACAGTATTTCCTCCCAAGGGCTGAAGGAGACCCACGAGACAGAAGCATTGGAATATGCAACTGTGACACTGTGCTGTCTTGAAATTGTTTAATACACAAATAGAAATTGGAATCTGATGTCCTGTCACCTGTACATGGTCATGTCAGGATGAACAAATGCTGCCACAAGTCAATACACATTTATATCAGAACCATACATACCATTTCATTCATTTACGAGGGAAGATGACAAAAATCCCAAACCAGTTATTACTATCCAGCCTTTTGCAGGCAAAGGCATGTTCTGGAGCCTAATCAAATTCCATGGGATTCCCAACATGGGGACTGCATGTCACTTGTGGCAATAAGCAGGGTGACCTATTGTATTTCATGACCCAACATGGGAACTACATCAGCCACTTGTGGCAATAAGCAGGGTGACCTATTGTATTTCATGACCCAACATGGGGACTACATCAGCCACTTGTGGCAATAAGCAGGGTGACCTATTCTATTTCATGACCCAACATGGGGACTGCATGTCACTTGTGGCAATAAGCAGGGTGACCTACTGTATTTCATGACCCAACATGGGGACTGCATGTCACTTGTGGCAATAAGCAGGGTGACCTATTGTATTTCATGACCCAACATGGGGACTGCATGTCACTTGTGGCAATAAGCAGGGTGACCTATTGTATTTCATGACACAACATGGGGACTGCATGTCACTTGTGGCAATAAGCAGGGTGACCTACTGTATTTCATGACCCAACATGGGGACTACATCAGTCACTTGTGGCAATAAGCAGGGTGACCTATTCTATTTGATGGGCAACACATAGAAAACAGGGAAAAATGCAGAATTCAGTAGAAACAAAACTGAATGGAGTGGGATGGCAACAATTACAAAGGCAAAATTTCTGGCAGCATGCAAGGCTATATTCTGATTGATACAGGATTAAAAGAGAACATTTCTAGATACCTCTGGATTCTTTCAACTATGGGGCACTTAATCTCTTGAGTCTAAAGTATTCAGCTGTGGGGTCACAAGGGTTGAAGGAGACAGGAGGTGGAATGTTCATTATTATTAATTCAGTATTCAGCCGTGGTGGTGCCATCTTCCCTGGGTAGAAAGAGAAGTGAGTGGAATGGCGATAACTAATGGCTGCCAGTTCAAAGTGTTAGTCATCAAATCCTTCGCTGCTGGTCTGATCCAATGACAGCTTGCGCTGGTGGGCTACTGGCACGTAAACAAATGATCAGGATGGTGGCTTAACCCCTACACCACTTATGGCACAATACTGTGCCCATCAACCTTCCCACTGATGTCATATTTTTTGTGCCCAAGTCAGGGGACTATTTTGTAAGAACTGGTAATGAAAGAAGTACAACACTTAAATTGCTGAAAACTTCAACCATTTTACTTCCTTCTGCAAAAAATTGGTTCAGAAATAAGGAAATTATGGGCATCTAATGATACTGACTATATGTTTGGTGCCAGTCAGAAAAACAGCTGGGGCCAGGAGGTGCTGCTTTCCAGAAGTGCTGGTGCTGAAATGGTTAAGGTACTTTTTGTAACTGTTAGTTACTACTAGCAAAAAACAAATACAAAACTAGGACAAAACAGTACAATTTTCAAGCAGATGTGAACAAAAAAAAATGCATGATCCTTGCCAGATATGTATGTTTTCCCCTTTCTCCAACTGCAAGTATTTTTTTGTGAAATCATGCATTTTGCTGAAATCATATGATGTATTCATTGTAACTATAACACAAGTAGTCACTTATAGTAATACATGTAAACAAATATTAAAAACAACATCAACAAAACATGTAGGTACACACATTTCATCTTGTGTAAATTGTCCACTTGTGAATGTGTGCTCTAAAGGATTGTGCTCACAAACCAGATTACATACACATTTATTAAAATAAAATTAAAATAAAAAAGGTAAAATATTGAAAGTGTGAAGGAATTGCAATGAAAAAGTTAAACCGTGTTTCAATTCCTTGTGCGGCAACATATACATGACAGCAGCTATAGTGCTTTCACTCAACTCATGTGCTGATATATACATGACAGCAGCTATAGTGCTTTCACTCAACTCATGTGCTGACATATACATGAAAGCAACTACAGTGCTTTCACTCAACTCATGTGCTGACATAAACAACACAAACAGGAACACACATTTTTCACAAAATCTTTATTTGGTACAGTTCAAACAGCTGAAGAATAAACACAAAATATATGAATCACAACCATCCCTTCTGTGACTAAACACTTCATTTCCACTTGCTACTATAATCCATCTTCATGAAAAACTAAAAATCTTGCTGAAACCTTATTATACTGAAGGAAATTTGTATCAGATTGAAAAACAACACACTTTCATAATACTAAAATTGCAGAAACAATAGTTCCTAACCTCTGTTACACAATGAAAAAAGACACAACAAATTCTTACAATCCCATATAACATGAAAAGTAACAATCACTAACAACTACTAATCCAATAAATGTCTTTAAAAAAGTTGGTAACAAAAATCAACCAACTTGAAAATCATAATCCATTATGCTGTCTCTCTCAGCTGCAAGACCCTGTTTATTGTCTGTTGTAAATTATGTATAGCATATATAACTGTATGTATGGGTGCCTTTGTGTGTGCTTAGAATAGTCTCTATGCACAAGATTTGGTGCTTTAGAGAAATACTTTTTTTTTTTTTTTTTTTAAATGAACAGCAAGACTGTAACAAAAAACCCATTAAAAGCAATGAATCAGAATGTCCTTTTAGTCTCCTGAGATTCTTGAAGTACATTTACACAGAACTGCAGACTAAAACAATGGCAAAGTAAGGAAATAAAAATACCTGAAAACAAACTAGTGGGGATGTGTGTGTGTGGAAGGGGTAAGGGGGTGGGTGGGATAAAAGCACAGACACCAAAATCAACAACAAAAAATATTATGAATACAAGTTCACACAAAAAGAGGATGCGAGTGAGAATCCTTTTGGATATTCAATATATGAAGCTGTACAAAGAACAAAACATTCCTATTTGCATGGCAGTAAGTTAGTTTTTTTTTATTTTAGTGTCCTGTCAACTACATAGGGTCACCTCAGGACAAATCTGTAACTGCTCAAGTCTGTTCATGGCCAAAGTGCTGAATCACAAGCACACAGCCATGTGGTGGGCACACAGAACTGCTCAAGTCTGTTCATGGCCAAAGTGCTGAATCACAAGCACACAGCCATGTGGTGGGCACACAGAACTGCTCAAGTCTGTTCATGGCCAAAGTGCTGAATCACAAGCACACAGCCATGTGGTGGGCATACAGAACTGCTCAAGTCTGTTCATGGCCAAAGTGCTGAATCATAAGCACAGTCATGTGGTGGGCATACAGAACTGCTCAAGTCTGTTCATGGCCAAAGTGCTGAATCACAAGCACACAGCCATGTGGTGGGCATACAGAACTGCTCAAGTCTGTTCATGGCCAAAGTGCTGAATCACAAGCACACAGCCATGTGGTGGGCACACAGAACTGCTCAAGTCTGTTCATGGCCAAAGTGCTGAATCATAAGCACAGTCATGTGGTGGGCATATTGAACAGCTCAAGTCTCACAGTCAGTCAAAAAGCCAAAGTCACTGCACAGATTGACAGAAGCCTTATACAGTACACTACTTCTGGAGACAATTGGACCCCACAACATAATAACAGACAACTTGACTTCAGCACATGTTAACTGAGTTAGTTAGTTGGTTGGTGCTTTGTGCCCAGTCAGTTGCAAAGGTCATATCAGGGCTAATATTAACAGAGACAAGTTGACTCCACCACGTAATAAAAAACAGAAAATGTGACTCTACCACAAAATAATAAACCTTTTTGTGAGCTGAATCATTCCACAAACCAGTTTGCTTTTTAGCAGGATTTCAACCGAATCACAACTGTTCTTTTTCCATCTGCCATTTCTGTTTGATGGTGTAATTCCCTAGCAAACACAAGCCTCATGTCAGTCTGTCTTCAAAATGCTCAAGGTTCACCTTGTCTTCAAAATGCTCAAGGTTCACCTTGTCTTCAAAATGCTCAAGGTTCACCTTTTCTTCAGGTCTTAATTCTGCTTATCTTCTCATGAGCTAACCCCCCAACAAACACAAGCTTCATATCAGTCACCTGAACCACTGCTTTTCTTTCTGAAGTTTTCCTTCTGCCTGTTTTCTGATGAGCTAAACCCCAAACAAACACGAGCCTCATTCTGGTTTCCTGAATCACTGCCTTTCCCTTTGAGATTTTCCTTCTGCCTGTTTTCTGTTGAGCTAAATCCCCGACAAACACAAGCCTTATATCGGTCACCTGAACCATCACTTTTCTTTTTAAAGTTCTCCTTCTGTCTGTTTTCTGATGAGATAACTTGTCTAACAAACACAAGCCTCATATCGATTTTCTCAAGCAGGATTTCAGCTGAACCACTTTTCCCTTCCTCTTCCCTTCGGACAAAATGCTTCTGCTTCCCCTACCAGCTTTGTGCTGGTTTCTGTTTTCACCCAACTGTTAACCACACCAGCATCTACTAAATAGATGTGAAAAGAGGAATTGCTCAATTAGTAGCCTTGAAATGTCAAAGGGCCATCATCAATCAGATGAACACTGGAAGAGTTTCAAAAGCGATGTTTGGAAAACCTCTGAGATTTTGGGTACAGCACCTAATTATGGGCTTTTTGGAGAACATAGATATCATCTGGATTGACAGATTTACTTGAAATCACCGTCTGAAGTCCTGTTCTAGAGATTAAACCCTCTTCCAAAATGTCAACTGGACCTCTGATGAAAAAAAGAGCATGCATGCAAGAGAAAGACGCAAATCCATTCTCATGCAGATAGGTAATATTAAGAAACTGAAAATGAGATGGTGTATTTACTTTATGACTACAACAACTGGGAAGGATCTGCATTGTTACTGCTTGGGCAGCCCATCTTGGGGGTATTGCACGCACTCCCACAGACTGCTAGGGCTAGGGCAGTCTGTCTGCTAGGGCTACGACAGTCTCCCACAGACTGCTAGGGCAGCCCATCTTGGGGGTATTGCACACACTCCCACAGACTGTTAGGGCAGACTGTCTTGGGGGTATTGCACACACTCCCACAGACCGTTAGGGCAGCCCATCTTGGGGGTATTGCACACTCCCACAGATTGCTAGGGCAGCCTGTCTTGGGGGTATTGCACACACTCCCACAGACTGCTAGGGCAGACTGTCTTGGGGGTATTGCACACACTCCCACAGATTGCTAGGGCAGCCCATCTTGGGGGTAATGGATATTGCACACACTCCCACAGACTGCTAAGGCAGACTGTCTTGGGGGTATTGCACACACTCCCACAGACTGCTAGGGCAGCCCATCTTGGGGTATTGCACACACTCCCACAGACTGCTAGGGCAGACTGTCTTGGGGGTATTGCACACACTCCCACAGGCTGTGGTGTTGATGCACCACATGCAGAGACAAGTAGAGTTGCCAAAGCAAAATATCAGCCAGTAGATTTGGTTCTGATGAATAACCATGGGTCAACAGACCAACAAAACCCCCACAACCTGTTTCCTCAGCCTGCAAGGTTTTTACAGCGTGGAGTTTTTACACATCAGGAATGACTAGTTTTTTAAGACATAAGATTGTGATGGCACAGAATAGTCTGAAATTTCCCAAATCCCTTTCAAACACACAAAATATATTAATAATTATATACTATACTAATATAAAAATTCAAAGAATTCTCAGACTGACTTTAATGAGGATTTTTATTTTTATTTTTATAATGAATAACCTATAATTATACACCTACATAAGTAACTGGATATAATACATGTGTATAACATTATGTATGTGCATATTTTATATCTATATATGTATATATATAGAACAGATGCACAGATACATATGAACAGATATTCACTCACAGGTATGCAACAAGGCTTCTCCATCTATTTAGTTCTTTCTCAACAAACTTTGCAAATCTAAGTTACAGAAGTAGACAGTTCATCATTCTGTGTGAAGTGCATGGCTCATTCCATCCACAAGCCTAAGTTGCAGAAGTACTGATGTCAAAGCCCTAGGTGTCTGTAAGGTACGTGTACATAAGTCACACTATCACTGATGCCAAAGCCCTTGGTGTCTGTTAGGTACCACTATCACACCACCACTGATGTCAAAGCTTTAGGTGTCAGTACGATACCACTGCCACACCACTACTGATGTCAAAGCCTTAGGTGTTTGTCACATACCACTACCACACCACCACTGATGTTAAAAGCTTACGTGTCTGTCAGGTACCACTACCACACCACCACTGATGTCAAAGCTTTAGGTGTCTGTCAGCTACCACTACCACATCACCACTGATGTCAAAGCTTTAGGTGTCTGTCAGGTACCACTACCACACCACCACTGATGTCAAAGCTTTAGGTGTCTGTCAGGTACCACTACCACACCACCACTGATGTCAAAGCTTTAGGTGTCTGTCAGGTACCACTACCACATCACCACTAATGTCAAAGCCCTAGGTGTCTGTCACATATCACTCTCACACCACCACTGATGTCAAAGCCCTAGATGTCTGTTAGGTACCACTACCACATCACCACTGACGTCAAAGTCCTAGGTGTCTGTCACGCATCACTATCACACCACCACTGATGTCAAAGTCCTAGGTGTCTGTCACGCATCACTATCACACCACCACTGATGTCAAAGTCCTAGGTGTCTGTCACGCATCACTATCACACCACCACTGATGTCACTCCGTCACACATTACTATCACACCACCACTGATGTCAAAGCCCTAGGTGTTGGTCAGGTACCTGTAGCACAAGCCACACCACCACTTTAAAGTCCAAGGTGTCTGTTAGGTAGCAGTAACTTAGGCCATCACTGCAGTTAATGTCCAGAAAGATAGCAAAAACTTGAGCAGCACAACAACAGGACTGTATCATGAACAGAGAAAGCACACATGCATGTCATGACTGGTGACCAGACAGTGTATAGAAAGGGGCTATACTACAAAGCAAGCGCTGACATAACTGTCCTAGAAGCATGTGCAATACTTCAGATGGCCAACTACACACTGAACAGCCACACCCCCCCTCCCTCTTGTCAGCCTGTCCACTTATCAGCCTCTGACATTTCCTGCATCATATGTTTGAAGTATTGCACACTTACTCATGAGTCCATCTGAGTAATGCTGAGGGAGCAGGGGTGGTAGACTTCTGTCCTATCTACTACTCTTTGTTCTAGCTGCAGGGCCAGGCAGTTTGGCTATATATATATATGCGTGTGTGCTTCTGTCCTATGTACTCCTCTTTGTTCTAGCTGCAGAGCCATGTAATATATATATGTGCTTCTGTCCTATCTCTTTGTTTTAGCTGTAGGGCCATGTAATATATATATATATACTTCTGTCCTATCTCTTTGTTTTAGCTGCAGGGCCATGTAATATATATATATCTATATGTGCTTCTGTCCTATCTCTTTGTTTTAGCTGCAGGGCCATGTAATATATATATGTGCTTCTGTTCTCTTTGTTCTAGCTGCAGGGCCATGTAATATATATATATGTGCTTCTGTCCTATCTCTTTGTTCTAGCTGCAGGGCCATGTAGGGTTGGCTATATATATGACGGAGTAATAAATATGGATAAAAAATCATGCAACTGGATTCTGACACTGCCATAGACATTGGATTCATCTTTAAGATGTGTATGTGTGCACACACATATGCATGTGTGAGCATGAATGTGTGTAGTCATTCATGAATGATCATCATGTAAAACCCATTTTTTCCAGTATGAAATATAAAATGAAGTCACAGAGTTGTAGATTTATGTTCCCTTTTACTCTCTGCAACATCATAATAATGACCCAAATCAGTATTACATCAGCTTTCATTTACAGCTTAATGATCAAATTGACCCAAAATCAGTATTGGCACATCAGCTTTCATTCACAGCTTAATGATCATAATGACCCAAAATCAGTATTACCACATCAGCTTTCATCCACAGCTTCATGATCGTAATGACCCAAATCAGTATTACCACATCAGCTTTCATCCACAGCTTCATGATCGTAATGACTCAAATCAGTATTACATCAGCTTTCATCCACAGCTTCATGATCGTAATGACTCAAATCAGTATTACCACATCAGCTTTCATCCACAGCTTCATGATCGTAATGATTCAAATCAGTATTACCACATCAGCTTTCATCCACAGCTTCATGATCGTAATGACTCAAATCAGTATTACCACATCAGCTTTCATCCACAGCTTCATGATCGTAATGATTCAAATCAGTATTACCACATCAGCTTTCATCCACAGCTTCATGATTGTAATGACCCAAATCAGTATTACCACATCAGCTTTCATCCACAGCTTCATGATCGTAATGACCCAAATCAGTATTACCACATCAGCTTTCATCCACAGCTTCATGATCGTAATGACTCAAATCAGTATTACCACATCAGCTTTCATCCACAGCTTCATGATCGTAATGACCCAAAATCAGTATTACCACATCAGCTTTCATCCACAGCTTCATGATCGTAATGACTCAAATCAGTATTACCACATCAGCTTTCATCCACAGCTTCATGAATTTGAAACTTTTTCAACCGACAAAAATATAAACAAAGGAAAAAGGCAGGAAGACCTGTTTTGCACAGGATGTGTTAACTGTTATACTGGAACCTGCATTGATCACTTCTGGATGATAAATTATGGTGCTGAGGGATTAATTGTCAGTCCTGGGTGACAAATTATTGTTCTGGGTGATAAATTATTGTCAGTCCTAGGGGATGAATTACTGTTCTGGGAGATAAATTATGTCAGTCCTGGGGGGGTGAATTGTTGTTCTGGGAGATAAATTAGGTCAGTCCTGGGGGGTAAATTGTTGTTCTGGGAGATAAATTATTATGTCAGTCCTCGGGGGTAAATTATCAGTCTTGTGGGATGAATTATTATTTTCTGGTATAAATTATCAGTCCTGGATGATGAATTATTGTTCTGGGGGATACATTATCAGTCCTGGGGGATGAATTACTGTTCTGGGAGATAAATTATGATGTCAGTCCTGGGGGATGAATTACTATTCTGGGAGATAAATTATTATGTCAGTCCTGGGGGCTAAATTATCAGTCCTGGGGGATGAATTATTATTTTCGGGTTTAAATTATCAGTCCTGGGAGATGAATTATTGTTCTGGGAAATAAATTATCAGTCCTGGGGGATGAATTATTATTTTCTGGTTTAAATTATCAGTCCTGGATGATGAATTATTGCTCTGGGTGATTATTATGTCAGTCCTGGGGGACAAATTATTGCTCTGGGGGATAAATTATTATGTCAGTCCTTGGGGATGAATTATCAGTCCTGGGGGATGAATTATTTTCTGCTATAAAATATCAGTCCTGGGGGATAAATTATCAGTCCTTAGGGGTGAATTATTGTCTGGGGGGTGGGGAGGAGGTGAATTATTATCCTGGAGGATAAGGTTCTGGATGTACTGCTCATTTCTGTAGATGAATTATCAGTCCCAGAGGATGATGAATTGCTCATTACAAGTATGTACACAAAGCACAAAAAGGGTGTGACAAATGTCATGTTTGTCTTTAGTGCACATGCAATATATATAAAATACACTTCGTGCTCAGGGTAATGCCCAGTAGTTTTCCATTTATAAGCAAATTAAATCATTCTAGCATGAGAAAAAGAGCACAAACACATACAAGTTCCCCCAAAGTATCAATATATTTGTACACAGAGTGCCAGTAATGATCAGATACTAAAATACAAATCTAACAAATAAAAACTTGTAAGCAAGAGAAGCAAAGGAGCTATAAATGGCAGCCAGATTTTTCATATACAATCAAATGGGGACCTGTGTGAAAAGTAAAGAAACAGATTCGCCATTGTGCGTTCTCCTCACTGCCTCAGCTAAAATCATGGAGATGTCAATACACTGAAACACACAAAGAAAACAGGAACCCATTGTAAGACTGGCTGATCAGCACAGTGTAGCAGGTGTAACACCAACATAACAAACATCGCATGGGAGTGTCTCTAGCTTCCTTCAGCTCTATTCTCACAATCTCAGCAGCCATCTGCATTTTCTAAGCCTGGTGTTCTTTCAGCCTGCTGTTCCTTTAGCCCCATGTTCACTCAGCCTCATGCTGTTTCAGCCCTTTCATAGCTTGAAGTTCCCTCAGCCCCATGTTCACTCAGCCTTTTTATAGCTTGAAGTTCCCTCAGCCCCATGTTCACTCAGCCTTTTTATAGCTTGAAGTTCCCTCAGCCTCATGTTCACTCAGCCTTTTTATAGCTTGAAGTTCCCTCAGCCCAATGTTCTAAACTTACTGACCATGCTGATGACCACAAGGGATGAGTGCAATTGAACTTTTGGAGTATTTGTTAGCCTTGTTGCAAATTCCTTCTCATCAAATCTCATAGGAGTTTAAGCATGCATATGTGACATGAGTGTGTGCTGCTTGTGTGTCTTTTGATATGTATGTGTGAGTGCATGTGTCACTTGTATGCATTTTAGTGTGTAAATGTGCATGCATGTGTGCAAGCATGCCAGCTGTATAGAAGGTATGTGTACATGTTTTAGCTACAGAATCCTGTACAGCTGAGGGAACATCCGGCTGAAGGAACATAGGGTTCAGGGAACATAGGGATGGAGGAACATCAGTTTGAGAGAACATAGGGTTGAAGGAACATCTGGCAGGGGGAACATAGGGTTGAAGGAACACTAGGATGTGGGAACACAGGGCTGAAGGAACATAGGGTTGAAGGAACATCGGGCTGTGGGAACACAGGGCTGAAGGAACATCAGGCAGGGGGAACATAGGGTTGAAGGAACATAGGGTTGAAGGAACATCAGGATGTGGAAATATAGGGTCGAGGGAACAGAGCTGAAGGAACATCAGTGTGAGGGAACACAGAGCTAAAGGAACATCTGTTTGAGGGAACACAGAGCTGAAGGAACATCAGTTTGAGGGAACACAGAGCTGAAGGAACATCAGTTTGAGGGAACATAGAGCTGAAGGAACATCTGTGGGTACACAGAGCTGAAGGAACATCAGTTTGCGGGAACATAGGGCTGAAGGAACATCAGACTATGGGAACATTGGTCTCAAGGAACATCAGACTATGGGAACATTGGTCTCAAGGAACATCAGTTTGCGGGAACACAGGGCTGAAGGAACGTCAGACTATGGGAACATTGGTCTCAAGGAACATCAGACTGGAGGAACATAAGGTTGACCCTTACTGAACAAGAAAATGTGAACCATACTTTTGCTACCTAGCTAATCACAGTGTAATGTACCACCATGTGCCATCTTGCTTTGAATCGTTCATTGGTCATTTGACTTCCATGAGGGGAACTGCACTGACATCAAATCACAGGTCCTTTCAACAGGCATGAAATACACTCATGCGTTTTACACTAATTTACGGTCTAGCTTTGTTCAAAATTGACGCTTAGGAATACTAGTGAATGTGGCTGTGAGTACTGCCATCTGACTCAGTCCGTGGCATCACTGATACAGACTGCTTACCAGCTCCGAGGAATGCCAGTGCTTACATACCACCAAGCAGTTGGAATGTGCATCCCTGGCAAGTGAATTGTGGCTGAATGCCCCACAAGCTGAGCCTGGCTGTAGGGAAGATTACAGTTGTGGCAGACTTCTGAGACCCAGAGTGAGAAAGAGAATGTGAACTGTTGCAAGTACTGACTGGGACACAGGGTGCCCATGTGACTGTTCATCCCACATCGCCAATATGCCAGATGAGAAACCTCCTGCAAATACAATGTCTGTTGCCTTGCACAGGAAAATACCCCCTGTTGAGTGCCTCAATATTGTATGTCACTGTTATTGTCAGTAATATATATGCCCACTTTCTCTGCACTACGTCTCATTATCAGTAACAACATAGCAACACATCTAGTCTGACTGCAAACATATCACTCCTACAGAAAATATAGGACTGACGAACATTCAATAATCATCACTGTGACCTTGACCATAGCTTCCAATCATTTTGCATGAAAACAAGCGCAAGCCCTGTGTACCAAAGACACCAGGGACAACCTTTTTGGGATCTTCCTTCATACAGGGTGAGCTAACATGGCTGTGCCCTGAAGAGCAATCAATCTGTCTGCTGCATAAATACTACTGGTACCACACAAAGCCTGACCAGGAAAATATATTTCTCTACAATTTCAGGCCCATTTGCATCCTTGCTTCAATTCCCCTTTAAATTCCCAAATAAACTTTTCTTTCAAAAGCTCTACTCATTATGGGGGTTGGGAGGGGGGTGGTACTCTATAAAATGACCATTCTGCTTCCTTGTACTCCAATAACCAAATAATTTCACTCAAATTGTATCAACTCTCAGCTTGCAAACTGCACTATAAACAAAAGCAAGAAAACCATGTTGGTAAGCTTTACTGGCTCCTGGCAAAAAAGAATACATCTCTCTCTACATCTCTCCATTGCTCAGGGTGGTGCATTCAATGTCTGACCCTTTGGATGACAAAGAAAAATGAAGCCCTGTGTGCTATAGGAGAGCGCAAGCACATAAATATCCCAAAGTCAAGGACAACTGTCGTGGCAAAATTCTACCTGTAAGTATAACAATCACTGGCATAGTCCAGAAAGGACACCAATCATTTCTGTTAAATAATGTGATGCGTTTCTATTTATTAATGTAAGTAACAATCGCTGGCACGGTTCAGAACTTATGTCAATCATTTCTGTTAAATACATGTTGAAGTCACAAAAAGCACACTGTGTGTGATCTTTCTAACGCACATTGCATTCACAGAGAAGTCCAAACAAGGAATAATATAACTTACCAAGAAAATGCTACTTACAACTTAAAAATCAAACTTTGTATTGGCTTCAATTACACGGTTACAAAATTGTTTGAACAGTGTCTGCAAAAAGGTCAACATAAAATTTTCGTTAAGCCAAAAATAACCGAATTATTTCCCTTGACTTACTGCTGGTTGATTGGCCTAACATTGATCATTACACTGACTTGCATTTAAGTCAACAAGTATGACAAGGAAGAAAATTAACAGGGGGGAACCCCCCCCCCCCCCCATACTGGATATGTAATGTAAAATTTTTTTAAACAGTAATGTATTAATAACGGTGAGAGTGTGTATTCCAGCTTGTGTGCGTGTGAAGAAACTTGACAAGAATAAAATAAATCATTACAAAACAGGTTATGTTCTCTTGATATAAAAGTCTACTTTCTGCATTGTTGCCAGCATACTTTATTACTATACTATGGCCCACAACTACTGGCTTCAATTCCAAAGCAGTCAAACTGATCAGTTACCCACAAGAGCATATGCCTGAATTTCTACATAATGCAACCAACTGTACAAAATTCATGAAACAGTTTGACACAGTTCAGTATGCACAGATGAATTTCTTTCTTCTTCCTTCAATGTCACATTATTTAAAAAAAAAAAAAAAAAAAATTGTATTACACACTTATGCGACAGTAACTGCAGCAAACCGACAACAGCGTGTCAGTCAGCAAACTGCCAGGGTAAGTGAAAGAAGCAGAGCAATGTCCAAAGCAACTCAAACTCCTCCACAGTAAATTACATGTACATACAGCAATGTACTCAAATAGGAAAACAAAACAAAAAACAGTAGAAAGGGTTCATGACTGCCCTTATTACATTGCTGTTACTATATTTAGTTGCTAAAACCTTTGTTGTCATCATTATAAAAATAAGACTGCCATGACCTGACCATTTTTGGCTGCTGTGACCTAAAATTGGGTTCTGGTCAATGTAACTTATATGAATGGATAAAGATCTATAATACATACTGGTTTTCATCAAGCAAATGTTAACAAGATCTTGATTAAACAGTCTGCCAGACAACTCCTAACATCAAAGCCCTGCCTAACTGCACAGTCACTTTGAACGCAGACTCAAAACATGAACCCTGTGCAAAAGGAACATTACCGTTTCTTATAAGCCTTATGATATAAAAAGCATTAACTCTGAACTGTCATGCCACAATAAGTGGCATGGCCCACAAGACTGAATATCATGTAGTGAATGAACAGGAAACTGATAACACACTGCACTGGCAATATGAATGCAAGTAACTTGTTCACCTGATATATTTCTGCAGGTGACATCCAAACAATTCCAAAGAAACCAGTGGGCCTTACAGAGACATCAACTAGATGTCATAATTTCACTGACAAAATGAGCCCAGCCATTCAAATCAAAACTGAATACAATATGTCTCTTGTGACCTGGGTCATAACTGGCCAATCAAGAATCTGGTTTGCATGTTTCAAATGCTTTCAAGTTTGGGGAACACTGACCCAGATCTGCACACTGTTGTGTATATGAAAAATGAAAAATGAACCCATCAAAAGAAAAGAAAAAGGTGTGCAAAGCACACTGTATCAGTGTTTCAGAAGGTTTTTAACATAGCATTTCATGTAACAGCTCTCCCAGGCAATTTTGGAACAAAAACAAACAACAATGAATGCAAATTGACTAGCACATACCTCCGAACAGGCAGAACAGTCAGCCAAGCCAGTCAATGCTGTATCATTCATCATGCCTTGTTTCTTCCTCACTACACAGTAGTAGCTAGCTTTACATCACAAATGGCAGGAAAATGTCCATTTGTGTGTACTACATTTACTACTTCTATTTAATCTAATTTGAAACAGCAAACACGTGCAGCGTTCAACAGCAATTTTGTTATCAAATTCAAAAACAGGACAAACATTTGTCAGTATCATTCTGAATGAAGCTGACATTTAATCAAAACAGCAAGTACCAACATGCAGACGTTCAGACCAAAAGACAAACAGAAAATTAACAATAATCTCACACAGCTCAGTTTTAATTAGTATTGTATTTCACACATTATTGACACTACCAAAATTACAAACTAGAAGCTCCATTTCAACTGGTAAAAACACAGAATACAGCAATGAACTTGTGAAGTTATCCGCATATGGGGTTGAAGCAGACATACTAAAACTGAAAGCATGTGTGCGTGCGTGCGTGCATGTGTGCGTGCGTGTGACTGTGCACATGTGTGCATGCATGAATGTATGTTATTATGCATGCATGGGTGTGATTAACTTATATAAGCATTTCAAATGACAAAACTTACTCAAGTCAAGGACCTAGCCTTCTAATTCTATAAGCTACTTTCCCTGAGCTGGAAAGACCAACTAACTAAATCAAATAAATGAAAGACTTTGTATTTATATCCAGTTGATTTGAACATTAAAAGATTTCCCTCTCTCCCTAGTCTCAGCTGCCCTGATAAAATGTCATGGTTGACTAGTTTTTAAAAGCCAGTTTCTCTCTCTCAGTGCACTAAATAAAGGGACCCAGATACTGCAGGCACTGAAAGTTCACAGTGAACCTTCAACCCCCACAGGGGCTGTTGGTACTCATCACACCAGCTGAATAGGGGTCAGACCGGCTGAATAAGGGTCAGCTGAATAGGGGTCAGACTGGCTGAATAAGGGTCAGCTGAATAAGGGTCAGACCGGCTGAATAAGGGTCAGACCAGCTGAATCAGGGGTCAGACTGGCTAAATAAGAGGACCCAGGTACTGCAGGCACAGACCAAACCAAGTGAACTTCAACCCCCACAGGGGCTCTGTGTAGTCACACCAGCTGAATAGGGGTCAGACCAACTGAATAAGGGTCAGACTGGCTGAATAAGGGTCAGACTGGCTGAATCAGGTTCAGACCAACTGAATAGGGGTAAGATCAACTGAACAAGGGTCAGACCAACTGAATAAGGGTCAGACCAGCTGAATAAGGGGACACAGGTACTGCAGGCACAGACCAAACCAAGTGAACCTGCAACCCGCACAGGGGCTGTTGGTACATCACACCAGCTGCAACACTTGATGGCACTGTGTACACCCAAGCCAAAGCCAGTCAGTACATTCTCACACAGGGATCATATTTTCTAAATTTAATATAAATCATCAACCCCCTCTGTCTGATTTTTATAACAAAGGACAGTTCCTCATTTTGGTGCTAAGAACAATGTTGTAACTTGTACACAATGAAGGCTCACTGAGTGCACTTTCTGTCGGCATCAGTAACTTCATCTTAGTGCTACTGCTGGCGATAGTGCCGTAAGCTCACTGAGTGCACTTTCTGTCGGCATCAGTAACTTCATCTTAGTGCCGTAAGCTCACTGAGTGCACTTTCTGTCGGCATCAGTAACTTCATCTTAGTGCCGTAAGCTCACTGAGTGCACTTTCTGTCGGCATCAGTAACTTCATCTTAGTGCCGTAAGCTCACTGAGTGCACTTTCTGTCGGCATCAGTAACTTCATCTTAGTGCCGTAAGCTCACTGAGAGCACTTTCTGTCGGCATCAGTAACTTCATCTTAGTGCCGTAAGCTCACAGAGTGCACTTCTGTTGGCATCAATAACTTCATCTTGGTGCTACTGCTGGCGATAGTGCCGTAAGCTGACTGAGTGCACTTTCTGTCGGCATCAGTAACACTGAATGCTTCAGTTTGATGGCCCATGCTGATCAAAATCAACAGCAACAACAAAATATGCTAAGCACAGCCTAATCTAGTATAGTAGACTTGACAAATTCACAATACTCCCACATAAATCTGTTGTGCTATGTGACAATACTTCCACAGAAATGTGTTGTGGTCTGTGACAATAATACTCCCACAGTTTTTACATGTGTGGGAGTCTGGGACCATACTGCAGCACAAATCTCTTGTAGTCTGTGGCAATACTCCCACACAGACCCACTGTGACAATACTCCCACAGAAATATGTTGTGGTCTGTGACAATACTCCCACAGAAATATGTTATGGTCTGTGACAATACTCCCACAGAAATATGTTGTGGTCTGTGTAGTCTGTGAAGACAAGCACACTCCAGTTTAAAGTGCAGCTGAACAAGAAGCAACTTGAAAATCAAGTCTTCACAGAATACATCTTAAAGTTAAAGGTCAGTCACGGGGACCATCCACAGAACTTCTTTCTGGGACATTTGTTTCAAAACTACTAAGCATGTTGAGACAGTGCACAAGTCACCGTGTCTGAACTTTGGGCTGTTGACAGAATAAAAGCAACCTTTCTGTCTTCAGCTCCTCTACATGGAATGACCTCCCCCTTCCGCTCCAAGAGAAATGCACTCTAGACTCCATCAATTATTCAAATTAAACCTCAAGACATTTTTTTTTAAACACAGTCTTCACTCTGTGCTGCTACCTTCCTTTCCTCCACCCCAGGTCTCTGTTATCCTCCTTTCCTCCACCCCAGGTCTTTGTTTAAGTTATCCTCCTTTCCTCCACCTCAGGTCTCTGTTATCCTCCTTTCCTCCATCTCAGGTCTCTGTTATCCCTCCTTTCCTCCACCCCAGGTCTCTGTTATCCCTCCTTTCCTCCACCTCAGGTCTCTGTTATCCCTCCTTTCCTCCACCCCAGGTCTCTGTTATCCTCCTTTCCTCCACCTCAGGTCTCTGTTATCCTCCTTTCCTCCACCTCAGGTCTCTGTTATCCTTTCCTCCACCTCAGGTCTCTGTTTAAGTTGTTATCCTCCTTTCCTCCACCTCAGGTCTCTGTTATCCTCCTTTCCTCCACCTCAGGTCTCTCTTTAAGTTGTTATCCTCCTTTCCTCCACCTCAGGTCTCTGTTATCCCTCCTTTCCTCCACCTCAGGTCTCTGTTATCCTCCTTTCCTCCACCTCAGGTCTCTGTTTAAGTTGTTATCCTCCTTTCCTCCACCTCAGGTCTCTGTTTAAGTTGTTATCCTCCTTTCCTCCATCTCAGGTCTCCGTTTAAGTTGTGCTACCTTTCTTTCCTTCACCTCAGGTTTCTGTTTAAGTTGTGCTACCTTCCTTTCCTCCACCTCAGGTCTCTGTTTAAGTTGTGCAACCTTCCTTTCCTCCTCCCCAGGTCTCTGTTTAAGTTGTGCTACCTTCCTTTCCTCCACCTCAGGTCTCTGTTTAAGCTGTGCATGAATCAAGTTAGGCCTAGTCAGTATACTTGTGTGTGCAGGTACTTGGGTGTGTGTGCGTCTATGCTCTTAGAACAGTCTTCAAACATGTGCGGACAAGATTCTGTGCTTTATAGATACTTTCATTATTATCATCATTAATACTACCAAACATGCAAACACAGCCATTTAATCTTTTCCTTTTTCTCAACTTAATTTTATTGCATGGCCTATGTTTACAGAAAAAAAATCCAACTTTGAAATGCAGCATGTGATATATAAATGTGTGTGGGGGTGGGGGTGGGGGTGGGGGTGTGCATGCATTCGTGTGTATTTATAAGAATATATGACAGCACTGTTGAATTATGAGGTTGCTGGACATGTGCCATCTTATGTTTACAACCTTTGCTTTTGGACAAGATGACAATGTTGAATCACTTCATCTGAGGGTAAACACCTTGTACACGTTTGATAAAGTATTAAAGTAGGTACATCCTGCTTGAGGACAGGTTCAGTCCAGAAGTCAGCTGGAGTCGGCAGCCTACTGGCTGCCCAAATTTCAGTGGCCACCGAAACCTGTAACTAGCCCTGCACCACTGAGCTAACAATAACAATATACTTTATTAATCCCAGTGGGAAATTAAAGCTGTCGTTCAATTGCGCAACGAAGAACATAATAATTCTAAATCATGAACCACTCACACATGCACACTCTTAGACATACGCCCCCTTTCTCTCAGTCTGCATACATTAATACCTGGTTATAGCAAACCCAAAATTACCTGGAATAATGCTTTCTCTGTGTCAAACCAAAACGTAAAAACTCTCAAATTAAATAAAAATCATTAGGTTGATACATCTCCAACCCTCCGCTAGAAACAGATGTCTTGACACATGCGCACACTCAGTTAATGACTGGTATCATTTTTATTAAAAACTGACAGGGCCGAGGGTAAAAACAACTGCAGTTCACTAATTCCTACCATGAAAAGTCACACAGAACAAAAAACACAAATGCTCGGACGACTCATTCAAATGAAAGGAGCTGTTACTTCATCTGTCACACAGGACTAAAATGATCCATGAGGTATGAATTGTGTAGTTGCGCACCATACGGTTCCTGCAGTGAGGGTCAGTGAAGCCCAACGCTGCCATGCACGGGTCCTCACCAAGTCAGGGAGCGTGTAGCTCAGAATGCAGTACATGGGCCCTGCAGTGAGGGTCAGTGAGGGCTAGTGAGGGTCAGCTAGGCCCAAAACTGCTATGCATGGGTCCTCACCGAGTCAGGGAGTGTGTAGCTCAGAATGCAGTATGTGGGCCTTGCAGTAAAGGCCAACTCCTCTACTCCCACTTATCTCTGTAATATCCTTCATCTCTAATGTCCTGCTTGACCCGTCTCCTAAAATGTCTGCTATATAAATACAAGATGAAAGATGATCATGCCTTCTCTCATTTTGACCCTTCTGTCTGGAACTCACTGCCACCACACATTAGAAAGGCTGCAACAATCACTACTTTCAAGTCCACCCTGATGACACATTTCTTCAGCCTGTACCACTCTAACTCAGCCCTGTTCAATTTGATATGTGCGTGGTGAGTGTATCGTGCGTGTGTGTGTGTGTGTGTGTGTGTGTGTGTGTGTGTGTGTGTGTGTGAGAGAGAGAGAGGTTTTGATTTTTGCTTTGTTTGATTTTCTGTATGTACATTACCCAGCTCCTTGCTCCCATCATGTTCTTTGTAAAGCACAGGGCTTTTTAAGAATTTGTGCTTTAGAAATGATAATTGTTCTTAGCAGAATGCAGTACATGGTCCCTGCAGTGCTGGTCTGTGGGGGCAACACAGAACTCTTCCTTTGGCATTAAAAATGTAAAATATTAAATTATTTACAATACCTCTAACAGTTCTTTTCCTCACATTTCTTCCTTTATTTGCAGCCAATTTAGCATGTCAGTCAAGAAGATTCTGCTTCACTGTTGGATCATACCACTTGTTCAGAGGAAACTATCTACATTGCCCTCTGAAACTACTGTAATGGACATCCAAGTAGCATACTGATGCAATACAACATGAAAACGCACACAAATTATGTTAAAATTGTAAATGTAAAACAACTTACTAGTCTGCATAAAAGCAGTTTTTCTCCCTTACAAAGTTACATGTCAAAATTCACAAAAACCAGTTTGTTGTGATCTTGATTATAAATGCACTCAATGGTCTACAAAGATGTTACTTCGTCGAATGATAACCTACTGAGAAACCACAGTGTGCAGTTTTCCTTGACACCCATGTAACCCTGATAATATCAAGGTTATCTACAGCAGATAAAGCATGGTCCAATACACATTTATAACCTACAATTATGTACACACACACACATACACACACAAGAGAAAGTAAGTAATTTGTCAACCATGAAGGTTAAATCAGGGCGAACAGATTTTTATTGAAACAGATTCCAACAAAAATTAAAAAGTACCTGAGGTTAAAAAAAGAAAACAAAAAAGCATAAATTATCCTCCTTGAATATGGTCACAAATGACTAAACGATCCTGTTGAGGTTAAAAATGCACAAATTATGCTCCTTGAATACAGTCACAATCAACTAAACTTAGCAGGATGGATGATCTGGTCCTGGTATCAAACAACCATTGTTCACAACTCTTTAAACGTAACCTTCAAATGGGGTCAAGGTCACAAAAGTGGGTATAAATGGTTACAGTTCCATAAATACTAATCTTGTGCAAAATTTGAATTTGGTCAAACTTACAATGTAGATAAAATTGAAACATAAAGTTTCTGCCATGGCCACTGGGCCCGCGAAACACTGATCATTACATGGTCTTTATGTTTTCCTGCAAGTCAAAAACTAAAACAAACATCTTCTATCTGTTATTGACTGAAGTCAAAGAAGGATCTGTGCTTTTGCTGAATGCACACATATCATTTGCTCTATCACTGTAAGCATGACAGCCTTTTTCAAGCAAAATATGCTGCACTATTTCCACCATCACCATGCTGGCTTCTCATAAACTTGCATGAGAAAGCCTTTTCAAGTACATGCTGTGAGAAAGCGCTTGTAGTCTAAAGCAAACCACCGGACAGTCAGGTCCCAGATGATGCAGCTGAATGCACCCGGGGCTGTAGCTGACAAACTAACTATGGCACAAAGGAAGACATGGCACCGGCTGCTTCACGGTGGTCCTGATGCTGTTTCCGCTTCACAGCGGTCCTGAGGCCAGTTCTGTTCTGTAGTGCAACAGTCCTGAGGCAACCCACCCATTTCCCACACATGACATCAACTGACTGAAGAGCACTGCCGGTTGGGTCTCACACAAGTGATCGGAGGGCAAAGCTAAAGCCAAGCTTCCACAACAAGTAGTGTTCACGTCACTGTGAAAATATTTCTTACGTTTCTCACATCAATCCATGGTGTTTGAGATCACTGTATGTCGATTACAAAGTCTGTACGGGCAAACATGTCACATATGTGTGTATAGGCAAACAGGTAAATGTGTGCATGTGGTATGTTTGCATATGTGTGTAAGGGAAAACATGTCCATGTGGAATGTTCATTTGTGTATAGGCAAACACATTAATGAGTGCATGGGGTGTATTCATTGGAGTGACACTTTCTAGCACTGAGACTGTCGGAATGATTTCCTTGTGATATTTTGGCAGCAGTGAACAAATGTTAAAGAGAAAAGAAAAAAATGTATTCCAGGCTAAGGAAGAACTGATCTGAAAGAAAAAATCTGAAACCTGGGGGGCCGGAAAATTCCTTGTCATAAGATCAAAATCCATGCTATCCTGATGTCATTTTTCCAGAAATAAATTCAACTTTTATGTCGGCACTGTCACTGACTGGAACCACCTCAGTGACGACCGGGTGAAAGCCCCCGCACTTCAAGACTGCAAAGGACTGATGGCCACCCCAGCACCAGCTAGCTCCACTCCCCTCTTGTACAGAAACTGAAACTTAGATCCTGCCACGCATGAAATCAAGATCTACAACTGCAACATCACAAAACTCAGTGCCCATCTGTTCCAGGCTTCATTTTCTCACAAACTTTCACTTCCTGCTCCGCTGGTATTCTTCTTCTGTAAACTGGCCCCCTTCATCCTACTGAAGAGTAGGTCACCGTTTGGGGTTGCGCAGCAGTTAAAAATAATAAAATAATAATAAAATAAACCCCACGTACAAAGTTTCGACTACGGTCCCACCATGGTTTTTCATGTCTGCGACTGACTGGACCATTGTGGCTACCTTTACTGATACCCACTCCCATTTATTGGCACAGCTGCAGGAGTCGTGGTTTACAACTCCAGTGACTATCTTCGTCAATCTTTCACTGTCAAAACTTTTGGAACATCCATTTATTTCTTAGCCGAAACATGGCGCAGAAGCAGGTAGAATGACTCCATTTAAGCCTAATGCCTGCCTGCAAGAGTAAACAACAGCGACTGTGTTCACAATTAAGCGCCTAAGATGGGTGATAGTCGTGTGTTCACATGAGCATGTGTTTCACCGGCGGAACTAAAACTGGTGCTTCTTTTTTCTTTCTTTTTGTACCGCCGATTTTTGTTTCCTGCAGACAATTTTTCTCTCTCTCTCTCTCTCCATGGAGTCAGTTTCACTGCCGCAAAAATGTGCTTTTTCACAGACAATTCCCATGCCTGGTATTTACTTGGGTTGAGGGAAACCAAGAAGTGAAGGATAGCAAGAAAACGCACCTTTGTATTCTCTTTCTCTTTACGTGGGCTGAACTCTTACCATACCTATTTCTCACATCCATGCTGATCTGTTGTTTTTCAGTGCTCTCAGTGACACAAATTGGTCAGTGTGCCAATGTGATCCCCACTACTAAAACCACTCTGATGAACAAAGGTAATTTCACAACCATAAAAAGTAAGGGGTTGCAACTGTCAATAAAATGTAAACTCTATTAGACTGCTGTGAAACTTTTGTGAAAGTAATGCAGTCTGGCCCCAGATGAGTGATGGGAATGAGAAAAAGCATGTGATGTTAACACCTCAACAAAACACAGCCAGGTCAGAGTCAAAAGCCAGGCAAGAAAACCAAAACAACAGCGACAAGACAACAGGCATTCACTAACCTGTATTTTGGGGGCGTCTTTCATGTTCTGGTCTTGAGGAATTGTGTTGGTCACCACAACAGCCTCAAACATGGAATTGTTGATGCGTGACACAGCCGGGCCAGAGAAAATGCCGTGAGTGCAGATGGCATATACCTTCACAGCACCTGCCTCCAACAATCTGCATGAAGGGAAACACAGATACACAACTGAATGAAGGAAAAACACAAGTCCAACTAAAAGATGGCAAATTCAGGTCAGTTTCACGATGGTAAGGAGCCCTTATTTAAAATGGTTTACCACCAGAAAATGTGTTCTTCACAGCAGTTACAGACAACAAAACAACTGCCCAAAAAGGTTTACACTGAAGCATGATCAAGGGAACAGGCAAAAACTGCAGCAAGGGTGATGCACCTGTTCATGACATGGCAACACAGTTAATAACCTTATCAGATACACTGGAAGAAATGGAACAAAGAGCAAACACTGAGTCAAGTTGCTCTCAAAACAGAGAAGTACCACTGGCAGCATCATCTCCCTTGATGTTTACAGTGAACCAAAGTCAGTGAAGCTGATATGAATGCATAAAGGTCAACAGAGGTTATCACAGGTTATCACAAGCATTACAGATCAAACTGCATCCAAACATTTGCATCTCACAATCTTGTCCATTTCTGTAACAGCTACACAAAGACTGAACTCAACCAAATCAGAATTTAACGCAGTAAAACAATTTCACTTTTGTAATAATAATAATGGAAATCTGTAGATTGCCTTTCCTGTGGCTCAAAGCACTGAACAAGCATAGTATAACACACATAATGTACATCGAGATAGAAATGTTAGCAGCAATAAAAATGTTCGTATGTAGAAAAAATAACACATGATATTGACAAGGGTTCAAGCGTACCTATGCAAAAGATGCGCGCACACACACACAGATGCTCACTCCCTCTTCCTTTTCTGTTTACTGACAGTCACTTCCTCTTCCTTTTCTGTTTATTGACAGTCACTCCTTATTCCTTTTCCGTTTATTGACAGTCACTCCTTATTCCTTTTCTGTTTATTGACAGTCACCCCCTCTTACTTCTGTTTCTGGACAGTCACTCCCTCTTCTCTGTTTACTGACATTCCCTCCCTCTTCTCTGTTTATTGACAGTCATCCCTGCTTACTTTTCTGTTTACTGATGCTCCCTCCCTCTTACTTTTCTGTTTACTGATGCTCCCTCCCTCTTACTTTTCTGTTTACTGATGCTCCCTCCCTCTCACTTTTCTGTTTACTGATGCTCCCTCCCTCTTACTTTTCTGTTTACTGATGCTCCCTCCCTCTTACTTTTCTGTTTACTGATGCTCCCTCCCTCTCACTTTTCTGTTTACTGATGCTCCCTCCCTCTTTTCTGTTTACTGATGCTCCCTCCCTCTTTTCTGTTTACTGATGCTCCCTCCCTCTTACTTTTCTGTTTACTGATGCTCCCTCCCTCTTACTTTTCTGTTTACTGATGCTCCCTCCCTCTTACTTTTCTGTTTACTGATGCTCCCTCCCTCTCACTTTTCTGTTTACTGATGCTCACTCCCTCTTACTTTTCTGCAGCATGACACACAGTGCCACAGGTGTCGGCCATATCGTCCACAAGAATGGCGACGCGCTCTTTAACATCCCCGACCAGAACCATGGAGGCCACCTCGTTGGCCTTCTTCCTCTCCTTGTGGATCAGGGCAAAGTCCACATTCAGTCGGTCCGCGATGGCTGTCACTCTGTCAACAAAACAACTCAATAAATATTCAATAAAGCCCACACATCACATTCAGAAAAAACATTTTTTACCGAAATTAACACATCTGCCATAAAAAATAAAAAACTTCCTGAGAAGTGTTCAAATACAGTTTTGTATGCCTCTCTCTTCTCAATAATGACCCCTGCAGCTCCTCAATAAATTCAAATGACTACTGACAGAAAATCTGGTGCCTGAAAGCCATCAGTACATTTATTTTACTTTTAGTGAGCTCATAAACAAACAACAACATAAAGCCAAGGTTGTGACAACTCAAATTTGAAGGATTTACTACAGACCTACAACATAGAAACAGTATACACAAGCAGACAGCCTGTTTTTATCATGTTGAGCCAACAAAATGTATGGGTCCTCACAAACACACAATGTAGGGACTATGTTTCAAAGTGAAGTATGGGTCCTGACAAACACAGAAAGTAGGGTGTATGTACTTCAAAGGGAAGTATGGGTCCTGACAAACACACGATGTAGGGACTATGTAGTACTTCAAAGGGAAGTACCAGTGCCCACAAACACATGATAAAGGGACCACATAGTACATTTGTACTTTAAAGGGAAGTACTAGTGCTCACAAACACACAATGAGGGGACCATATAATACATTTGTACTTTAAAGGGAAGTACCAGTGCTGACAATCACACAATGTAGGGACCACACAGTACTTCAAAGGGAAGTAATGCGTGTAGGCTAATGCCAACTCAGCTACGCTGGACGTATCAGTTCAAAACATCTTAAAGAATAAAAAAGTCTGTCACTCTTTCACTGATTGCATCATTTGTTGAAAGGCAGAAAAAGAAAAACAGAAGAGCAAACTGACACTAGCCTTAAAAACAGGAAGCTAACTTATTGCTTTCCTTGAACAATCCCATCAGAGCCTCAATCTGTATCAGTCTACAACACAAAATGCAAGCCTTTACTGGACTGAACTGAAGTCAGTCACATACAGCCGTCAAACTGCCCAGGCAAAGTAGCTGAGCATTGCAAGCATTGTCAGAATGCCTGACAGGAAGCTGATTGCATGTGATCCGCTGTTTTCTGCTGAATATCTTCTTCATAACGTTTTTGTTCACCTTGTTCATGTTACAGTGTGACAGTGAATATGTTGATGTAAGTTTTGTGTTCATCAGAGATAATAATAATGGAAATCTGTAGATTGCCTTTCCTGTGGCTCAAAGCGCTGAACAAGCATAGTTTACTTGGCTTCCTTTTGTGTGGGACTGTCATGGCTGACAGACAGCCACCGACTTTGACCCTGTGGATCAGGTGTTTACGGCTGGATTTTCACATTGTCACCTGTTCACCCTGACATAACCTTCATGGTGGACTGGGCATTCAAATTTCAGTACCGTTTTGCGCCACCAGCATCAGGGGAGACAATGCAGCAGTTGCGCCAGTCTGTGATATTGTCCTTGATCCACCGGAGAACAGCGGGCTCTGCGTACAGATTGTCCACAGGGATGTCAAAGAAACCCTGCAAAGAGAACCACAGCACTTCAGCATCACTCAGATAGTGTTGGGCTACAGAACCTCAGCATCACTCAGTGTTGGGCTACAGAACCTCAGCATCACTCAAAATCAAATAGTGTTGGGCTACAGAACCTCAGCATCACTCAGATAGTGTTGGGCTACAGAACCTAAGCATCACTCAGATGGTGTTGGGCTACAGAACCTCAGCATCATTCAGACAGTGTTGGGCTACAGAACCTCAGCATCATTCAGATAGTGTTGGGCTACAGAACCTCAGCATCACTCAGATGGTGTTAGGCTACAGAACCTCAGCATCACTCAAAATCAAATAGTGTTGGGCTACAGAACCTCAGCATCACTCAGATGGTGTTGGGCTACAGAACCTCAGCATCACTCAGATAGTGATGGGCTACAGAACTTCAGCATCACTCAAAATCAAATAGTGCTGGGCTACAGAACCTCAACATCACTCAAAATCAAATAGTGTTGGGCTACAGAACCACAACATCACTCAAATAGTGTTGGGCTGTCAATTAAAATTTAAAGACTGTTCTTTTACACACACACACACCACACCAACAGAAGGAAAGAGAACTGCTGATGGATGAGCAAACTATCAACTGCAAATGTGTGCAATGTACATTTTGATCAAATAAAAACTTTTGTCTTATGTATAACACTGTACACAGTTCAGTGATCAGATACACATTTTTGTCTCATTTGTTATCCTGTACACTGATTTTGTCCCCTTGGGGTCAAAGTGTTAAAAAAAGAAGTAACTGTTGTTGAAGCATTAGATTTAGGCCTGGAAGACCATAAAGAGAGGCTCTAAATTAAGGAAGACATTAAATAAGAACTGAAGGAAACAACTGTCAATTAGCAATAGTTTTTGAATATTAAGAAAGAAATAGTTTTTGAAATCTTCAATTCAGAAAGTAATGTATACTGAACTTAAATACAATATTTTGTCTTATGTCATACTGCACACTGATCAGATATACATATTTTATCTGTCATACTGTATACCGATCAAACTTCTTGTCTTAACTGTCACACTGTATACTGATCACATACAAACTTTTTGTCTGTCATGTCATGCTGCACACTGATGAGATACAACCTTTTTGTCTTATCTGTCCTCTCATACTGCACTGATCAGACAAACCTCCTGTCTTATTTGTCATACTGCACACTGATCACACACAAACTTTTTGTCTTATGTCATACTGCACACTGATCAGACATAAACTTTTTGTCTTATCTGTCATGTTGCTAACTGATCAGACACAAATGTTTTGTCTTATCTGTCATATTGTATGCTGGTCAGATAGAAATATTTTGTCTTATCTGTCAGACTGCTGATCAGATCCAAACATTTTGTGTTATCTGTCATACTGCACACTGATCAGATACAAACATTTTGTGTTATCTGTCATGCTGCACGTTGATCAGATACGTTTTGTGTTATCTGTCATACTGCACACTGATCAGATACAAACGTTTTGTCTTATCTGTTATACTGTATAGTGATCAGATACAAATGTTTTTTTAATTTGTGATATTGCACATTGATCAGACACAAACTTGTTCAAGATTGTTATCTGTCATGCTGCGCATTGATCAGACTAAGAGTTACACCCCTTTTCTGTTAAAAGTGGTATCTGACATCTGTCAAACTGTTCATTCATATAATTATAGAGTCCCCACTTCTGTCATCTGCCATACTGTATATATATACACTGATAAGATCTAAACTTCTTGTTCATCAATTAATGACTGCAGTAACACTCGGGTCTGTTGCATGCTAGCCAGGCAGTATGTGTAGCAACTGACCTGTATCTGTGACGCATGGAGATCCATGGTGATGATGTGGTCAGCTCCAGCCACGGACAGCATGTTGGCTACCAGCTTGGCAGAGATGGGAGCTCGACTCTGTTCACAGGTATCATGACATGAAAGACTATAGCTCCTTTTATATAGTTTAATGAGAATAGCATAAAGATTCGTGTCAGAGCCTACCACTAGCTACAACACGAAACACACCCACATCAGACACCTTGTAGTTGACCAACTACCCGGTTTGTCACTGACCAGGAGCATGCAGATGGTGCAGTAACTTAAACCTGACAACAAATTATTTCTTCTGCCTTTTTGCCTTGGGTCAGTGTAGCCAATCTGTCTTCCACAGGGCATAAACTGACAGGTACCTTTCAGGAAAAACAGAAAATGCATCTATGCATGCACTGCACACAAAACATCCTATTCTAATTCAGTAAACTGTGCACATTGCACATACAGATATTGCTTTTGTTTCACAAGCAGTCACTAAGAACTCACCAATTTTATTGCAACGTTATTATTACAGGTGCACAACTACCACACTTTGTACCATTCTATACATAATATATATATATGCATGTACCTGTGTCCAGTCTTTCCTTTTTTCCTCCGAGCAAGAGAATATGGGCAGTCTCACTGTAATGTTACTCCCCCCCCCCCACCCCCACACAAGAGTGCACACAGTACCGTGCCACAACTGATGGAGAACATTCATCTGAATAAAGACAGAGAAGTCAAAGGGCTATTTGATTCCTACTAGTGGCACTCTCCCCATACTCAAGGAGAGTAAAGACAACTTGCTTACTTTATCCTTCTTGTCCTGGCGGGCATAGGGGAAGCAGGGAATGACGGCAGTGACGCGGCAGGCAGAGGCGATCTTGCAGGCATTGATCATAATCAGCAGCTCCATCAGCATGTCGTTCACTTCACGACAGCCACTCTGTACGATGTACACATCCTCCCCACGCACTGATTCACCGATCTCCACACTAAAAAGAAGATGAAAAGACTTGTCGTCAAAGGAATCCTGCAGTGCTTCAGAAGCAGTTGATCATGTTGCAGACACCTGTTGTGTGCAGGTGCTCATCCACCATCCTGTCGCTGACCACCACCATGCAAACTTGGGGAAGAAACTATGTAAAATTCACTTGTGAAACTGAAAATGAAGGAATGGGTAAAAGGAGGGACGACAAAGGAGGGCAGGGAAGGAATGGGTAAATGGAGGGCTGACAAGGGAGGGCAAGGAAGGAATGGGTAAATGGAGGGCTGACAAAGGAGGGCAGGGAAGGAAAGGGTAAAGGGAGGGCAGGAGAGGAATGGGTAAAGGGAGGGCAGGGAAAGAATGGTTATGGGTAAAGAGAGGGCAGGGAAGGAATGGGCAAAGAAATGTGAATGAGCATAGTGGAGAAAAACTTGAAAGAGAGGAAAGGGAAAGGCAAGAAAGAGGGATTCAGAGCACAGGGAGGATGTGTACATTGTGCCGAGCAGCTGTCATAAAGAGGTTTACGTTAATTGGTAATTTCCAGTAGTTTACTGGTGAAGATCAGCAAATGCCAGAAAGAAAATCAGCCGTTGGTCAGATGTACTGACTGTTATTTTGTTTGATCGGTTCTCAAAAGCAAAAAACACAGTACATTGATGGATGATTAGTAAATTAGTAATTGGATTTTAACATCTTGTCAATTGCACAGGGTCACCTCCGGACAAGGAAGGGACAGGAAGGAAGGACAGTGAGCAAAAGGAAGGCAGAGGGGAGGACAGAGAGCAAAAGAAAAGGGAGGGAGGGAAGAAGGGAATACAGTGAGCAAGAGAAAAGGGAGGGAGGGAAGAGGGGAGGACAGTGAGCAAAAGAGAAGGGAGGGACCAGGACAGTGAGCAAAAGAAAAGGGAGGGAGGGAAGAGGGGAGGACAGTGAGCGAAAGAAAAGGGAGGGACCAGGACAGGACAGTGAGCAAAAGAAAAGGGAGGGACCAGGACAGGACAGTGAGCAAAAGAAAAGGGGAGGGAGGGAAGAGGGGAGGACAGTGAGCAAAAGAAAAGGGAGGGAAGAGGAGAGGACAGTGAGCAAAAGAAAAGGGAAGGACCAGGAGAGGACAGTGAGAAAAAGAAAAAGGAGGGAGGGTAGAGGGGAGAACAGTGAGCAAAAGAAAAGGTGGGGGGGGGGGGGGGGAGGGAAGAGGGGAGGACAGTGAGCAAAAGAGAAGGGAGGGAGGGAGCAAAAGAAAGGGGAGGGAGGGAAGAGGGGAGGACAGTGAGCAAAAGAGAAGGGAGGGAGGGAGCAAAAGAAAGGGGAGGGAGGGGAGAGGGGAGGACAGTGAGCAAAAGAAACCGGATGGAAGAGGGGAAGAAAGTGAGCAAAAGGATGGGAGGGGAAGAAATGGGCAATGAAGGAAGGTGAGGAAACTGGAGCACAAGAAATGGAAGAAGCAAGACAGTCAGGGTAGCTCATGATGATGCATAATCATACCAAGTTTGGCTGCAACGAAGGGCAGCATGACAATGCAGCTCATGATGCGTAACCATGTTACCATACCAAGTTTGGCTACAATGAAGGGCAGCATGACAATGCAGCTCATGATGATGCATAACCATTTTACCATACCAAGTTTGGCTACAGTGAAGAGCAGCATGACAATGCAGCTCATGATGATGCATAACCATGTTACCATACCAAGTTTGGCTACAATGAAGGGCAGCATGACAATGCAGCTCATGATGATGCATAACCATGTTACCATACCAAGTATGGCTACAATGAAGGGCAGCAAGACAATGCGCCGCATGGCAATGTGGCTCATAACTGTTGGGCACCAACCTGAGATGTGTCCACTGGTTTCTGTGGCCATGCTGCAGTGTTGACATTTTGTGTCTGCGATCATCCTGTATCTGCTGATACATTCTTGGGTCAGGATGCAGTTCATCTTTGGAGTATGGCATCGATGGCTTCTCCGTTCATGAAGGTGCTGGCTCAGATCCATGAGATGCACTCTCTTATTTCATCCACATTGTGGAGCCCATCCCTTGCGTTGCCTGTCTGGTCAGGTATTCGCACCATTTATCCTTTGGTATGGCTCTGTCCCTTTCTGGGTCTTCCTCTTTCTGTGTCTTTTGTCCCGGCGGGGCCCGCTGACAGTGAGGGAATCGTGTGCATAGGTCCTTGAGCGTGTCTTGTACACCGAGTCCTTGTGCAAGCCTTCTGATTGTTTTGCTTTTCATCTTCCAACAGTTTGTTCAATCCTCTGATGGTAAGGTACAGTGTCTTCCAGGCATGTGATGCCTAAGCCTCTGTTGCGAGTTCAGGTGTATATCATGGCATTCATCATTTGTTCCAGCAGACACAACAGGTTCTTGACATGGCCACGAATTTGGGTATCTAGGCCTTTGAGCAGGCTCAGGCTCAATCTACTATGGAGTATCCTTGCTTTTATTCTTGGCAGGATTGTATCTCTCCATATTTCCAGTGCCTGGAACGGCTTCAGCGGCATGCCCAGTCTTCGATTTGCCATTTGAGGTTGGGGACTGTCATCCCACCTCATCGTCCAAACATTCTGCTGAGGCATCTTGTTGCCTCGTCTGGTTTTACCCAGGGAATCTGTCTTCTGTCCACTTCGTATGGAGCTGTGTCACTGACCGTGAACGTCTTCCGCATACGATCGGATGGGAAGATGGCGGCTCTTCCCATCTGATTGTATATGGAAGACATACAACTTGTTCACGTTAAGTCTCAGGCCAACCTGGTTGCAGTAGGTCTTCACCAGCGCCAGTTTTTTCTGAAGCCCTGCTCTTGAATTGGAGCATGTGTCATCTGCATATCTGAGGGCCATGATCATTGTTTCTCCACACCCCGATCCTTTGCGTCTCTTTTGAGGCTGCAGAACAAGGGGTCCAGACACATGATGAACAGAATCGGGGACAGAGGGTCACCCTGTTTGACCCCCTGGTTGATTTTGATTTGCCTAGTTTCTCCATTTCCCACTGCAAAGGTCATAGTTGCCCCATGATATAGGTCCTCCACCACTTTGATGATCTAGGTAGGGACTCCCAGTCTCATAAGACCTTTCGCAAACAGATCGTGCAAAATGGTATCAAAGGCTTTTGCCAGGTCCAGTAAGGCCATGACTAAGGTGCCTCTTTCCTTCTTCTGTTTTTGTATCAAGTGTTCTAGTAGAACCGAGTTGACTGCACTTGTGAGCCTCTTTGCCAGTATCTTTGTGTACAGCCTCAGGAGTACACTGCTGATTGATAACGGTCACCAGCTGCCAATGTTTTGCTTATCTGTGGCACCTTTTGGTAGGAGCAGAGACCTGCTGGCCTTCAGTTTCTCCAGTACCTTGCCAATCATTAGCCACACTGTATACATTCCCGCTAGGAATCCTGGTGTCTCTTCTGCTTTTCGCTTGACCTTGAGTACTGTGATATGGTCTGGGTCTGCGGCTGAGCCAGTTCGCATCACTCTCACCGCCTTCCTCACTTTGCTTGCCATCACTGCATCCAGCAACTCGGTTCTGCCTGTCTGGTTTGGCTGTTGGGGTCTGCATGGGTTTGCTTGGCGTTGCTGTCCTTTTCTGAGGTGGTAGGAGGCAGTGGTGGCTCTATGAACAGGCCAAGGTGGTTCGGTAGATCTACCATTGGGCCGACGCTTTTGAACTTTTCTGTGTATGTTTCCTCGATCACCTTTGGGTCAGTTTGACATTTGGCACCAGATGCCCTGTCTAGGACTTGCCTGACTGCCTCTTTTTGTGCTTCCACTTTTGTTGCAAGGCCTGGTATCTTTCTCAGTTTTTGCCCTTTCTTTGGGCTTGTGATCTTTTGTCTCTTTCTGGTATCTGGGTATCTTTGCTCCTTTTGTCTGAGCTTGTGGACCTGGTGAGATATACTCTTCCAACAGTGCTTCCTGTGCTTCATACGCTTGGTTGGATGCCTCGCCCTCCTTCCCGGCATTTTGCATGATTTGACAGAGGGTGGCAAATACAGCTTCAGATTCATTTCTGGAGTTTTCCAGACTGCATAGGAGTTGTTCAACAGTGGGGCCATCCAGTCGTTAGCCTTCACTGAGAGTTTCCTGTCTCCTTGGGTTTGACCCTGGCGTGCTTTGCACTGTCTCCCTTGCTCATTTCGTGGCATCTCCTCTCTCCTCCTTTCATTTGTGTCTTGCCTGTGCAGAAAATTGGAAGCCTTTTGTCCTCTTTTTTTCTGAGATTCGCTTTAGAGAAATACCATATCCTTCTACTTGTAGAGCCACTCTCTTTGCATTGTTGAGTCCTTTTATGTTGCCCCCCCTGGTAGTAGATGTTTATGAATATCTCTACTGCTGCTGTGTCCCATTCTGTCTTGAAGATTAGGGCTTCAGCTGCTTTTCCAGGTTTTGACTTTGTCGTCTGGCGTGGCTTTTTCAGCTCTTCCACCATGAGTCTCGCATCTCACTTCTTCTCCACCTCGTGCTTTTCCAGCTCTTTTGCCACGAGTCTCTTCTCTCGCTTCCTCTCTGCCTCACGCTTGGTGGTGTCTATTCAGCACTTGTTGGCTACCTTGGGGTGCCTGTGACTCTTATGCTGTGACAGACCCAATTTCTTTTTAAATCGTTCTGTGAAAGTCTCACATTTGAATGGGTAGGTGGCCGCTGAGGGGGTTGTTTTTCCAGCCTTGCAACATGGTGCATGGCATTCCAGCATGTGCACTCTGTTGAATGTCTCTCTGCATAGTCGACATCTGTACATAATGTCCCGCAATCCGTGTGTTTGCACAAGGTGACCCTTCAGTATCTTTGCCGTGTTATACAGGATTGAGCATTTTGGGCACTGTTGTTTGTCCAATGGGAGCTCTAGGAAGACCCCGTGCTCCTCATCGATTAACTCATTTGCCTCTGCTTACAGTTCATCAATGTCAGAGTTGTTTTTGCTGTCGCTTTTGGTGTCCCTGTCTTTCTGTGAGGCAGAGGGGTTAGCATATTCTCCGAGGTAGTAGCCCAGTTCCCCAGCGGAGATGGACCTCCCACCTGTGAGCCACTGTCACCTCTCCAGGGTTAGTGTGCCCCAGGATTCATGTGTGGGTTTTCCCACTGGTCCACAGCAGCCAGCGCCTGCGCTTCCTTGCTCGACTGACTACCTATTGGATGAGCCCCAGTGTGTCCCTGTAGGGTCACTAGCTTCATCCAAAGGCTGGGTGCCCACCCCTCGTTTGATCAAACTAGTGTACATCAAGTTTTTGTTGTTGTTGATTTGGCCATTTTTCCTCCAATGTCCAGATGCTCAGTTCCTTTGTGCAGGAAACTGTTCTCTGCATTACGGGGCATCTTTCTCTCCAATCGGGTGGGGGGTCACACTTTGGCATCTCCCAACCCCTTGATTGCTGATGGCTTTCCCATCGTTGGAGCCCATCAACGAGGCTGCCCTTGCATTATTCAGTTAGTCGCCGGTCCAGTGGTACCACATGGAAGCCATGCAAGGATCTCTCCGAAGGTGTCTTTCGAGGCATGTACCTCCTCCCGAGTTACAGGTGGACCTGTATCCCAGTCTGCTAAGTCCTGTGTCAGTTGTACCTCTGGAGCTTGTAACTATGATCTCTTGTTCTTTAGTCCTCGGCTTGCTAAGAACAGCAGGCCAATAAAGGGCTTGTTTGGCCAATCCGGCTCACAGCCAAAATCTGGTCTCGATGAGTTGAACCCACACATAGTTGAACTTAAGAGAGTCTTAGTTACTCCCGCCATGTTACCATACCAAGTTTGTCTACAATGATGGGCATGACAATGTAGCTCATGATGATGCATAACAATGTTACCATACTAAATTTGGCTACAATGAAGGGCAGCTTGACAATGCAGCTCATGATGATGCGTAACCATGTTATCATACCAAGTTTGGCTACAATGAAGGGCATGACAATGCAACTCATGATCATGAATAACCATGTTCCCATACCAAGTTTGGCTACAATAAAGGGCAGCATGACAATGCACTTCATATGTGTAGCCATGTTACCATACCAAGTTTAGCTACAATGAAGGGCATGACAATGCAGCTCATGATGATGCGTAACCATGTTACCATACCAAGTTTGGCCACAATGAAGGGCATGACAATGCAGCTCATGATGATGCGTAACCATGTTACCATACCAAGTTTGGCTACAATGAAGGGTAGCATGACAATGTAGCGAATGATGATGCACAACAATGTTACCATGCCAGGTTTGGCTACAATGAAGGGCAACATGATAATGCGGCTCATGATGATGCATAACCATGGTGCCATACCAAGTTTGGCTACAATGAAGGGCAACATGACATTGACAATGTGGCTCATGATGATGCATAATCATGTTACCATACCAAGTTTGGCTACAATGAAGGGCAACATGACAATGCGGCTCATGATGATCCATAAGGCATAACCATGTTACCGTACCAAGTTTGGCTACAAAAAGTTCATCGGTTCAGAAAATACCTTCTGCACAAACAGCCAATGACATTTTAAATCTTTTATGAGACCTTGACTATAGAAATCCAAACATTTCACAGGACACTATGGCTTATGATGATGAACTAATTAAAACTGCTGAAAGTACTATCAAATGAAGTTTGGATGCAAAATGATCAGAAGAGACAGGAGAAACAGTGCAAAATGATCAGAAGAGATGGTAGAAACAGTCATACTTGATCATGAGCCCTCCTTATGACCTTGACCTTTAAGACAGCAAATCAAGCTATTTGCACAACAATCTGGTCCATGATAATCTATAATTACAATATCAAGTCTGAATATAAAAGATTGAGCAGTTCAAAAGATATTGCCTGGACAAAATTTGGACACAAGGACAGATGGACACTATGATTTCAATACAAAGACCCCTTTAATTTCATTACACTATTTATAGGGGATACAAGCAATCAATGTTCACGTCTGTGACTAGAACAAACACTAGAGTAGAGGTACACCAGTGCAATAATTCAAGATTGTAAAAGCAGTTGGTGTAATGAGCATGCAGCAGTCATTCAGAGGGAACTACTCAGTCCTCTAGCCCAGCAGGTAGTCTGCACATCGGTTTCTAAACACATTAGGTTGATTACACACTCCCAGCATCGCTTTCGCGCACCTTCCTCCAAACTCTGCCAGATTTAGTTACACCACTGAAGGGACACTCTTTATGTCAGTGCCCTCTGAAAGGTTCAGGTACTAATATGACTACAGAAGCAACCTAGCGCCAAAGCATGTATGTAAACATGAGACACAACCACCACAAGTAAAAAAATAAAAAGAGTTCCGTCTTGATTCAAATGACTATGGTTTTATTTGTGCTGGTGTAAACTTCGTTGGCGGCTATAAATGACACGCGTTGTTTTATTTGAGTTGTCTGTAACAAACTTACTACTGTTTGAGCACACACACACACACACACACACACACACACACACACACACACACACAAAATGCTCATTCTGGACCCTATGGTGTAACTAAATATGTCAGTGAAGGATGTTGTAAACCAGTTCGTGGAGTCTGGGTTGATTACACAGGCTGGGATGGCAGGAGTGGGGTGGGGGTGGGGGTGGGGGGTTAAGTCTTCAGATATTGATTGTGTACTTGTCACAGCAGTCTAGTTGGAGAGGTCAATGAACATGTTATAAACATAAAGTGCATCATCAAAGCAGCAAGCAGTGACTGCATGAGCAAGCATGCCACATGTCCATCATTACAGTTAGTAATTTGATTTTAACATCCTGTCAACTGCACAGGGTCACCTCAGAACAATCAGTCATAAGCAAATGCATTATATATATAATATGTATACAGTCCAAAACTCTTCTCAGTCCACAAAACCAGTCCCTACACAAACATCAAACAATACATACTACACACACATTAAACTGACAAACATTTGTGAAGACATAATCCTTTCAATATTAGTTTATTACCCCTGTTAAAAGAGTGCTCATGTAAGACTAGAATATGCCTGTAAAGTTGTATTGCTGACCATTTCATCTAACAGATACCAGATTAAAAAGGGAAAAAAAGAGTGGAACAATAAGTAAAAATGTTGAAATATGTATGTCATTGTCGTACAAAATGCATCATGGCAGTAAGCTGCACATACTACCTACCACTTATAATCTTCTAGCTGCTCAACAAGGGCCATATATATATATATAAAGCTCAACTCTTAACAACAACAAAAATAAGCAGAAGTGCTGAACAGCCAGTTCAACAGGGCCTTCAGTGGAGGCAAAACCTTCACTGACTCGGAGTTAGTGAAAAGTGCTCCATGCCAGATGACTGGAGCGATCTGTCTCGACTCAAGGCGTAGAAAACCTGTCCAACCTGAAACCAACCAAAGCTGCCGGACCAGACGGCATCCCACCCCCAGTCCTGAGAGAGCTTGCCAGAGAAGTTGCCCCAATCTTGACCAAGATCGACCTGTCATCACCGCAGACAGGAGAGGTGCGGAGAGATTGGAGAGAGAGGCCCTGGTGAAGCTGGTGTTCAAGAAGGGACAGCACTACAACCCTGCCAATCACAGGCCCATCTCCCTCACCAGCATCCCCTGCAAGCTACTGAAGCATATCCTTGTGAGCTCCATCATGCAACACCTTGAGTCAAACAGTATCCTGTCCCCCCAACAGCATGGCTTTCGAAAGAACAGATCCTGCAAGACACAGCTACTCAAATTTAGCACATAAGTCTCAGCAGCAATGGAGAAATGTACCACAACAGAGGTCATCATAATGGACTTCACCAAAGCTTTCGACAGAGTCAACCACAGCCTCCTGGTGCACAAGCTTGACCACTATGGCATCTGAGGAAGTACGGACATTTGGATTACTAACTTCCTGAGTGAATGGAAACAAGCAGTAGTGGCTGACGGTGCCAGATCCAACTACATCAACATGAGATCGGGTGTCCCCCAGGGATCAGTGCTGGGACCTTGCCTATTCCCAGCATACATCAATTACCTGCCAGACAGTCTCATCCCCTTCCAGAATTTTTGCAGACAACATTATCTTGTACTCTTTCATAGTCTGTGCTCAAGACCCTGCAGCTCTACAAGAAGACCTAAGCAAGCTGGAGCAGTGGGGGAAAAAATGGGAGATGTCCTTCCACCTGGACAAATACAATTGAGTGCCAATCACCAGGAACAAGAAGACCAGCCTGCAACAAGTCGACTACACCCTCCACAGTCAGATCCTGGAGACAGTCCCCTCAGCGAAGTACTTGGACATGACACTGCAGAGTGACCTTGGATGGGGAACTCACATCAACATCTGTGCCAAGGCAAACAGGATGCTCAGCTTCCTCAGAAGAAACCTGAAAGTCTGTTCAGTCAAGATCAAGGAGCTTACCTACAAGGCACTGATCCAACACATCACTGAGTACGCATGTGCAGTGTGGGAACCCCGCAATGACAAGCACATCTCCAACCTTGAGAAGGTCAAGAGAAGGGCAGCATGCTTCGTGCTGAACAGACATCAGAACACCTCAAGTGTTGGCTCAAACTGAAATGGTCAACCCTACAGCACAGATGCTGGACCATACGCCTCACCATGCTGTACAAGATCATCACTGGTCAAGCGTGTGAGGTGCTCTGACGTCAAACTCCAGCCTGCAAGTGGAAGAAGCCACCACAGTCTCCAGTACCAATGCTTCAGCTGCCGCATGGACTACAGAAGCAAAACCTTCCCCAGCACAGTCAGGGACTGGAACAAACTCCCCCCAGATGCAATTCTGTCCCCCACCATTGGTACCTTCAAGTGGAAGATGTCATCCCCCTCCTAATAAATTCCCAAACTGTTCTTCTTTTTTCTGTTTGTATCACTATCAACACTGTGTGGTACCCTAAAATAACAGTAATGGCCAGCTTTGTGGCCGATGGTCATTAAGAGAAGAAAAAGAAGATAACTGACAATTTTCTGAAGAAAAAAGAGCAAGAGGACTATGCAGAAAAACAAGAGAGGAGATAGGAAAGCAGAATCAAAACCATAGCCCTATCATTTCAGATGTGGGGCCAGGGGAGACATCCGACTTTCCTGGTCCATCACCACAGGTTTGTGAAGACTAAAAAAGCAGACTACAATACTATCTTTAAATCAAGTTTAACCCTGCCAATATAAAAAAATGTACATGAACTGCAAGCAATCCTACTCTTTCTCAAAACTAACAAAAACAACAAATGCTCCAAAGAGTCCAAGTATACACCTGTCTTAATTTTTCCTCTTCTTCTCTTCAGTTCTGTGACCTTCAAATTTGTTGAAGTAGAAAAAAAGAAAAGATTTTTTTTTTACAATTTTACTACTTAAACATGTTTCACTACTAATAAGTACTAATGGCTTAAAAAGAAGTTAAATTAAGAATTTGACTGGAGACTGTAGAAAACTGCAGTGAACATGTTAACCTTGATAAAGGTTATCATCATTCTGCATTTCAAAGACTGCCAGAGAAAAGGCCAATGCTAAAGTCTTTGTCAAGTCAAAAATGTCAAAACATAAAGTCTATGTGGGTTGTTTTTGTTTGTTTGTTTTGCTTAATTCATTGTGTAAAATTGGATGGCGGTGGTGAAAATCCTGATTGGTAAACATATAATATTCAAAACTGTGCTCTTCCACTCTTATTCTTAATCTGCTCCTCTACTGTCAAGGTATGTAAAGTGGCAAAGTACAAATGTGCACACTTAGCTCTACAGATCTGTACCCACCAGCAGCTGAAAGGGCTTGCAAGCTTTGCACTTTTTAGGCTGGTGCATGCTGCTGGCACATGTGCATCACTACAGCGCACATGTGCATCACTACAGCCTACATGTCATCACTGTGGCGTTTACTTGTGCTTATTTGCCAGTACACTGAGTGCACAGAGTGGTGAAAGAGCTAGATAAACACTACCACTGTACCAACCCAAACACTGCAAACAGTTCTTGACAAGTTCCCTGGCCATGTCACAGAATAAAGAATTGCCTTGAACAATAGGTTGAAGCCACGAAAGAGTTTTCTGGTTTTATGAGTGATGCATCCAGAAAAACCACCAAGCTGAAAAGTGTGAAACAACACAGTGCAACAATCAACCAAGGCCAAGCAGGACAACTCCTATCACAGACTGACACACAGCAGTGACAACGTGAATACTAATAGTATGTTATTGTTAGCCATTCACCCATTTTTCTGCCTGATCTATGTAATGTACCACTACCAGCCTGTTATTTTGTAACTGTTGTGTTACAGCCATTCACTTACTCAGTTTTTTACCTGGGTCTGGTGGACAATCATTGGTTCAGCTAGTTTTCTGCAGTCACTGCTGGTTTTCTGCCTGATCTAGACAGTCTAGGGGCCAGTCACTGATTCAGCTGTTTTCTGCCTGATCTAGACAGTCTGGGGGCCAGTCATTTATTCAGTTGTTTTTCTGCCCGATCTAGACAGTCTGGGGGCCAGTCACTGATTCGGTTGTTTTTCTGCCCAATCTAGACAGTCACTGATTCAGCTGGGTTTCAGTGACTAGAAGTTATAGAGGTTTCAGGACTGTGAACTATCAGAAGATTACAAATAATATTCTGCAAAGTTCTAGAGGTTTCAGGGCTGTGACTTCCTATCAAAAGATTACAAATAATATTCTACAAAGTTCTAGATGTTTAGGGCTATGAATTCATATAAAAAGATTACAAATAATGTTCTACAAAGTTCTAGAGGTTTAGGGCTATGAATTCCTATCAAAAGATTACAAACAATATTCTGCAAAGTTATACTTATAGAAGTTTAGGGCTGTGAATTCCTATCAGAAGATTACAAATAATATTCTGCAAAGTTACAGAGGGCTGTGAATTCCTATCAGAAGGTTACAAATAATATTCTCCAAAGTTACAGCAGTTTCAGGGATGTGAATTCCTATCAGAAGATTACAAATAATATTCTGCAAAAACAATCTGAAGTGTTGTTGCCATGTTTCATTATTGTTTGCCCCACATTTGTAACAAACAAAAGCAGGGCAAAGGAAGAAAGAACATGGCTCCCTCCTAGTGGCATCAAATTGTGCACTTCAGCTGCAACAGTCAACCTCCTACCACATGGTGGTCAGATCCAAGGCTTGTGGGGATGGAGGCAGGGATCAGAGCACAGCTGAGAGCCCTCTATTGATTCAGTTAATTTTTCTGATCTATGAAACACTCTAAGCCCTCTATTGATTCAGCTAGTTTTCTGCTCTATAGATCTATGAAACAGCCTGGTGGGCATTCATTGATTCAGCAATGTTCATCACAGTACACTTTGTACACTAAGGGGAATCAAAAGCAAGGGCACAAATGGGATCCTGCCTGTCATTGCAGTAAGGGGTTAGGCTAGTAAGCAGAAGGACATTGGCTCAATTCTGCTTTGGCTCTCTTCTCTCTTTGTGGTCTATGGACACTGTCTTGTGAATTTGTCCTAAAAAGTAAAATACCAAGTTACTTACTTGTCCATCACAATTAATGAATTAATGAAATATCAAAAATAAAATGGCTCTTATCGCTGTCCATCTTAATGCAGGAGTCATTCTGGTGGTTACACTTACATTAGTTACAGTGCAGCATTAGGAATATAGTCTCGTTCTCCCCACACTTCCTGGGATTTTGGTCCCCACAATACCTCTTCAAAAACAACACCACATTAAACAGGTTTACTCTTCACAATCTTTCCTGCTCTCTCTGCTCTTTGTCAGACACATGCATGCTCAAAACTCCAGCACTTACACTGCAAACCCCATGTTTTTCACACTTTCTCACACTTCAGCCCCCACATCTGGAACAATTCATGCTTTTTCACACTTCAGCCCCCACATCTGGAACAAGTCACACTTTCTCACACTTCAGCCCCCACATCTGGAACAATTCACGTTTTCTCACACTTCAGCCCTCACATCTGGAGCAATCTCTGCCATGCCCAAGAGTGCAAGACATCAGCCACTCATAAATAATATATGTTTCATGTTACTGTAAAAGTTCTATCATTGCATCTTAATGTGGTACACAGTATTAACTATTATTTCTTGTCATTACTCATACTTTCTAAAATGCGAAGACAAGATTTTATTTTATTTTTAATATTTTACGTCATAACGTAGCATTCTCACTATCTCAGATGGATACATTACAAGCCCAAAAGACACACAACAAACCAGTGTCGCAGTGATATATAACTTTCTAGAATCTATAAGGTGGCAAAAGTGGTTCATGGAAACCGCTCAGATAATCAATGTAACCAGTCCAATACTACATTACCATCTACACTACAACTACTACAGTACTAGAGCTCTAAATTAGCAAACACCCTGCTCTCTTCCCAGGCTAGAACACGTGTCAGGAGTGCTTTTTGTCCTTTCTGTGTTTAGAATTAGAACCAGTCAAACAAAATAACAGCTAGTATACATGTCTGATTGATTGCTGATTTTTTCCCCCAGTATAATATTATGCTAGTCTTAACTGGTAAAATATAAAAAATCTGGAGTTTTGAAAATGACACTCATTTTAGGAATACTAAGTAACTTTGACAGTCTGCACAGCACAGTTTTAATAAATATCCACCAAATTAATACTTTTGCCCAGAACAAATCCATATATCTATGTATAAACAACTGAATCAGTTGGAAGAGGTAATTTTTAAAGTTAAGGTAAATTAAATACTTGAAACTGTAACTAGTGTAAGCTTGCAAACCCCAACAAAAACCTGCTGGCCATAAAACTAGTTTAGTACTACAGTAGCTGGGTAATTTTCCATCAAAATTAAAACGTTAATTTCCCATCTTTTTTGATTTATACTTATAGTCTTCAACTCTTCAAACAGAAAAGTCTAGCTGTCAAATGTGGGTCACAGTTGACAGTTATTCATCTCAATTAAGGGGGGGGGGGGGGGGGGGGGGAGCAGGGTTTTGCTTTTATTTTTTCAATCAAGTAAAGCTGCAGTTTAGTTGACACAATGACAGCAAACTGTCAAGCCCTCTGGCAACCAATAGCAACCGTTCATTACGTCCAGTCCGTTCGCGTGGTCACTTCCACTCGTGTTTTTCAAGAAAATGTCAGTTGTTCTCCACGTTAAACAACAACACGACAAGCTGGAAGTGCAACGAGAATTTTCAACGGTTTCAACACTTTGTACCACTGGCCCAAGTAATAAGGCATTTAATGGATACGACAAACGCACACACAAGTCTTGTGTATCACAATATGAATTTAATTTTCTGAAATCCATCAGAAAGAAGAAGGCCGAAAAAAGACAAATGAGTAATGTCCTTACCAACACTCCCCATTGCTGAATTTTTTCGTGGTTACTTTCCCCGGTTCGATCCCTAAGCGGTCACAGATCTTTTGGGCAAGATCCGTGTGTGAAGTACCCGCAAAGACCTTGATGTTAGGCATTCTACCAACGTCTAGTAGTGGACCCGAAGTCTGTACGCGTGTTGAGTTCAGCATCAATCCGTGTCAATCCTATGTTATCGCGGTTTGCAGACTTGCGGCTCGTTCAGTGGTTCAGCAAAATGGTCATCAATCTGGCGCGGAATTGACGGTTTTGTGAAAATGGAGAGCTGTTATTTTTTCCCTTGCTATTTCCATGGGTCCTATATAGCCATGAAAAATAATCACCATTTATAATTACAAGTTTTTACAATTTATAATCTAAAATCACAAATAAGAAGATTTGCGCATATTTTCCCCGAAGCTGCATTTTGCGCATGACGTTTTCTCGAACCGGAAGTTACTTCATTTGTGGTGGTGGAGAGAAGAAACAACTTACCATCTCGATCAAAGTTTTTTTTCTGGAATCACCCTTTTTTGTCAGAATGGCGAACATTGCTGAGCAGAGAATACGGAGGGAATTCAAGGAAGTTGTCAAAAGTGACGAGGTATTAAAACTGAGTCTTGTTTGGATACTGTTCAGAAGTTAGAAAGACATGACATCTGAAAGTCCGCTCCAACTGAAGCTGGTTGTCCCGTTGTCACTGACGCACACAAAGTTACGCTTCATCCGGGAAATATGTTTTAATGTTTGTTGTATTGTTTAAATATTGTGCAAAAGTATGAGTTTCATGCGTGACAACTATGAAAAGTTCATTCTAGACATTAATAAAACTTGGCATCTATTACAATTAGATAATAGGTCAGTGTACCTTAGTTCTTCCTTCATGCTCAAGATAATAGGTATACTATTACTACCAAACCAATAGACTATAGTAATACTGATAGATGCGGATCCTTGTTTGTAATGTCACTCATAATTTTCCATCCCTGGCTTTCTACATTATCACAAGAGTACTGGATACTAATGAAATCAGTGACAGACTTTTGCTGACCTCTTTAGTCTTTTTCCCCCCTTCTTTTTTTCTTTTGTTTATACTTAGTGGTGCTACTACTAGTAGTTTAGGCTGCAAATCACGCTTAATGGTCATTGTAAATGTTTGAACCAGACATTATTATGGTTGTGAAAATAAAAGTGAGGTGTCCCATGACAGCCCTGAAATACTTTGCTTAATGGCCTTTGGCAAACAGTACCATGCTTTGCAATTTGGTAGCAAGACATCACATTTTGGTATCATGAAATAGCCTTTTTTTGTGTGTGTGTGTGTTTTCATGTTTATTTTTTTCCATGTTTTCATGTTTCATATCCCATGTAACACTGAAAAGAAGGTTTACCATGTAAAATAAAATGGATTAAAGCAAAAGAACTTATTAACATCGCTACAAGCATGGCTCAGTGCAGATATTATTCAATGCAATTAGTAGTTGAATTTGCGTACATTTGCCATGGTTATGAAATATTTTGATTGTGACTTTTTGTGTGTTATGATGTACCACATTACTACTTTTATCTTTGCAGTCTACTACAAGGATTGATTTTGAGAAATTTGATATAACTGTGTCCTTTGAACATGTTCTAAGTCTAACACCTCATGTAGCAAACAGAAGTTGGATGCAACCTTTTATGAACTTGCAATCTGAGTGGTGTCCTGATGAGCACATGCAAGGCATGAACGCAATCCCATTTTCAAAGCATTATTTTACAAAGACTGTTATTACTGTTTCTTCACAAAATCTGATAGTGCTTTGAAAAAGCTGTTGAAGTCAATAATCTGTTATACATAATGTGTGTTTCAGTTTAATAATAATAACAGGGAATATATAGAGGTTTCACTTTCAGCAGCTTGAAGTATTTTACAACTGAATTTAAAAAAGAGAGGGAAAAAGTATGTAAATTATAATATAAAAATATTCTCAAAAGTGATCAACTTTTGTTCCCCCTTTTAGGGTGCAGTATTGGAGAACAGCTGTCTTAGAATTTATTCTGGTGATTTTTAATTGCTGAAAATGCTCTCTAGGGTTAAACTGGTTCCATATCCTCGGGTCTTTAAAGAGTGACTGAACAGATGAACTCTTTCCACTCTCCAGGTGGCTGCCTGCAACATCAGAGTGGAACTGGTCAATGACACATACACACATTTGCGAGGAGAGATAATGGGGCCGCCAGACACACCGTATGAAGGAGGCATCTTTCATTTGGAGATCAAGATTCCAGAAACATACCCCTTTAACCCTCCTCTTGTGAGTTGTCTACTCTTTGTGCCTGAGTTCTCTATTCTTTGGTGTCTGAATCTGAGTTTTCTACTCTTTGTGTCGGACTCTCAGAGTTCTCTACTCTTTAGCCTTTTGAATATTCAGCTCACTTGTGTCGGACTCTGAGTTCTCCTTTGTGTCTGAGTTCTCTACTCTTTGTGTCTGAGTTCTCTATCTTTGTGTCTGCGTTCTCACTCTTTTGTGTCTTGAATTTTTCACTCTTTTAGTTTGTGTCTCAGTTCTCTACTCCCTGTGCCTGAGTTTTCTATTCTTTTGTATCTTGCAGTTCTCCTTTGTGTCTGAGTTTTTTCCTGCTCTTTTTTGTTTGAGTTCTCTACTCTTTTGCATCTGACTTTGAGTTCTCCTTTGTGTCTGGGTTTTCTACTCTTTTGTGTTGGAGTTCTCTACTCTTTTGCGTCTGACTTTGAGTTCTCCTAGGTGTCTAGGTTCTCAACTCTTTTGTGTCTGAGTTCTCTGCTCTTTTGTGTCCGAATTTTCCTTTGTGCCCAAGTTCTCAGCTCTTTTGTATGAGTTCTCTACTCTTTCGTTTATGAGCTCATTACTTTTTTCTGTCTAGGTTCTTGTTTTGTGTCTGAGTTCATGTTTGTGTTTGAGTTTTGTGCTCTTTTGTGTCTGAGTTCTTGTTTGTGTTTGAGTTCTGTGCTCTTTTGTGTCTGAGTTCTTGTTTGTGTATGAGTTCTGTGCTCTTTTGTGTCTGAGTTGTTTGTGTATGAGTTCTGTGCTCTTTTGTGTCTGAGTTCTTGTTTGTGTTTGAGTTCTGTGCACTTTTGTGTCTGAGTTCTTGTTTGTGTTTGAGTTCTGTGCACTTTTGTGTCTGAGTTCTTGTTTGTGTTTGAGTTCTGTGCACTTTTGTGTCTGAGTTCTTGTTTGTGTTTGAGTTCTGTGCTCTTTTGTGTCTGAGTTCTCTTTTGCTGTGCTCTTTTGTATATGATGTCAATATTCTATTGTGTCTGAGTTCTGCACTCTTTTGTGTCAAAGTTGTCTTTTTGTGTCTGAGTTTTGTTCTCTTTTGTGTCTGAGTACTGTACTCTTTTGTGTCTGAGTTCTGTACTCTTTTGTGTCTGAGTTCTGTACTCTTTTGTGTCTGAGTTCTGTACTCTTGTGTCATTGTCAGAGTTTTGTACTCTTTTTGCGTCTGAATTACGTACTGTTTTGTGTCACTGTCAGAGTTCTGTACTCTTGTGTCTGAGTTCTGTACTTTTTTGTGTCTTGAATTCATTATTCTTTTGTGTCTAAGTTCCAAGGGGCAAGGGGCGCGTTGTCTTTCAGAGATTTGCATCAACTGATGCCAAACATTGTGCATTTTGTGTCAGTAATACACACACACACAAAAAGCATACAGCATAACCTAGAATTAGTGCACAAACTTGCAAAACCAAAATGACGAAGCTCGCTAAAATGATCAGACAAAAATAGTCACTCTGTGCACGAAAAGTGGAATCGTTCAGTAAATTTGCCATTCACAAAGAATTTGAATAGATCAGGACATATACGCAGCATCATTTTCCGAAGATGAACTACAGCAGACGATATGAGCAAACCCATTTCTCGTCTACACAGGGTTTAGGAATGAGATGAGGCTGAAATCGAAGCTGCCGCCATTTTCTCTCATTCATATTCAGTGTGAATGCGCGTTTTGTTTTCAGTTTCATAGTCTTCTGCATTTGAGTAAATTCTGATACACGCTGACAGTTAGACTAGGCATATTGGGTCATTCCAAATTCTCTGTCTGGGATTGTGTCCTCTGTCGATTGACTGGAAATTATTACTGATCAGATTAGCAACATATGAAATTTCTGCCCAGACTGATATGGAGACTGATTCTTCTTCTAGATACGAGTTCGTTAGGATTCAGTTTAAATAAATCATTGTCATTCTTCAGAAAAGTGTGCAATTTTATTCCAGGATAGGCAGGGTCTGTTGACTATAAAGCGCATAGATCAGATGGGGGGTGGGGTGGCTATCACCATACAGACTTAAAATAATGGTTTTTGATCATGTTTAAAAATTCCACCTTGATTGGTGACAGGAGTGATGATGCTAGTTGTACTCTTGATAATGTAATGGTGGGACTGATGATACTAGTTGTACTGGCATGATAATGTAACGATAGGAGTGATGGTACTAGCCATGATAATGTAATGATAGGACTGATGATACTAGTTGTACTCATGATAATGTAATGATTGTACTCATGATAATGTAATGATGGGAGTGATGGTACTAGTCATACTCATGAAAATGTAATGATGGGACTGATGATACTAGTTGTACTTATGATAATGTAATGATAGCAGTGATAGTACTGATCATACTCATGATAATGTAATGATGGGAGTGATGATACTAGTCATACTCATTATAATGATGGGAGTGATGGTACTAGTTGTACTTATGATAGTGTAATGATGGGAGTGATGGTACTAGTCATACTCATTATAATGATGAGAGTGATGGTACTAGTTGTACTTATGATAGTGTAATGATGGGAGTGATGGTACTAGTTGTACTTATGATAGTGTAATGATGGGAGTGATGGTACTAGTTGTACTTATGATAGTGTAATGATGGGAGTGATGGTACTAGTTGTACTTATGATAGTGTAATGATGGGAGTGATGGTACTAGTTGTACTTATGATAGTGTAATGATGGGAGTGATGGTACTAGTTGTACTTATGATAGTGTAATGATGGGAGTGATGGTACTAGTTGTACTTATGATAGTGTAATGATGGGAGTGATGGTACTAGTTGTACTTATGATAGTGTAATGATGGGAGTGATGGTACTAGTTGTACTTATGATAGTGTAATGATGGGAGTGATGGTACTAGTTGTACTTATGATAGTGTAATGATGGGAGTGATGGTACTAGTTGTACTTATGATAGTGTAATGATGGGAGTGATGGTACTAGTTGTACTTATGATAGTGTAATGATGAGAGTGATGGTACTAGTTGTACTTATGATAGTGTAATGATGAGAGTGATGGTACTAGTTGTACTTATGATAGTGTAATGATGGGAGTGATGGTACTAGTTGTACTTATGATAGTGTAATGATGGGAGTGATGGTACTAGTCATACTCATTATAATGATGGGAGTGATGGTACTAGTTGTACTTATGATAGTGTAATGATGGGAGTGATGGTACTAGTCATACTCATTATAATGATGAGAGTGATGGTACTAGTTGTACTTATGATAGTGTAATGATGGGAGTGATGGTACTAGTTGTACTTATGATAGTGTAATGATGGGAGTGATGGTACTAGTTGTACTTATGATAGTGTAATGATGGGAGTGATGGTACTAGTTGTACTTATGATAGTGTAATGATGGGAGTGATGGTACTAGTTGTACTTATGATAGTGTAATGATGGGAGTGATGGTACTAGTTGTACTTATGATAGTGTAATGATGGGAGTGATGGTACTAGTTGTACTTATGATAGTGTAATGATGGGAGTGATGGTACTAGTTGTACTTATGATAGTGTAATGATGGGAGTGATGGTACTAGTTGTACTTATGATAGTGTAATGATGAGAGTGATGGTACTAGTTGTACTTATGATAGTGTAATGATGGGAGTGATGGTACTAGTTGTACTTATGATAGTGTAATGATGGGAGTGATGGTACTAGTTGTACTTATGATAGTGTAATGATGGGAGTGATGGTACTAGTTGTACTTATGATAGTGTAATGATGGGAGTGATGGTACTAGTTGTACTTATGATAGTGTAATGATGGGAGTGATGGTACTAGTTGTACTTATGATAGTGTAATGATGGGAGTGATGGTACTAGTTGTACTTATGATAGTGTAATGATGGGAGTGATGGTACTAGTTGTACTTATGATAGTGTAATGATGGGAGTGATGGTACTAGTCATACTCAATTATAATGTAATGATGGGAGTCATGATATTAGTCATACTCATTATAATGATGGGAATGATGGTACTACTACTACTAGTACTAGTCATACTCATGATAATGTAATGATGGGAGTGATGGAGTCATGGAACTAGTCATACTCATTATAATATAATGATGGGAGTCATGGTACTAGTCATATTTGTGATACTGTAATGATGGAGTGGTGGTACTAGTCATACTTTTGATAATGTAATGATGGGAGTCATGGTACTAGTCATATTTGTGATACTGTAATGATGGAGTGGTGGTACTAGTCATACTTTTGATAATGTAATGATGGGAGTCATGGTACTAGTCATATTTGTGATACTGTAATGATGGAGTGGTGGTACTAGTCATACTTTTGATAATGTAATGATGGGAGTCATGGTACTAGTCATATTTGTGATACTGTAATGATGGAGCCAAAGCTGTATGATTATAAATATAATGGCCATTTATGATTATGGTGAGCATTTTACTCATTATGTTTGATGATGATAACTGTACCATTGCAGGTCAAATTTCTGACAAAGATCTGGCATCCAAACATCAGCTCAGTGACAGGTGCGATCTGCCTCGACATTTTGAAAGATCAGTGGTGAGTGACTTGTGTCAGTTCATTGCCTCTGAACAGACTTTCTGGCCACCATGACACTAGTCAGTTTTGTGGAAAGAAATTGGATGTTTGCATTTTTTGAGAGTTTTGACAACAAAGATCTGTATGTTGTGTGGGGCACTTTATCTGTTATATACACACACCAAATGGGGCCAAACATTTGCTCTGCTGCAGAGTTTGTTTTTAAGAAAATGAGATGTTGTAGATAAAAGTAGAAGGCCAGATCAGTTGAATTGAGATTTTCCTGTAAGAGACTAGGACTGACTGAGCTATTGTGACTAAGCGTGTAGTGCAGGGTGATGCGCTGCATTCAACAGTGGTGCATGTTGCAACTTTCACGGTCTTCTACTGAGGTGCGCGTGTGCTGCAGGGCGGCGGCCATGACGCTGCGCACAGTGTTGCTGTCGTTACAAGCCTTGCTGGCAGCGGCGGAACCGGATGACCCGCAGGATGCGGTGGTGGCGCAGCAGTACAAAGAGCACTACGAGATCTTCAGGCGCACCGCCCTGCACTGGACCTCCACCTTCGCCAACGGTCAGTTCCTTTGTACCGGTGCTGCACTGCGTCCTGCAGCATTTAAAATAGAAGGTCGCTTCCACCCTTTGGGCTCTGTCATCTGAACTCTGTGATGGCAGTGCTGTGGGAGTGTGTGTATGTGTGTTGGGGGGGGGGGGGGGGGGTAAATGGGATTTGTGAGTGTGATGGTGAGTGTGAGAAAGAAAGAATGTCAAGGAGAAAGTGTGAGTGTGAGAGCACAGGGAGGATGAGGGATGGAAGGAGTGTGAAGGTAATGATGGGAGTGATGGAGTCATGGAACTAGTCATACTCATTACAATATAAGTGTGAAGGTCCTCCAGAAGGGCTACTGAAACTGAAAGAGAAAATGTGGATTATTATTGATTATTGAAGTGAGGTAATTGTTTCTACTATCTAAAGAAAAAGTTGTCTCTTGACACAATACAGAGTTCACTATTCTGTAATCTAACACTAGTATTACAGTCACAGGGGTCGCGCTGACTTTAAGTGATTTATGTCAGTTTATGCACAACATGTCATGTTTTGCGTCAGTGGATGAAAAACGCGTAGAGCAAAACCAACACTATAATTAGCACGCAAGAAAAACAAAATCTATGTATCTAGGTATACTCACAATCTAAAAGTGACTGTTAAAGTGTGCGCCGTAGTAGATCTAGTTTGCGAGTAGATCTAGTGTTGAGTGATGTGGCAGACACGGATTAAATGGGCCATGGCATTGACTGGACTTCAAAGTGCGTGCCGGAGTAGATCTAGTTTGCGAGTAGATCTAGTGTTGAGTGACGCAGCAGACACGTATTAAATCGACCATTTTGCATACGGTGACGCAGGGATGTGGCTAAAATGCGTATGGCACCCACAAAATGCAATATTTACGCACATTTTTGCAATGAGCGCAACCCTTGAGTCAGACTGTGAAATGCCAGGGTCAGGTATGAATACTATTGCAGTACTGTTTTGGAGTTCATACAAGCTCACACTCCCTCATTCAAACATACAGGAATAAAAACAGATGCCCACACACACCATGTTGTCACAGCAAAATTATTTTATTGTGATGTCTTGGCAGTCTGCTTGCAGCTGACTCTTGAAACTAATAGTAATACACTGGCCTTCGTGCACACTGTAAAAAAAACAATTTGGATCCCTGGATTCACATCCTTTGGATTCTTGCAATTTCTGGTCATTCCAAATAACTTTTTTTGCCTCTCTTCTTGGGATGGCTGTAAAGTGGCACCTGCAGCGTTCCTATTTCCACTAGGTGAGGATGTGCTAGACACAGCGTTTGCCTCGGTGCTGGCTCTTTCATTCCCACTCTTCTGGTTTCTTCTAATGTGTCTCAGAACTCACACTACTCAACCTTATTTTCAGAGATGACGGCTAGGTGATGTGTATCGTAGCGTGGCAGATCAGTTAGCTGAAGATGGTAACCATGTGCTTGAGCGAAAATGTCTTTCACCCCTTCTCTCTGAAGTTTCCCCAGCATTTGCCTTTAAAACATTCCAGCGTTTGTCCGATCGATGAGGGCTCTTTCTCATCATTTGAAGAAAGATGTCAAACGCTTCCTTTTTCTACGCCTCTCTCCTCCAGGTGATTGATGGTGTGTTATTGGCTTTGTGCCCACAGGTAGTTTCTCAAGCTTCTTAAGACTTCTGATCTTTTCCAAGATGCAAGCTACTTGTGCTGGTTGCTTTGCTGCCAGTCAGTCTGCTCAGTCATTTCCCTTCACTCTGACACGTCCAGGGCAGTACACCCAGTTTTCAGAGGTGGATGTTGAACATTGACATATACCATTCTGGGATTCCCATTTCATTATCACTTTTTGTAGCAAGCTCCTTAAATCTGATAAAGATGGTGGCATGTGTGATAGTCACCTGCGGAGCAGTCCAGTGGAAGGCATGTGCGCCCGCCTCCACCTCTGTTGCCAAGCTGGTCTTACAGTATAGGTTGCAGTGTCTTTATTATTCATGGATGGTGGTTGCACCTTCCTTGACCACGGAAGCATGGTAGATTCTAGCAGACATCTAGTAGATGTAGTAAATGTGGTACCTGCTTGCTGGTTTGTCTGGACCTGCAGCCATCTCTCAGTGCCCTGTCACTGGTTTGTTTTGACCTGCAGTGATCACACTTTACCTGCAAGGCAGTTTGTCTTGTACTGAAGTGATCACACAGTAAGTGCACAACAGTGGGCCTGGATTTAAAGTCCGCCAAGTACCTGGCTTTGTCTTGGTTTGAAATCAGGCAAGGGTACCTGCTTTTGTCTTGGTTTAAAGTCAGCCAAGTACCCGGCTTTGTCTTGATTTGAAGTCAGCCATGTACCTGGCTTTGTCTTGGTTTGAAGTCAGCCGAGTACCTGGCTTTGTCTTGGTTTGAAGTCATCCAAGTACTTGTCTTGGTTTGAAGTCAGCCAAATGCAGGGTGACCCCCAAAAAATGACACCCATAAAAGTGCTGATAATGTCTACATGTTTTCAAAGCTAAAAAATCTCTGTTTTGACAGACCACACTATCCATAAGACATAAGATCTCATCCTCAATGACCTTTTTATGAAAGGTGTAAAATGAAATGAGAAGCCCAGACTTGTGTGTGTCAGTGTTCTGCATCCAGCTTCAAAAACTCTTGTGGGTGTACTGCCCAGGACTTGCTGGAATCAAGGGAAATGACCCAACAAATAGACTGGTGGGCAAGGTAACCATTACAAGTGGGTTCCATCTCAGAAGATCTGAAGTGTTGAGGAACTTGATGCATACAGAGCCAAGAACATCACATCATCAACCGTGTAAAGGAGACATGCATAGAAAAAGGAAGTGCTTGATTATTTCCCTTGAAATGGCGAGAAAAGGCCTTTGTTGACAGACAAACATGGAACTGTTTTAAAGACAACATTGGGGGAAATTCTGAGAGATAAGGGTGGAGCGCATATATGCACTTTTGCAGCAGCATAGATACCATTTTGGATGGATTGTTCGTTATTGTTGGCAGTTGGCAAAATGAACAGCATGCTATGTATTTGAATGCACACTTAACTTATAATAAGTTTTGTTGTTGAGATTATGACGGCATATGGTTGCCATACTTATGTAGGAGTGTTATGAGCTGAATTGGTAGAAGTTTTCTTCTTGTGTGTTCAGGTCCCAAGAAGGACAAGGACTTTGATGACAAAGTGGCCAGTTTGATAAACATGGGCTTTGAAGAGGTCAGTATATTGCTGCCAAACAGACCGCTGTTGGTAGGTTTGTTGTTAAAGACTGCTTTACAGTGACTCAGTCTTGTGGCTGATGGGGATAAGTACAGTTGTGACATGACCGGAGGTTATGGATAGGTTTTAAACAGATTAGTACAAAGTTACACTTGTCATGCCCAGAGTAGAAAGTTACAGTGGTCCTGCCCAGAGTAGAAAGTTACAGTGGTCCTGCCCAGAGTAGAAAGTTACAGTGGTCCTGCAGAGTAGAAAGTTACAGTGGTCCTGCCCAGAGTAGAAAGTTACAGTCATCCTGCCCAGAGTTGTTATATTTGTCCTCCTCAGTGTAGAAAGTTACAGTGGCCCTGCCCAGAGTAGAAAGTTACAGCCATCCTGCCCAGAGCAGAGTTACAGTGGTCCTGCAGAGTAGAAAGTTACAGTGGTCCTGCCCAGAGTAGAAAGTTACAGTCATCCTGCCCAGAGTTGTTATATTTGTCCTCCTCAGTGTAGAAAGTTACAGTGGCCCTGCCCAGAGTAGAAAGTTACAGCCATCCTGCCCAGAGTTGTTATATTTGTCCTTCTCAGTGTAGAAAGTTACAGTGGCCCTTCCCAGAGTGGAAAGTTACAGTGTTCTACCCACACTCCGAGCATCACTTTCCGGCACCTTTCTCCAAACTCTGCCAGATTTAGTTACGTCACTGAAGGGGCACTCTTTATCTCCGCGCAGCTGTCCAGCGATGCGGTCAGCGGCCTACAAAAGGTTTCGGTACTGATAAGACTGTGGAAGCAACCTAGCACCCAAGCACGCATGTAAACATGAGGCGCAGCCACCCCGGGTAGAAAAAGAGTTCCATCTCGATTCAAACGATAGTGGTTTTATTTGAGCTGGCGTAAGCAACAAACGTCTGATATAATTTGAGTTGGTTGTAACAAACTTACTACTGTTTGAGCACCAACAAAAAACTGCTCGTTAGCTGACAGTTTTCTGGACCCTATGGCATAACTAAATACGGCAGTGGTTGAAGGAAGGATGTCGTAAACCAGTGCTTGGAGTTTGTGTTCTACCTAGAGTAGGAAGTTACCACGCAGGTTTGATTGCTGTGTGGAAATGCATATTGACTATGTGCCTTCTTACTACTCATGCATCAGTTTGATTTTATTCATCCTTATGCTTGTGGCCAGTGTTCAGTATTACGTTCACTCAGCGTCTTTGTTGACTTTGTTTTTTGCAGCACCAAGCGCGTGTAGCATTGTCAACAAATCAGTGGGACCTGACGAGAGCAGCAGAATACTGTTTGAGCTAACCCTGTGCACAGCTAGACTGGAAATGCTGATACATAAACATTCTGTCATCCACCATCCCAAATCTCCAACTTTTTCTGCCCCAGTCGCTGTTTGGGAGACATGTCCTGTGGCTGCCTTCCAGGTCATAAGAACATTACATTTTTGTGTAAGAGAAAAAAGGGGGAAAAAAAGAAGAAAAAAAAGAATGGTTCACGTATCTGCTTTGTACTCAGTCACCAAACCAGTAAGCTTTGATGAACTTCTTTCCTTTTCCATTGGGAACTGGTTCTTGCAGGTATATGTTTACCATGTATAAGCTAAAGAGTTTTGCTTTATTCCATCGGAACTAGTACTGAGTTGCAGGTGTTTTTGCCTGTGGTGTTGACACTATGACAGTCCTCCTTACACTTAACTGATTGAAAATTACAAGTCTGTGTAATGATCAGTGTTTGACATTGTTTTTGTTAACTCACATAAAAATGCTAGTCAGAACAGTGATCAGTGTAATATTCTGTCTGTTGGGGTAACCTTAATATTTCAATTTTCAAACTATTATGTTTTTTGTTAATGTTACTGTTTTTACTGCATGGTTCAGATTCATCTGCATAAAGGAGAGAGACTGGGAGAGAGAGGAAACAGGGTTTTGACGTCACTTAGCTGTATAGCAGTCCTTTCGATCTGTGGTCCCATCAGAATCATGTCATGGTACATCTGTATAAAAAACACATGCATGATTTCATTGTGTTGAACTTCCGACTAAGCAGTTTGTATGGTCATTTTATGGGTGTTTTCAGAAGCAAGGATAAAGTGCTATTGCTGTTTGGATCATTTAAGGGAGACAGGAAATGCTGTTTTCCCATTTTGAATGTGAGTCATCAGAGCATTTCTCTGGCTGGTTTGAATTTAGAACTGATGTAACTTACAAAATGACCATAATGCTGAACTTATTTGACTGAGTTCATGTGCACCCCTTTGTTTATTTTACATGTATGTAAACAGTTTTGCTGTTTTAATACATGACATAGTTTGTTCTGAGTAATGTTATAAAGTAATGGTACATGCTCTTAGTGAAAGTTATATATGTAATAATGTTCTAACACTTGAGTCCAAGTGACATGGGTAACCTTGACAGTATCTTCCCCAGCTATCAATTTTTTGAAAAGAAAGAGTGGTCTTCTCAGAGAGCCAGGTTTGCTGCCTGGGGCAGAGAAGGGAAGGCAAAGCCAGAGAAGGCAGATAAGGAAAAGCAGAGGGAGAGAAGGGAAGGCAAAGGCAGAGAAGGGAAAGCAGAGGCAGAGAAGGGAAAGCAAAAGAGAAGGCAGAGAAGGGAAAGCAAAGGGAGGGAAGGGAGAGCAGAGGCAGAGAAAGGGAAGGGAAAGCAAAGGGAGGGAAGGGAGAGAAGGGAAAGCAAAGGGAGGGAAGGGAAAGCAGAGAAAGGGAAGGGAAAGCAAAGGGAGGGAAGGGAAAGCAGAGAAAGGGAAGGGAAAGCAAAGGGAGGGAAGGGAGAGAAGGGAAAGCAAAGGGAGGGAAGGGAAAGCAGAGAAAGGGAAGGGAAACCAAAGGGAGGGAAGGGAAAGCAGAGAAAGGGAAAGCAAAGGGAGGGAAGGGAGAGAAGCGAAAGGGAAAGCAAAGGGAGGGAAGGGAAAGCAAAGGGAGGGAAGGGAAAGCAGAGAAAGGGAAGGGAAACCAAAGGGAGGGAAGGGAAAGGGAGAGAAGGGAAAGCAAAGGGAGGGAAGGGAAAGCAGAGAAAGGGAAGGGAAACCAAAGGGAGGGAAGGGAAAGGGAGGGAAGGGAGAGAAGGGAAAGCAAAGGGAGGGAAGGGAAAGCAGAGAAAGGGAAAGCAAATGGAGGGAAGGGAGAGAAGGGAAAGCAAAGGGAGGGAAGGGAAAGCAGAGAAAGGGAAGGGAAACCAAAGGGAGGGAAGGGAAAGCAGAGAAAGGGAAAGCAAAGGGAGAGAAGGGAAAGGGAAAGCAAAGGGAGGGAAGGGAGAGAAGGGAAAGCAAAGGGAGGGAAGGGAAAGCAGAGAAAGGGAAGGGAAACCAAAGGGAGGGAAGGGAAAGGGAGGGAAGGGAGAGAAGGGAAAGCAAAGGGAGGGAAGGGAAAGCAGAGAAAGGGAAAGCAAAGGGAGGGAAGGGAGAGAAGGGAAAGCAAAGGGAGGGAAGGGAAAGCAAAGGGAGGGAAGGGAGAGAAGGAAAAACAAAGGCAGAGAAGGGGGAAGCAAAGGGAGAGAAGGGAAAGCAATGGCAGAGAGGGGGAACCATAGGCAGAGAAGGGAAACCCAGTCATGTTGGCCCTCTCCATCTCCAGCTGTACTAGATCCTGTTTCTCAATGGAAAACGTCTTGAGTTTTGTGAGAGCACTCTGGCCCACTACTTTGCTGTAATTAAATGTATTAAACAAGATTTCAGTACTGTTTCAAAGATCTGGAACCCTTGCAAGTTCAGGTGTGTCAGTTGTGAGTGGAAAGTGTCAGCCTGTGCTGTTGATGGCTTCACTCTGGTTGGGATGAGGACAAGAGAGTGTGCACTGTATTGACCCTGTTGGCCTGAAAGAAAGAGTATCAGACGGCTTAAAATGGACCCCAGTTGAGAAGGATCTTGGACACAGTCCATCCTGTTAATGGGGTGGAATAAAATGATAGCTCACAACAGTTTTGCAGTCTGGTCTGGTTTGTTAACAATCAGGAGTTGAAAGTTGCGAAAATACAGATGTGAGCACTGCTATTTTGTTGTCTGACAGTGTGTCTTTGATGTCATGAACAGGGCAACACAGCTGTGAGCACTGCTGTTTGTTGTCTGACAGTGTGTCTTTCATGTCATGAACAGGGCAACACAGCTGTGAGCACTGCTGTTTGTTGTCTGACAGTGTCTTTGATGTCATGAAAAATCAACACAGCTGTGAGCACTGCTGTTTGTTGTCTGACAGTGTGGCTTTGATGTCATGAAGAAAGCCAGCATGTGTAGCAGATCAAGAGCTGACTATTTTTGTTTTGCTCTTCGCTGGTATTGGTAAAAAATGAGAGGTCAGATACGAAGCATTTCTGTGGCATAAATGATGCTGAACAAGCACAGGAAGCCAGCGGAAATATTTGCAGATTTTCTGAATTTCTGGGCCACTTTGGGCTCCCTTGAACTAAAGTGAAGAGGTTGTTGACACTGGAAATGGAGCTGTTCATTTGGAGGACCTCACTCAGCATAACAAGGCATGAACAGTCAGATTTCAAACAGGGCCAAGGACACTATGATATTTTGATGGCAGGAAATGTGTTAACACAGTAGGATGGCTGAGAATGTGTTAACAGACAATATGATGCCTTGATGGTAGGAAACGTGTTAACATGGTAGGATGGCTGGGAATGTGTTAACAGACAATATGATGCCCTGATGGCAGGGAATGTGTTAACAGACAGTATGATGCCCTCATGGTAGGGAATGTGGTAACACAGTGTGATGGCTGGGAATGTGTGAACAGACAATATGATGCCCTGATGGCAGGGAATGTTTAACACAGTGTGATGGCAAAGAATGTGTTAACAAACATTACAGTAGGAAATGGGTTAACAGATATTACGTTGGCAGGGAATGTGTTAACAGACAGTATGATGCCCTGATGGCAGTGAGTGTTAGCCCCAAATGATGACAAGGAATGTGGTAACAGTATGATGGTGAAGACTGCATTAACAGACACTGAGTATAGTGGCAGGAAATGTGTTAACATAGTATGATGGTGAAGACTGCATTAACAGACACTGAGTATAGTGGCAGGAAATATGTTAACATAGTATGACGGTGAAGAATTCATTAACAGACAGCATGATGGCAGGAAATATGTCAACAGATGGCCCTTGGGTTTGCAGACTTCCTTTTTTTTGGAACAGAAAACATCTTTGTGACATTCACAATGTTGTGCCCCCCCCCCCCCCCCCCCCCCCCCATCTTTTAAATTGCTTGGTATAGAACACAGATGGTTGTGTTCTTCCTTGTCCATACATCACATTTCGGTTGGATGTAATTTTCCTTATTGTTAAGGAGTGATGTGTAAAGCAACTTGTTTGAAAGAGAAAGATTATAAATATTGCTTGCTAATGTAAAAGGAGAACTAATCATTTGTATGAGTGCTTGTATGTGTGAGTGCCTGTGGAGTGTGTTAAAGATTGTGTTATGACTGAGTTTTCCCATTTACTTTGACCAGTAGTTTCCAAAACCTGTTTCCTTGTCAAATGTACATCTTCAGTTTGCAGTCTTGCGGTTACTGTGCGATGTGGACTGCATGGCATGTGTTGTAATAAAAGGCTTCAGTTGGATGTGTGTTGTTTGGATTTTACTTTTCCTCAGGCCTCCCCCCCCATACCATGACTCCTCAGCCACCCCCCCCCCCCCATGCTATGACTCCTCAGCACCCCCCCCCCCCCCCCATGCTATGACTCCTCAGCACCCCCCCTCCATGCTATGACTCCTCAGCACCCCCCCCCCCCATACCATGACTCCTCAGCACCCCCCCCCTCCATACCTTGACTCCTCAGCACACCCCCTCCATGCTATGACTCCTCAGCACACACACCCCCCCCCAACCCCAACCCCCATGCCATGCTGTAATAAAAGGCTTCAGCTGGATGTGTGTTCTGCCCCCAACACCATGCTGTATGCTGTAATAAAAGGCTTCAGTATGATGTGTGTTTTCCTCCTGACACCATGCTGTATGCTGTAATAAAAGGCTTCAGTTTGATGCATGTTCTCTCCCTGTCGCCATGCTGTAATAAAAAACTTCAGTTTGAAGTGTGTTGTTTGGACTTTGCTACTCCTCAGCCTGCCCTGACACCAGGCCTGTGTGGTGTGTTTGCCCACCGCTTGCTTCCGTGTCTTATGCATTGCTGTAGTAGCAGGCTTGGTTTGATGTGTCAGCACACACGTCCACAGTGAAATCCATGAGGAAAGACCACCTGGTGAGAAGGCACCTTCTCTAGGATGGTGGGAGGCAGAGAGCAGAGCAGGAGTTGAACATGGATGAGTGGCCATTATGTGCTAGGCTTTGCACCTGCCCCCAGGTTTCGACTTCATTGTGGTCTGTGCAGAAGTCCTTCCGCTGAGACTATAAACCAAGGTCCCCTTTGGGTATATGCATGCAAAAACATCACGTATATGCGCATTAAAGATCGTGTAGTCCATGTTAGAGTTTTGTGGATTATGGAAACGTTGAAATAGCTCAGCACGCTCTGAAAGTGTCGAGAGACTGCAAATGTTGAAGTCAGAACTGCGCAGAAGAACAACAAACCTCTGTAAAAAAACAACAACTTTCGTTTCGTGTCAATAAGGTCACCTTCTCAGAAGCCTCAATACAAAATAATGAATCTTATTTCTCTGTCAAATCACCCCCAGAATATCTCATTACAGAAAGATGAGGCAATTTTCAGTGATGCTTTAAAACTTCACTGATTGTTTCTTAGTCCTACATTTTTCTTCTCTTTTTTTTCTTCTCAATGTTCCTTTATCTCTTTGCAAACAAACTAGGTGTTTTGATGTACTATTGCGAAATAAGCAGACCAAGTACAAACTTCATTTGCATGCTATAATGATGGTAACACTGTGACTTACAGCATCTAGACACACAACAGGGGTGTTCTGACAGACAAGACGACAAACCTTGTTCATTTTGGACTGAAACTCTTACTGGCAATGCAATGCTTGAGAAAGGTAATTTGGTTTTCCACACAAATTGCTATTTCATTCAGGTGCAGCTTAGAGCTAAGAAAGAAGAAAGAGATGGATGAAGAGGAAAAGAGCAGCACGCTGCAGTGACGTGTTGAACAACTGCATGGAGTACAGACCTGCACCACTGGGGACCCACCAGCAACTGTTTGGTGCAGGCCACAGTGGACTGAGAACCCCTTTATCAGTGGTGTGCCCTGTGCAGGCCACAGAGACGGCAGACTGAGAACTCCTTTATCGGTGGTGTGCCCTGTGCAGGCCACAGAGACAGCGGACTGAGAACCCCTTTATCGGTGGTGTGCCCTGTGCAGGCCACAGAGACGGCGGACTGAGAACCCCTTTATCGGTGGTGTGCCCTGTGCAGGCCACAGAGACGGCGGACTGAGAACCCCTTTATCGGTGGTGTGCCCTGTGCAGGCCACAGACACGGCGGACTGAGAACCCCTTTATCAGTGGTGTGCAGTCTGCAGTGTGTACGACTGTGCAAAGCCACCAACTTTTTTCTTTTTTCAAACATCCTCACCCCCTATTAATTTTTTAATTTTTTATTTAAACAAATCTTTAGCCGACATGTATTTAATAGAGTAAATTTGGTTAAAGTAATATCATTGAAACTTAAGCTTTGCACATTTATACTGGTTTGTGACTGTGGCCCTTTAAATAAATCTTTAGCTGACATATATTTAAGAGTAAATTGAGTTAAAGTAATATCTCTGAAACTTAGGCGTTGCACATTTATACTGGTTTGTGACCATGACCCATTTTCAGGGTCACAGAAGAATCAACAAACAAGGGAGTTAATCAGTGCTTGAAAGGTGTCACACAAGCACAACCAGCTTCAACTTAGGTCTTTGTTATTGTGTGGCATCTTTCACACACTAATTAACTCCCTTGTGTGTTGATTCTGCACATGTGCTTTGGGCCTCATTCTGTTTTAGACTGGGTCATAGGAGAGTTTTTTTGTTTTTTAAAGTGGAAGTTGTGTTTTGAAGTTAAGAAGCTATTTTGTTGTAGGTCCAAGCTAACACTTGCTTTGGGGGTTTGATACTTGTAGTCTTTTGCACATGCCTTCCTTCAAAGCATGACAAGACTGCATTGTCAGCTGAACAGTGTGTGTCCCACCAACAATAACCAGTCCTGCATCCGAGTGTTATGGTCTGATCCTGTGAGGTGCACACGCTCATCAGAAACCTAAAGTATGTTAAATGGATATTTATTATAACCTAACAAAGGCAGGTGTGGGGGAGGGGGCAGTAATCAACTTATCTGTCTCTATCTGTAAGATTGAAACCTTGTATTCAGATTCAAGGTCACTGCAAAGGTTCAAAACTTCGTTATTTGTCAGTTGAATTGCTGTGTTCAAGGACATGGTCACAGTGAAAGTTAAAAATTTCAGTGAATGTTTGGATGATACTATCTGAACTGCTAAACCTTTCATAACAAATTTTGGTATAGTGCTTTATCATCATGAACTGGAGTGTCATTTCAAAAGATTGTTTCACTATCAAGGTCACATTGAGGGCTCATATAATTAAATTATGACTGCTTCTACCATCTTTACTGAACTGCTGACCTTTTTGCAGAAAGACTTAATTTTATGGAACATGGTTACTGTCACTGTAAAAAGATTGGGTGGCTGTGTAGAAGTTGAAGGTTTAAAACTTTATACATTTTTTGTCAGTCCTGTATTTTTTGTACCTTTGATCTCTTTGCAACCCAGCTGGGTGTATTGATGCACTGATGACATGAGCAAATGCAAGCTAAATGAGTATGTACTGATAGCAGCAGTGTGAGTGACAGTGTCACTAGACAGAGTATTTTGCTGTGCCAAGTGAATTACTAAGCACATAGAGTATTTTGCTGTGCCAAGTGAACTACTAGGCACATAGAGTATTTTGCAGTGCCAAGTGAACTACTAGGCACATAGAGTATTTTGCAGTGCCAAGTGAACTACTAGGGACAAAGAATATTTTGCTGTGCCAAGTGAACTACTAGGGACAAAGAATATTTTGCTGTGCCAAGTGAACTACTAGGGACAAAGAATATTTTGCTGTGCCAAGTGAACTACTAGGCACGTAGAGTAGTTTGCTGTGCCAAGTGAACTACTAGGCACGTAGAGTAGTTTGCTGTGCCAAGTGAACTACTAGGCACGTAGAGTAGTTTGCTGTGCCAAGTGAACTACTAGGCACGTAGAGTAGTTTGCCGTGCCAAGTGAACTACTAGGCACGTAGAGAAGTGAACTACTAGGGACAAAGAGTAGTTTGCTGTGCCAAGTGAACTGCTAGGGACAAAGAGTTGTTTGCCGTGCCAAGTGAACTGCTAGGGACAAAGAGTTGTTTGCCGTGCCAAGTGAACTGCTAGGCACAAAGAGTAGTTTGCCGTGCCAAGTGAACTACTAGGCATATAGAGTAGTTTGCCGTGCCAAGTGAACTACTAGGCACACAGAGTAGTTTGCCGTGCCAAGTGAACTACTAGGCACACAGAGTAGTTTGCCGTGCCAAGTGAACTACTAGGCACACAGAGTAGTTTGCCGTGCCAAGTGAACTACTAGGCACATAGAGTAGTTTGCCGTGCCAAGTGAACTACTAGGGACATAGAGTAGTTTGCCGTGCCAAGTGAACTACTAGGGACAAAGAATAGTTTGCCGTGCCAAGTGAACTACCAGGGACAAAGAATATTTTGCCGTGCCAAGTGAACTACTAGGCACATAGAGTAGTTTGCCGTGCCAAGTGAACTACCAGGGACAAAGAATATTTTGCCGTGCCAAGTGAACTGCTAGGCACGTAGAGTAGTTTGCTGTGCAAAGTGATAAGCCCTGTTTCTTTATGCTGTCAGTTTTCTTTTTGTTGGGTTCTTTCTTTGGGGGGAAGGTGGAGGAGATAGAGTGTTGCTGGGTTCTTCATTTCCAGACAAGATGCATGCCCTCTGCACCAACACTTCTGCCCAAACAATATCAACAGATTGTTTGTTAATCCGTTAATTGAGCATGTGAGAGCATTTTGTGACCTGAAATGTATATATACTTGCACAGTGCCTACATTAGATTGTCCGAATTTTTTTTGTTTGGGGGTGGGGGGTGTTACTGTTTCCTGCATGTGATTGATTTGTAAGTGTATGAAGGTGAGGACCACATTTTGCATTGGAATGATACATGGTAATGAGGCTGTTTTTTGTGGTGCAGTTGCTTGCTGTCTTGCTGTATCTCCATATTCTTTCCTCAGCAGACATGAGGTTATGATAGCATAAATAGTCTCAAATCCCTGAGATTATAGAATGCAAGCATTAGAAATTAACAATTCAGTTATGGGTACAAAGAATGCTTGCAATTCAGATCTTCATTTTTTCCCCTTCCAATTCCACAGTCAAATGGAAAGCACACTCACACACTCGAACACTGTTTATCCTGCAAACCAAAGAAAAATGACTCACTAGGTATACTTGTATTATTGATATCACTGATCAAAAGGTCATATGGTTCATAGCAATACAAGGTAGGACAGTGTTCACTCAACCATCAGGCTGTGGTAACAGTTACAAACATTACAGTCAAGTCGTGCATGTGTGTGTGCATGCGTGCGAGTCTCTCTCTCTGTCTCCCTCTCTCTCTCTCTTCTCCATATTATCTCTTCTACAACTGCTAAGTGTGAATAGTTCTCCTCTGCTCTTATCATTGAAATATATAATGTAATTATGTGAATGGATACTGATGTTTTTCTCAACAACACACACACACACACACACAAAATATATAAAAAGTTAAAAAACAAAACAAAAAAACATTGCAGTCAATTTAAGACAAATTCATGTAGACATTTTAACGTCACTGGTGAATACATATCTTTGTAAAGTCAAACTCACGAATGCTAGTTTCATAGATCCATGTACTGTGTTTATATGCCTTGTTTGCTTTGAACAACCAATGAGAACAAAATTGAAGGTACTCTGCCACTGCTTCAACTGCAAGCACACTCAAACAAACATCTTGAAAATTAGTGTTCAAAGTGACCTTTCTGGACCAATCTCAACTGTACTTGCTAAGCACTTTCCGCAAGCATTTGTCTTTTGAAACTGAGAAGCATCACAGTACAATTCAATTTCTTTGCCCGTGTAGTTCAAGCAGCACACTTAGTACTTCTTTCCCATTGTGAATCTGTAATAACAACTATCACTAGTAATGTGTAGACTACTTTAAGTATCGTGCTTTGCTGAATGCCCCAGACATCAACATCTGGCTTAGGGCAAAGGGGAACAACGGAAATCTTGAAATGGGAACAGCTTTTCGGCAAGTCAGCTGTCGCACAATGCTTGAGTGCACTTACCATGTACTCTCCCAGGTTGTTCTGAACATTTTCTATTGGTAGAATGACAGAAATTGGTCTGAAGCTCTCTTCTTGTTTATCATTGAATGTTTAATCATTAATGCAGCAATGGAAAACCACAGCCAATGTCACAGGAACAAGTTTTTGTCACCAGTCTTGTGGTATACAAAATACCTGTTCTTACAAAAGGTATGCAAGTTGTTGGGACCATATGTCATCTCTGAAATCTCACTTCTTAAAGCTGTCCTACTGACAGTATGTATGTGTGCACATGTTCCAGTTACTTTGTCTTCACAATGTTTTATTTTTTTTCTTTGTAATGGGCTCTGCTCCAATTTTGACAAAATAGCACATAATACATTATTATTATTATACAGCTGCAGGCAAAGAAACCACTGGACTGTGCAAACTCCCACTGACCACAACTCGTTGTCTGGAGAGATGACCTTGGTGCAGATTATTTTTGTATCATGCATTTCGTGCCAGGTGATAGGATCACAGGAAAGTCAGGGCTCGCCTGTGTCCCTTGTCAGTTGTGATGCAAGAAGTCAGCAGGGTACCCTTTGCCTCTTTTGTTGATTCCAAGACACAAACTGGATCCAGGGTAGGAAATTAAACAACTTTTGTTGTTGTGGTGGTGCATTTTCCTTGGGTACCTACTGAACAAACTTAGTTCAGATATGAAAATAAGTCCCCCCCCCCCCATTTTAAACTTCACTCGTGTAACCGTATCTCAGAACTGATAAAGTTAAAGGTGACTGGTTTCATAAATCACTCTAATGCACTCGACACAGAAAATAACCACTTTTATTATTTAATTTTGTAATTTGACATTATTATTATTAATCGCTTTTATATAGCGCTATTCTCCGCTCTCGAGCAGACTCACTGCGCTCGCATGTGATTCTACATGAGTGAATAGTTTTTATAGCGCGTTTTTCAATATCCACCGAAGTGGTGTACTTACAGCGCTGGCATGGCTGGTGCCACAAGAATCTGCTGCCAGAGAGAGTCAGTCTCGGCGCGTTCTGTGTACACCATACAACCATGCACCGTGTCACTTCATGCAAAGCCACGTACGTAAGGTGTATGCGTGTTTAGCTGTAACCTGCCACCCGCGCTTTTGGCAGAATGACCGGGGTCATGCAAATTTCTAACAGTTGTGGCAAGCCGTAGATTTTGTCATATCTTGCCTCAGTGCATAATCAGTTCATTGATCATTAAGTCCCAATGGTGTGAAATTATTGACTGCACAGGCAGTTTCTGAAAATTCCTGTACTGATCACAAAAATGACATTGAAGGTGTTCACCAACAATCTGTCTTGCTTTTGCCACTCATCTTGTTTTCAAGGAAGCTTCTTGAACGATGCTTTGCACATTGCAAAGCCAGAGGTTTTCGGCTGTGGACATGTTGGAAAGCAGAATGTCATACGTGTTTGCAACAGCAGGACAATTGGAGTGTGAAGACAGGATATTAGATTGTGGCTGCATCCCCACTAGAGAACAGGAATGCCCGGTGGGACAGAGCAGTACTCACTGACCAGCTGTGTTCAGGATCAACCATTCAGCAGCTGATGGTCACCGGAGCTTTTGGACAGCAGGGAACGAGTCATGCCAACAACTTTATTCCAGAGCACCGACTGAACATGTCTAGGACAAGTTGAAATGTCAACTGTGTAACAACCGCATCCACTGCAGACTGTACCAGATTTTGGTCAAGCAGTTGTTGAGGAGTGGCAGAACATCCTACAGCAGTGTCTGAGGCATCATATCCGATCCACGAGACGCAGATGTCAAGCAATGATCAATGCATGTGGTGACTGCACACAGTACTGCCCTTCGAGCCGACAGGTAGTAGAGGCAACCATCCATGACAGCATAACTCTTGACCCCTTTCAAATATTCAAACACGCAAATTTCTTCCGCTCCACGTTTGTAACATACAGTGAAAGAAAGGTTAGAATGAAAACCCTGCCTGCTCACCTACTTTTTTGTGTTTAGTCTCGTTTCCTTTAAGCACTGTTTTGACAGTCATTTTATATATACATTAACTTATCAACAAAGGAAGTGTACATTATTCTTCAGCTATAAAGGCTGTGGAGTTGTAGAGAAAGAATAAAGGCTGTACCTGGTCAGTTTTTGGATCAAGTATAGTCTTGCTTCCTTTAACTTAGTTTAAGCACTGGTGTGATTCATATACTGTCCTTTTATCTATCAATAAAGAGTGTCTATTATTGTTTGGCTGTAAATGCTTTGCAATGATGTGGGATATGATGATGAATACTTTGAACTACATTGTTTCACTGTAAGGGGAAAAGGGTCCACACATCCACACCAACAAGTTTTCAGGTGTGTACTGATGGAGACCTACAGTAAAAGCCACTCACAATTCTCTCTTGCAGTGCAAACACTGGGATTTCTTCTTTCTTTCTTTTTATTCAACCAAACCATTCAGGGTTAATGTCAAAATCAAACAGTGAAACAAAGACACACAAAAAATGGAACCACCTAAAAAATAACAAAGATTCAGGCAAACACTGATCCAATGCACACGTTGAGAAGTTGCATAGACTGTCAATGAAGTGGGTCTTGCCTTGTCTAGAAAAAGGAAAAGCCTTTCAGGGCAACCATGTAGGTTGATGTGACATTCAAACGTGCAAAACCCAAATAAATACCAGACATCAAAGAGGATCACAGGAATATTTACAAGTTCCAGTGTGGAGTGAAAGTACGGTAGTTCCAGAAGTTACACAAAGTGATCAGTTATTTTATGTACAGCAAAGCAGCAGCAGCATCTCATAAAATTCCCATTTGGTAATCTTCCACATCCAAAACAACAATGTCTTACAAATCCTGAATTCATGCCAAACCACAACTGCAACAAGCTCAACAGGTTATACTAAAGACTAGACAGTATGATAAAAAGTATGTCAAATGGAGGCAGGTGGGTGCTCACTTTTATCTCCTTTTACGCTTAAGGAGAAAGCAGAACGGTTCGATGAGGCGAGGTAAAAACTGCTGATAAATATTCAGTGGAATATATGGAGCAGCCTGACCTTACAACTGTGAGACCTGCCATTCAGAAAACATGCAGATGTTGATATTCAGAACTCCATACATGAAAACTATATACAACTACTGAAAATAAAGGCATCTTGGCACTTTTTTACCTCAGTGTTCAACACTTTTTACCCAATGGTTTAATTCAAAAGCCTGGCAACCTAACCCAGCACACTGGCACATTTTCAGTGGCTGAAAGTTTATGGCAAGAAGAAGTTTTCACTGAAAACAAGTAAGAGTGTCTGAAATGCATACTGGTCACATTTAGCTCTGAAAACAATGACTATTTTGGTAAGCATCATACACTCAGCCATGATGATAAGTGGATTTTCAACTAGCAAAACTGATACATATCTACACCTGCATTTTTCCTACCAATGTAATTTAGATGAACCCAACCACACCAGCTATTACAAACTAGAGGAGACCAAGTAGTTGCATACAAGATAAAGAGCAATGGGGAAGAAAAATGCTTGAAGAAATTTAATACAACTACAAAGACTGCACTAAATCCACTTGTCACATTTATACACAATGTGGACAATACTACTGGTTTGTTCACACAGTGAATTATCAGCTGGACAAATAATACACAGCAACTGTCCACATCTTATTCTTCACTCAGTCAAACTCGTGTGGCCATACACACCAACTAAAAGAAGAGGGCAAATAATATCTGAACCTACAGCATGTGCCGTGCCTGATGCCGTGTCAGAGCACACTACACATAACAGGGGTAGATACATGATCATAAATTATCATTGTGGTAAAGGAATGTACACAACATACACAGAGGCGATCCTCCAATTGTTTTTCAACCATGTAGAACAAAAAGCTTCCTTTCTGTACAAACTCAGTTTGCAGCCTTATCCTGACTGTGTGTTTGCTTGAGAGGTGGGGGGTGGGAGCCTAATATCTTAACACAAGTTTATCCCAAACATGCTGGTTCTTCTGTTTATTCCACTAATCTGAATCGCACCGAACCACGTGGACACCAGGCACCCAACACTGGGCTCATGACAGTCACAAATGGACATTTTCTTTGAGGATAACTATAATCAGATTAATGCACAAGTAATTTTAGTCATCCAAGTCACTTAATGCAAATGGTTTCAAGAGTTAGTACTTTTTTTTCAACCACTTTTTAAATCTTATCAACTTAGTTTAAAACTGGGGGACAATGGATCAACCAAAGCAAGAGTACTTGCGAAACACAGCCACTACACTGTCTGTGCCTACCGACCCCCCAGCAGACACCGGTCAGCCAGTTTCCCATCATCAGGAAAACTGTAACTGGTCAACACGCAGGAATCCTGCACAGTTGTGTCTGCACTGACTTCACACTTCCTATTTGTGCAACAGGCAAGTAGAGATGCATTTTGTTGTCTACCTGCATTCCAACTGATTAATATTAGTCCTTTTTTCTCACAGGTAAGTCCACACTGCGTGTCTGCGCTAGACTCTTTTTAACTGGGCGTATATGTGCCTGCGCTACAAAAGATCTCTGTGCTGGGTGTGCGTACAAGTTTTGATCCAGCGTGCTTGGTCACTGCAGCTTCACTGCAGCTCGCCTTGCCAACATCCACAGGACTGTGCAGTCCGTGCACAAACTCTGTTTCTGATCTCTGCAGGTCCCCCGTTCCTGGGGTGCCAGGGCCACATTACGAAATGGCTCTGACTTCAGTGGTCTTGGTGAGATGGGCGGGTGGCAGGCGGCTTTGGTGACGATCCCACATGCGGTACAGGAGATTTTCCAGATTCTGCGTATACACTTTGGTGTTGAACAGTGGGGACTTTACGCGCGCCAAGTTCACTTTGGCCTGCATTCCACGCAAGCTGCACAAAAAGAAATGCCACCATTCAGTTTCACACAAATCTGTATTTCATGCTGCCACATTCTTGTTTAAATGCAATTCAAACCAAACAGAGAAATGGCAATAACCCCCCAAAATATAACAGTTCCAACATTAAAGTACAACAGGCAAACAGCTGTTGTGGGTCGGGTCAACTTTTAGTGACCTGGAAAATAAGAGTCCTCCTTTTGCCCTGGACTAAACCAAGCCGTCAAGCATAGTGCGTGGCTAGGGCAGCAGTTACTAACTAGTCACCATCGTTGCCCAGCCTGACAGCAATGTCAATATAGTTTATACTCACTAGTCACCATCGTTGCCCAGCCTGACAGCAATGTCAATGTAGTTTTGTCGGGAAGAGGCCACCAGCTCCGTACAGCCCAGGCAGTACAGCTGAGATGATGCAACCCGAGAAGCCAGAGTGTCTGCTGGCAGGGTGACCATGGGAACGCCCGCCCACAGGACATCCATGCCAGTGGTGTGACCGTTGCAAAGAGGAGTGTCCAGACACACATCTGCCAGCTGACCACGGCGCACATGCTCTTCCTTTGAACACACACACACACACTCCAAGAATAACGCAACCAGGACACAACCTGTTCATCACAAGAAAGACGGGATTCCCCTCTTTCCCCTGGTCAATAAATAATTCAGATATAGTCCGGACAAACATTCAATGAAGTTTGGCACCATTGCGGTGACCTTGACCTTGGCAGCACGGTCACAGCAATCTTTTTCACATGACATTGTGGATTATGATGTTATACACCATCAAACAAAGTTTGGGAGCAAAATCTCATAAGTTCAGAAGAGATTATAGAAAGTCATACTTTGATTACACAAGTCCTAACTGGCCTCGACCTTGAAAATAGCAACCCAACATTTTCACACGACTGACTTATGATAATGTACCACCATCCTAAGTTTGGTTACAAGAGAGTCAATGGTATAATCCGAACAAACATTCACTGAATTTTTTAACACTCACTGACACTGAACACAAGCAATCCTGTATTTTCAATGGACACTTTGGCTTATGATTTGCATTAAACATTTGCTTGCAAAAGAATCATTAGCTCCTAATATAATTATATAAACAGTCCCATTAAATTCTCACTCTGACCGTATCTTGGTAATAGCAACCTATTTTTGCACATCAGTGATGCAACAATGATGCACCACCATGCCAAGTTTGGTTACAAAAGGCTGATCAGTTCAGAAAACACCTAGACAAAGCCAGACAGATGGACACAGACAGACATGGTGATTCCAGTTTTGCCCCCTAACTTTGTCACTGGGGTACAAAAACAGTCCCAAGAAATCTGAGATTAAAACAGCAGTTGTTTTCTGGCCTTCTTGATTACATCCACAAAAAAGAAGAAGTTCAATTTTATATTAATATCAACAGAAAGCTCAAAATCTTCTCTTTCAAATGATACAAGTATTGATGAGTTAAGCAGCAGCTGTGTGAAGAACCATTTGCTTGAAGTGATGTGACTGGAAATAGCATGCACTAAAATGCACTTAGATCGACCGACTTGACATGCAACACTCTACCAAACTTGACACATTCTGTGACAGGTAAGTATTTCAAAATCTGTTTGACTACGTTTCAGGTGTTATAATACCCTACTACTCGGCATGCTGATCATCAATGTGACCACACGACTGCAGAAATGGGATCTGAAATGACCCTATAGGCCTGTTGGTGTATGGCAGTCTTTATTTGAATGTGGAGTCTTCTTTCTTTGGATTTATGTGGGTTTCATCTGCGTGATATTGATGGAGACCTGAAGGTGGAAGATTAAGCCCGTTCTTAACTGGGCGAATGTTTGTTCGCCCGAACATACTTTGGACACTTTGACGAACTATGATTCGTTTCTTAATTGAACTTTTAGTTCGCCGAATATGGTTTGGACAGTCCAAACTTTACTTCATTCTCAACTGGCTTGTAATGAGATGCAAGCTTCGGCCCGAACTTGCGGCAGACGCGCAGCAGACAGCATGATCGAAAATGTAGGCTAAAGTCAAGTCAATATACTTTAATCATCCCTCACTAATACGATCTCATTCTGGGTCTCCAAGACAAGGCTGCGCCTTCTACAAGTCAACAAATAAATAAATTCCCTCCGAAGCGAGTGAAAAACCTAGCGACACCGTCATCCATTTTTATTTTTGTTTTTTTCTTCATTCACAGGAGAGCTCTGCTCTCAGCCAATCAGAGGAAATGATCATCCAATAGGGCGAATGTTCCCGGAACATGTTGAGCGAAGGTTTTTGGACCCCTAATATAGCTTCGACGAATACTTCCAACTAGGTTCGCGAAGAAAAGTTGGCCCAATTAAGAACCAACTAGCTTTGCTGAATACTTCCAACTAGGTTCGCGAAGAAACATGCGCCCAATTAAGAACGGGCTTTATATTACAAAACACATGTTGACACTGAATACAAACATGAGAAAATCACGGCAGCATCAATTCCAGCTTCACCTCATTACAAAGTCCTGCAGGAGACAAGAACTGGGCCAAGCCAATATACTGTCTGCCGTGTTGTTCTGACAGATTCCAATTTGTTATGAACGACAAAATCACTGACAGTTTCCAGTTTCCCATACCACCCCATTTTGCTTTGTGTTTTACACACATCCATCAGGTTTTGTTTTATCTGATCATAAGCCATAACACTGCCAACTTTGTGTTTTACACGTGTCCATCAGTCCACCATCACACCACCAACCTTGTGTTTTACACACGTCAATCAGGTTTTGCCTTATTCTGCCATGTCACCACCAACTTAGAGCTTTATACTTGGGAATGCCTCATCTGTGCATTTTTTTCATTTAGAGGCAACTTGTTGGGTTGTGCATCTTTCTCAAATTTCATTTAAGCAGAAGCATTTTGAAGAGTAGAAATTAGAGGAAGTCAAATAACAGATGAATTTTAGGCACAGGGTCAGGTACACGATATTTAAAGAAATGCGGTGTTCATGCAAATCCCAAACAGAAAACAGTACCTTTGGTGCAACATTGGAGAAGATGATGCGCCCAGCAGGTAAGCCCAGCTCTGCAGCAGCCTGCAGCAGATTGGCCTCCCCCACCGCAGGGAAGCGCAGCAACCACAGCACTCCAGTAGGTACCTGTCACGGCAACATACACACCATCAGAGCACCGCAACCCACCCACACATAGCCAGGGCACGCAGTCAAACACTTCCAATGCTTCTGTCTCTATGTTTCTGTTAACAGCATGTTTTGTACTAACCGACAACATACAAGCTACCAATGCTTCTGTCTCTTTGTCTCTGTCAACAGCATGTTTTGCGCTAACAGACAACGTATGAGCCACCAAAGCCGACATACTACACAGCACAAAATCTGAGATACCAACGGGCAATATAATGGCACCAAGCCGGACATACTAACATACAACATGCATAGCACCAAGTTCAACATGCTAACTGGCAACATACATACGGGAAATACAATAAAGTACCCACTCAGTACCAAGTATGGTTGATAAAGCACATTTTTATGGAACATCTTTATTCAGCCTTGTGCAGATACACAGCAGCGTGTCACAGCTTGCGCGGGGGAATTGTCAGAACCAAGCGGTTGCTGGGCCCCAAGCTAAACATGGCTGTATCAGCAACAGTAATCTTTTGCACACCAGAAAGGCAGAGTATACTTTGCATTGGTTTCCTCATTTGCATTCAACCTTGTCCACCGTAAGAGTTGCAGCTGTTTTCCGAACAACGCCTGTTAAGTTCCCTGAGAAGACCAGCAAATATTCCACAGGGACTGTCACATATTCCCTACTCTCTTTTTGGGTGTGTTTTCTTCTAGGATGGGGCAAATCCATCTACAAAGTGCAGTGGAAAAAAGTCTCCCCAGATTGAGCCAATGTGCACACAATGACCCATGGACTGAAGTCGAACAGCGACTTTCGGTTCTTTGCTCTTCCAGACTGGACCTCTTTTTATAACAGGACTTAAAAAACAATTTCCTGTAATTTGTCCACAGACCTACTGACTGAGATACCAAACACAAGTAACAGTACAGTTCAAGATGTTATCTATGCTTCGCCTTTCATTAGTTTCCCCAATATAGCCTTTGCCCAATTCCATGTTTTGTCCGAATGATAACATTCCTCTCTCGTCCTTTCAAGGAAGCCTGTGAAGTGCTTCCTCTTTCCACGTCTCTTTCCTTCCGGCAATTGATGGTGTATTCCACGTCTCTTTCCTTCCGGCAATTGATGGTGTAACGGCCTTGGCTTTGTGCCCACAGGTAGTGTCTCAAGCTCCTCAACACCTCAGATCTGAGATGCAAACCACTTGTGATGGTTGCACTGCCTGCCAGTTTATCTGCTTGGTCATTTTCCTTCACTCCAGTATGTCCAGGGCAGTATATCCACAGGATTTTTCAAAGGAGGCTGTCAGACATTGACACATACCAGTCTAGGTTTCCCATTCCACTTTTGGTAGCAAGCGCACTGAATCGGTGAGGAGGATGGCGTGCATGGTCTTACTGCTACTGCTTGAGGCAATCCAGCTGCATGGCTGACTGCTTCCACCTCCACTGTCAAGCTGAAGGTCAACTGTATATGCTGCATGGTCTTTATGGATGGTGGTCCCCATTCTAATTGGTCTTTGGTGACTGAACCATCAGTGTACACTGTGAGATCTTGTGGTCTGCAGTTTTCTTGAATAAGCTTGATCATTGACCGTTTTGCCTGCTGGCCATTCTCAACAATGCTTTCCTAAGTTTTTTGACAAGAGTCTTATGGAGATATCAAAATCAGTTTGGGTACCTTTCCTACTGCTTGATTTACTTGAGCTCTTGCAGTATCGAGTCCTCTGCTTTCACCCATCCAAGACCTATCCAGTCCAAGTCTACACCTTTACGTCCTTCACAGCTTCATGGAGTGGGTTGTGATGATGCCTGACGGCACTGAAGTGAAGGGAAATGACCGAGCAGGTAGACCGGATGGCAAAGCAACCATCACAGCTGGCTTGCATCTAAAGTGTTGAGGAGCTTGAGACACTACTTGCCCTAACCCACGACTATCTTCCTTGAAAGGATGAGAGAGGACCACAAACAACACTGGGGAAACTTCTAAGAGATGCGGTGGAGCACATATGGGCTTCTCCGAGTGCATATACCATCTTGAACTGAGCTGAAATGAAGTATGCTTTGACCTGTTCCACTTTCTGTCTGGTTTGCATTGGTATGAGGTCCAGCAAAACTAGAAATAATATGGCCACACAGGATATAATTTGGCCGATACCTAGAATACAAATTGTTAAGAGAGCATGCCTGAGACAACTGTGATGTATCTCATCTTGTCTGCCTACCCACCCCTCCCCACCCCCTGTGGATCATCAGAGGTACTGATGCCAGTGTCCATTCGGAATGCTGATGGGGATCAAAACAGCTTCTCCCAAAGATGTCTAACCAGTTTACCTGCTTGAGAATCTCCACCCACATAGCCAGTGTGTCTGGGTCAATCTTATACAGCTGGTTGAAGTTGCAGAAGACCACAGCATTTTCTGGAAGACCATAGGAGGCGCGTGCTGACAACACCACACAGCGAGGAATTTCTTCCCCAGTGGCTGCCTTTGTGTTGGTCTGTCAACAAACGCATACAGCAATTCAAAAGCAGCTCAGGATGCGCTTAAGAGAGAATGAGGTAAGGCTGTAAATGAGAATGAGAGAAGGCTGAGGTTTGATTTTAAGCTCAGTAAACGTGACTACGCCTAAAATTACCCGACACAGAGATACATTTACTCCAATAAATTTGAGGTTTAGCTTCTTCCTCCCCAGTGTTACCCCAGTTCATTCCAAGGCTGTTAGGATTTTTTGTTTCACACATGCCATCGCTTCACTCTCAGAAGCAAGCTTGGTGCAGAGAGCCTAGGCATGGCCGTACCTGGTTGGTGGTCAGGCCGTTCTGCACGAGGACATTGCCGATGTTGCACTGGGACTGACTGGTGGTGATCATGGTCTGCAGGGTCTGCACCATGGGCAGGGGCAGCTCTATCACTGTGGTTCTCACCTCCCCAGCCTGGCCGCCAGGCAGGTCTGTACCAGCACCAGGGGCAGCCGGCTGCACTTGTTCCTGAGCAAAGAGGTAGTGGTCAGCCTCGACAGTCCTTGGCAATTAACGACACTAAGTGGCATCTCCTACGATCCCTTTTTTCATCATGGCAGGTAGGCTTTCGAGTGAATCGACATAGCTCCATTTTAGAACACTCTCCCAAGACCATCATCACGGCTAGTGTAATGCATCTAATCTCCAACAGAAAAAGGTTTTCACAAGGTAAACTATATGCAGATGGTTCTAGACTAAGGTTGATTGCTCTGTGCTAAAACGTGGATGATTATCTCATTCAGACTGTACCATTCTGAACCATAATTATCACGGTCAAGACTACTGCTCAACATACTACTGTAGCCAACTCCTGTGTGAAGTCAGGCTCTGAGGGTCAAGACACGACACCTTCTGATGAGTGGCACAGTCTTCTTCACACTAAATATTAATCTCTGGTGTCAGCTCCTCTTGCACCACTCACGTGTCCAGCCAGGACCAACATCTTACTGGCACATCAAGCATCCACCTCTCCACTGCTAACTTTGCCACAGGTAACAGCAGTGTCTCTGCTGTGGCTCAGAACTACAGTTACACGAATGCTCTCACCTCCACATACAGGGCCAGCTGTTTGAGGGCCTCCAGGTCCACCCCATTGAAGGTCCAATGGACCACCACGCCGGAGTGGGCATCCACAAAGCGCAGCAGCACACGGTCAAGCATGTGGGGAAACATCTGTCGGTGGTCCCCCACAAAGAATGTGTCCCGCATGTAGGCCAGTTTCTCCGAGTACTGGTCAGCCAGTTCCAGAGGGGAGGTGACCCGGTCGGTGATGATGTAGTCCATGTAGTCAGCACCACTAGTTCCTGGATACCCCAACCACATGGCCTGTGGCAAAAGGGCAACACAGTCAGACAAAAAAAAGTCTTTCCCTACTTTCATTTGGTTCTTGGTTTTTAACCCTCCATCAACCACACAAGTTCACGGAAGGACAAAGCTTCCAGGATAAGCTATGAGGCTTTTCCACAAGCTGCATGTACAAAGTTTGCTTATCAAAGCTTTCCTGGGATGTTTTGCAAATTAAACACATCAACTATCTCCTCTCAGCTTAACGTGTGCAGCAATCCCAGTGAGGTGTGCACATGAACACAAGTAATATGCACAGTAATTTTAGTGTGTGATGTACACATGACAGTGACAAGTAATGTGTGCAGTAGTCTTAGCGTGTAATGGACGCATGATGGTGACAAGTAATGTGCAGAAACCTTAGTGTGTGATGTACGTATGACAGTGACAAGTGATGTATACATGATGGTGGCAAGTAATATGTGCAGTGATCTTAGTGTGTAATGTACACATGACGGTGGCAAGTAATATGTGCAGTAATGTTAGCGTGTGATGTACGCATGATGGTGACAAGTCGTATGTGCAGTAATCTCAGTGTGCGATGTACACACGATAGTGACAAGTAATGTGTGCAGTAATCTTAGTGTGTGGTGTACGCATGACAGTGACAAGTAATGTATGCAGTAATCTTAGTGAGTGGTGTGAGCATGAAGGCTACATGTGTGCTGTAATCTTAGTGTGTGGTGTGAGCATGAAGGCTACATGTGTGCAGTAATCTTAGTGTGTGGTGTGAGCATGAAGGCTACATGTGTGCACTGATCTTAGTGTGTGATGTACGCATGAAGGCGACTAAGTAATACACACACAGGTGCTGGCCTGGGACAACAAACAAGAGCAATGACATGATGACTCCTCTTATCTCCAGCAAATACATAGCAGTTACACATACCGTCTTGTGCATGACCTTTGCAATCTAACTAGACAATGTTCAAACTACAATGGACAAGAATTTAAAAAACATAAATTGCAATTTATTTCTCACACACCTGTAACCTTGAAACAGGGAAACTAATCAAAGCAGGTATGAATCTTAACACCCCAAGAAAGGTTATTATAAGCAGGCAAAGTTTACACCTCAATCAAACAGTGTCTAAGAAAAAGCCAACACCGAAGTGTTTTTAAACTGGCCAGAATATTTATATACTACACCCCTGTGGGTGAACAGGTCTGCCAGAATATTTATATACTCCACTGCACTGGGTGAACAGGTCTTCCAGAATATTTATATGCTACACCCTACGGGGGTCAACAGGTCTGCCAGAATATTAGTATACTGCACCCACACTGGGGTCAACATGGCTGCCAGAATATTTATATACTACACTGCAATGGGGTCAACAGGTCTGCCAGAATATTAGTATACTGCACCCACACTGGGGTCAACATGGCTGCCAGAATATTTATATACTACACTGCAATGGGGTCAACAGGTCTGCCAGAATATTAGTATACTGCACCCCACTAGGGTGAACAGGTCTGCCAGAATATTTACATACTACACCCCACTGGGAGGAACAGGTCTGAGCATAAGTCCTGCTATGGTGCGTAACTTTACTATTATCAACAGCGTCCAAGAAACCTTTTCCCCCACACCCAGGTTAATACTGGTTAATAGACTTGCATTTTTCAGACAAGTCTTACACACACAAGCTTTTAGAGCATTTTCAAAATTGTTCCCATTTGTGAAAGTCAACGCAAGTATTCTATATGAAACTGCTGGGTCAAGTCGGAGTTAACACAGTACCTGTATGGGAGCGGGCTTAAGAGCAAAGAGCTCATTGCGGGCACCCTTGGTGTAACCGTTCATGTTGACCAGGATGTGGATCCCATCTGCATTGATACGGTCTGCTGCTTTTCCATTGCACGGCAGCTATCACAAATAATGATGAAAAGATTAAAACTGGACCAATAAGCTAACAGCTGTAACATATTGCTGGCTTCAATAATTATGTGGAATTTTCATGCATTTAAATTTATATAAACAATGGCAAGAAAACATGGAGTTGACAAATATGTTGCTACCCATCGTACCAGAGTTTCAGGGAGAAGCAATGGTATAGCGAGGTACCAGTTACTATGCACAGTAACATAGGGTCAGCTCAACAACAAACCATGTTGACTGAAGACGGTACTGTGACAACACGCACTGCAATCTCCCAGTGTTCACTCAACAGGCCACAAATTTACCTTGGACAGGTCCACAAAGTGCTCTGCTTCTTTTTCAATCTTGCCCCTGAAGTTTGTGTTGTCATCAGCACTCAAGGCATAGCAAAACACCTGTGACAAAAACAAGACACTCTGAAACTGCCAAAGCAGCAGGCAAAGTTTCACTTTACATATATGTGGGTGAGGAGGTTCACAAAAACTCGCATTGTCAAAATGTCCTTTCCAAAACATAGCCATTTACTTCATATTGTAAACAACAAGAGTGATCAATAACAGTTGCTGCCTTTCATACCAGCTCCTGGGAGAAAGAAGCTGTGGCAAAGTGAGACGGTGTGATGAACAGCCAGCACCACAACCAACTCTGCTGCATGATGCTGCTATGTGATGCTGGCACTGTCAGTCTGCATTGTTGCAGTGTGACGAACAGCCAGCACCACAACCAACCCTGCTATATGATGCTGACAGTGTCAATCTGCATTGTCACAGTGTGACGAACAGCCAGCACCACAACCAACCTTACTATATGACGCTGACAGTGTCAATCTGCATTGTCACAGTGTGATGAACAGCCAGCGCCCCAATCAATGTTCCTAGCATTAAAGTTGGACCCAACAGATCACATTTCATCCACACAATAGGCACACCATACATAAGGCAAAGGGGTCATGTTGAGGAAAACATTGTGCCGTGTAGGCTGAAGATTAAGGTAGTCATCTTCTGAGGATTTAAACATTCACTGTGAAGGTCACCATGAAAAAAGCGTTCCAAACTTTTATGGATGCTACTCCAGCTCATAACTAAATCTTCAAAGGTTGCACAAAGTACAGTAGTTTGCGAGATATGGAGTGATTTTTTTTTTTTTTTTTGAGCTAAATCCTTGCTGTGACCATGACCACAACAGCAACAATCAAATCCCACGAGATTGGCACATGCAAATGCACTGCACCAAGCCAGGCTGGTTACAAGTGGTTAAGAAACTGGCTCCTGATAATACACTGCACCAAGCCAGGCTGGTTGCAAGTGGTTAAGACACTGGCTTCTGATAATGCACCGCACCAAGCCAGGCTGGTTGCAAGTGGTTAAGACACTGGCTTCTGATAATGCACCACACCAAGCCAAGCTGGTTGCAAGTGGTTAAGACACTGGCTTCTGATAATGCACCACACCAAGCCAAGCTGGTTGCAAGTGGTTAAGAGGTGATGGTGACTACCCTGACAAGGTCAATCCGGTATACCCCTTACAGGTTATAGGACTATTTGCATCCTTTATTGCAAGCAGTCGTTTTCAGACTCTTTTTTTTAAAGAAATAAAAGCCAGCTGATAAGTTGGCCATTTTCAGTAAACCCCCCCCCCCCCCCCCCCATCTGGCATGCATGTCCAAGCAGTTCTTACCTCCACCTTGCTCCTGTCATGCATGCCTGGAATGCTCTGCATGAGGTGGGAGGTGGGATGATTGCAGAAGTCAGAACTAACATAGCCCACACGCAAGCGCCCACCGCTGGCCCTCAGATCGGCAGGATGGGAGTAGGGCGCTTTGTGAAGGGAAGAAACCTGCAAAACAAAGGCCACCCTGTCACATTCACCGCTCCTCACACAATGCAGGGGTCATAAACACTTTTTAGAACCTGCCTCCATAAAACACAGTGTCTTGAAAAAAAAAGTCTACAACCAAACATGAGGCTGCACACACTTCAGAGCAATTGTTTTAAAAGAACAATCCTGCATTTATGTAGCTGAAATTCAGCCTCTCACACCTACTGCAGAATTCTCTGCATGCTCAACAGAAGTCTGCAGTTCCAGTCACAAATGGGTTTACAGCCTGTTTATTGATCATGAATATAACTTGGCATCAATGTAGAGGCGGCACTGCACATGTTGGTCTCCTTGTTAAAAAGCAGCCAAATTCACTCGGCAAAGCACCTTCAAAGGCCACTGAAGTTTTGTATTGTTCTGACTTGACTGTGACATCTTCACTTGGTGGTTCTCCATTGTCTTAGTCACAGAGTTTAGAAACATTTAGAAACATTATCATCTGTTTTTGCTGGTCCACCTTCATTTTCCTCACCTCAGCTGCTGCTCTTTTCTTCTTCTTCTTCCTCTGTTTCCACTTTTGACTACTTGATAACCACCTGACTGGAGACCAACTGCACTTCTGACCATGACACCAGAGACCAGCAGCACTTCTGACCGTGATGACTGAAGATAACACTGGAGACCAACTGTACTTCTGACCACAATGACACTGGAAACCAGCTGCACTTCTGACCACAGTGACTGAAGCCAGCACTGGAAGCCAACTGCACTTCTGACCATGATGACTGGAGACCAACTGCACTTCTGACCATGATGACTGGAGACCAATTGCACTTCTGACCATGATGACTGAAAACTAATGACACTTCTGAGCATGCTAACTGAAGCTGTGACAGTTTGACCCGGAGTCCTGACTGCCCTTTTCTCCACAACAATGTAGCCATACACAGGGTAGAGCAACTACTCCCCACAGTTTCAGTGCTCTCATCATCCACCTCCAACCCATCCACTCCCAAGCTGGAAGCCCAGTCTGCAGGTAACCCACCTTTTCTGTGCAGAGATTGGCATGGCAGGCAGCGATGGCCTTTCTCTGGGCGGCAGTCAGGGGGTACAGCATGCTGTGGTGGGGATGCACAGAAGGCAGGCGGTTCCTGTCCACCTGGTCCTGAACAATCTGCGTCAGGCGCACCATGCGATGTTTGTAGTCCTTCCAGTCACACACAATCTGTTCCAACACCAATGCAATGTCATCATTGGCAAGTTATACGCAGACAAAGAAAAGTAGATTGCAACATGTTTAAACCGTTTGCGCAAGATTGCCTTTAGCCCAAGAAGATATTTTGCACAAAAGCACGCATCAAAATCTAAACATGCTGTGAATTTTATTTTCTCCAATTGTTTGCTTGCTTGTTCAGCCTTCCTCTCTTGTAAACAGCTACCAAAGTCAACTCACCTGCAAACAGTGTGCCAGGTTACAAAAGGCATCAGGGAAGTCCGTCTTTAGCTTCAGGGCTGTTTTGTAAGAGGCAATAGCTTCTGGGATGTTGCCAGAGTCCTGCAATAAAGCCAGGAACACACGGATATCTCAGAGGTCACTACTGTGCGTGCGTCAGCTATTTTATTAAAGCAAATCAACAAAAATCATTTTCTAGAACAAATTCCACTAACATTACCTACTCTTTCACACAGTGCAAAAGAATAATTTGTGGTCAATACCTCTCACAGTTTAAGAGTGTACATCTCCCCCAGTCTAATATAGCAGGTCTCCACAACCTAATACTGTACGTCTCCCACAGTCTTATTACATTGTACATCTACCACAGCCTAATGCTGTACATCTCCCATAGTTTAATATTACAGGTCTCCACAGTCTATTACTGTACATCTCCCACAGTCTTACTACCTTGTATGTCTACCACAGCCTAATGCCGTACACCTACCACAGCCTAATGCTGTACATCTCTCATAGTCTAATATTACAGGTCTCCACAGTCTATTACTGTACATTTCCCAGTCTTATTACATTGTATGTCTACCACAGCCTAATGCTGTACACCAACCACAGCCTAATGCTGTACATCTCTCATAGTCTAATATTACAGGTCTCCACAGTCTATTACTGTACATCTCCCAGTCTTATTACATTGTATGTCTACCACAGCCTAATGCTATACACCAACCACAGCCTAATGCTGTACATCTCTCATAGTCTAATACTGTAAGTCTCCACAGTCTGCATGTCTCCAGTCTAATATTGTAGGTCCCCCCCCCCCCCCCCCCAGCCTAATACTGTAGGTCTCCCCCAGCCTAATACTGTAGGTCTCCCCCAGCCTAATACTGTCTCCCCCAGCCTAATACTGTAGGTCTCCACAGCCTAATACTGTAGGTCTCCCCCAGCCCAATACTGTAGGTCTCCCCCAGCCCAATACTGTAGGTCTCCCCCAGCCCAATACTGTAGGTCTCCCCCAGCGTAATACTGTAGGTCTCCCCCAGCGTAATACTGTAGGTCTCCCCCAGCCCAATACTGTAGGTCTCCACAGCCTAATACTGTAGGTCTTCACAGCCTAATACTGTAGGTCTCCACAGCCTAATACTGTAGGTCTTCACAGCCTAATACTGTAGGTCTCCACAGCCTAATACTGTAGGTCTCCCCCAATCTACAGTTTTATATCCATAGGATTTTCCAGCTGTGCATGCCAAAGAGCGTGGCTTGCAAGGGCAACTAGCTGGAGCTGTGCACACCTTGTGTATAGAGGCCAGGTTGCTGTGGGCATCAGCAAAGGCAGGATTGATCTGAATGGCGCGAGTGTAGCACTGAAGGGCAGACTGAAGATCCTGCATCTCCTTCAGCGTGTTGCCCATGTTGGAGTAAGCATCCGCAAAGGTGGGGGATATACTGTAAACAAAGGTCAAGTTAGTCAGTCAGCCACTGGACTTTAAGTTCCTGTCAACCACACAGGCACACCTCATGACAATCAAACTCTGCCATAAGCAAATGTACATTTCAAAACTGTTCTCACATATATAGCTATCCAAAGAAAGTCAAATCCACAAAACCAATCCCTGGTTTGGACAAGACATAAAGAGCGTGAGAACAAGGCTGAAGAACAAGCAAGGAGGTAAGAAAGGGAATCAAATGATGGTCCTCAGATTCAAGACGGGGAGACATCTGACATCCCCAGCCTCCCTTCAGGGTGAGAGGGGTCAAATGAGCAATCAGTGGCACATGATAATTAGTCAACCTCAGTTTGAAACCAATTATACAAGTTCACAGTGGACAATGGAGGCACGCAAACAGTGACTTTCACAATGTGAAGCTGAAGTACAAAGAATTCATGGGACTTTTGAAATGCTGTTTTCAAGGCGAAAGAATAGTGACTTTGCAACTAGTTTTCAAGTAACTTTTTAATTAGAATGTACAGTTGACTTTTTCACAAGAGCAGCAGTCAAAGTAAAGTCAGACCACTGTTCCAATACTAATTTGTGGGCAAGGCAAAGTGGACAACTTTCTCCATACAGTTTTCACGGAGGAAGACAAAGGCAGGCCATGGTGTTGCAAGCTGGACTGACCTGATAGCCTGCTTGTAGTGTGTAAGGGCATCATGCAGCTTGCCCTGTAGGTGATAGATACTGGCCAAGTTGGAGTGGGCCACTGCAAAGTCCGGATTTACCTGCATACACCATGAATACACTGCAGGGTCAGCACCACACGATGTCATCATCAGCAAGCACGTCAACACGTCATAACACAAACTGTGAAAAAGACCAGCGCATGACATAATTTAACAAACTATGAAAAAGACCAGCCATTTCCCGGTCACTTCACCCTACAAACACGTACACACAAACCATAGTGAGAGCAGGAGGCGACCAGTTTTAATGCGGAAGATAGGAGAAAACCAGTTTTAATGCGGAAGATAGGAGACAACCAGTTTTAATGCGGAAGATAGGAGACAACCAGTTTTATTGTGGAAGACTTGTGTGACTAAGCTGTAAGAGAATTCAAGACCACCAAAATACATCTTAAACCTTCACACAGGTTGCCACACGCAGACTTAGAGAAGAAGAGCACCATGACCATTGCATGCAGCCACTGACCTCCAGAGCCTTCATGTAGAGGGCAACTGCTTCATCCGTGTGCCCTTGTTCTCGCTTGATGTTGGCCAGGTTGTTGAGGGAGTCGGCGTGGTTGGGGTGCAGGGTGAGGGCCTGATTGTAGCACTCTTCAGCCTGGTCCACATGCCCCTTCTCCTTCAGAGCGTTGGCCAGGTTACAGTAGGCATCTGGGAAGTGGGGCTGCAGCTCTATGGCACGTCTGTACATCTGAATGGCTTGGTCAATTTTCCTGAAAGTTCAAAACAGAAAAAACTAAAGTTCAACGCAGCCTGTGGGAAAAGCCAATTTGTATGAATTATAAACAATTCCAGGTCACACCCGTGTCCAGATACATTCAGCTGGACAATCAATATACAGCATATGGAAAGGTCCAGACCACACACATCGGCCACAATATTAACAGCTCAATTCATCAAAACAAAAAGCAGCCCTGTCAGTGCCCCTACCCCCTTTTACCCAACACGGATGCACATCAGTGCCCCTACCCTCTTTTACCCAACACGGATGCACATCAGTGCCCCTACCCTCTTTTACCCAACACGGATGCACATCAGTGCCCCTACCCTCTTTTACCCAACATGGATACATCTGTCAGTGCCCCTACCCTCTTTTACCCAACATGGATGCATCTGTCAGTGACCCTACCCCTTTTTACCCAACCTGGATGCCCCTGTCAGTGACCCTACCCTCTTTTACCCAACATGGATGCATCTGTCAGTGCCCCTACCCTCTTTTACCCAACATGGATGCATCTGTCAGTGCCCCTACCCTCTTTTACCCAACATGGATGTATCTGTCAGTGCCCCTACCCTCTTTTACCCAACATGGATGCATCTGTCAGTGCCCCTACCCTCTTTTACCCAACATGGATGCATCTGTCAGTGCCCCTACCCTCTTTTACCCAACATGGATGCATCTGTCAGTGCCCCTACCCTCTTTTACCCAACATGGATGCATCTGTCAGTGCCCCTACCCTCTTTTACCCAACATGGATGCATTTGTCAGTGCCCCAACCCTCTTTTACCCAACCTTGATGCATCTGTCAGTGCCCCTACCCTCTTTTACCCAACCTTGATGCATCTGTCAGTGCCCCTACCCTCTTTTACCCAACATGGATGCATCTGTCAGTGCCCCTACCCTCTTTTACCCAACATGGATGCATCTGTCAGTGCCCCTACCCTCTTTTACCCAACATGGATGCATCTGTCAGTGCCCCTACCCTCTTTTACCCAACATGGATGCATCTGTCAGTGCCCCTACCCTCTTTTACCCAACATGGATGCATTTGTCAGTGCCCCAACCCTCTTTTACCCAACCTTGATGCATCTGTCAGTGCCCCTACCCTCTTTTACCCAACATGGATGCATCTGTCAGTGCCCCTACCCTCTTTTACCCAACATGGATGCATCTGTCAGTGCCCCTACCCTCTTTTACCCAACATGGATGCATCTGTCAGTGCCCCTACCCTCTTTTACCCAACATGGATGCATCTGTCAGTGCCCCTACCCTCTTTTACCCAACATGGATGCATCTGTCAGTGCCCCTACCCTCTTTTACCCAACATGGATGCATCTGTCAGTGCCCCTACCCTTTTTTACCCAACAGATGTGATTGTTTGCAACAAATACTGTAAAAATGTAATATCATTTTGTTGTTTGGTTTCAAAAGTCAAGCTTTTAAATTTTAAGTTATGTTGAGATTTGCACTCACATTTTCACTGTCGCTCATTTTTTCTAAACCAGTATATCAGTTTGTAAAGATACTCATACCAAATGAACCAGAAGTCAACTTTGTTACAGGGCATGGGGTGGTGGTGGTATAATTTCATGCAGATTCTGTATGTACTCATCAATCCAAAACCACATTACATCATTATTATATTTAGATATGAGATCACAAGAAATGCATGCTAACCACAAACAATTTAGTTTGCAATTGGAATAACCAGAGTTTGCTCTTTTTGCGGGAGGTTTGGTTTCATTTATAGTAATTTTCCTCACACATATATTTTGAATACATTTCATGCAAGATGGGCAGCAAATGGCGATGAAGATTGAGTTAATATAAATATTTCACATACTCGCATCCATTTTCAACATGCACAAAACAATATGTATTTTTTTAAAATAATTTTCTAATGACATGAGTTGAACTGATTTTAATAGTCCACCAAAATAACCAAGCTAATATACTGTTGTTGATTCTTGTTTTTAATAACCAATTCCCTACAACACTGCAAAGTCACAAAAGAACATGAACATACGACATAACAGCGATGTTAGTAAACAAGTGGCACTTTTTCCTAATCTTTCTGGGAATGAGGCTTGTGAATAGTGAGAACACTATGGTGCAATAAGAGTTATTTGCTTTGCCTGCTGGCAATGCTTAGGGATGACTTTAGCAATTGCACACTAACATCATGCAGGCACCAAGTCTGCACAGCAAGGTGGGACAGGCACCAAGTCTGCACATCAAGGTGGGACAGGCACCATGTCTGCACAGCAAGGTGGGACAGGCACCAAGTCTGGACAGCAAGGTGGGACAGGCACCATGTCTGGACAGCAAGGTGGGACAGGCACCAAGTCTGGACAGCAAGGTGGGACAGGCACCAAGTCTGCACATCAAGGTGGGACAGGCACCATGTCTGCACAGCAAGGTGGGACAGGCACCATGTCTGCACAGCAAGGTGGGACAGGCACCATGTCTGCACAGCAAGGTGGGACAGGCACCAAGTCTGGACAGCAAGGTGGGACAGGCACCATGTCTGGACAGCAAGGTGGGACAGGCACCATGTCTGGACAGCAAGGTGGGACAGGCACCAAGTCTGCACAGCAAGGTGGGACAGGCACCATGTCTGCACAGCAAGGTGGGACAGGCACCAAGTCTGCATAAGCACTGAGGTGGATCCCCAAAAGCAAGATAAAAGTCCCTCAAAGTGTCCTGGCTGGAACTATCATAGTTGCCTTTATACTGGATTGTAGTGCAGTGCATTCAACTACTAAGCCATGACTCCTTACCCCTGTTCATAGTAGACGCAGGCCAGGTTTCCATGGACTGTTGAATTGTTCGGACTGAGCAACAAAGCTCTCAGGTATGCATCCACAGACCTACCACACAAACAGGAAAGTGTCAATGCAAATGGACATTACACCTCCTCTAAACTTTGAAAGCATTCTTTACCAACAATAAGTTCAACAACCCAGGCATGAACAAAGCAAAATCCAACAGAAACTCTCCCATATCATCAGGATGATCAAAGTCTTCCAAGTCCTCAGAGATCAAGAAAGACTGTGATGTCCTCAGAGTGCAACAAAGGCTGCAACATCCTCAGAGCACCAGACAGACATAATGAAGACTGAAGTCCTCAGAGACCAACAGAGACTATGAGGTCCTCAGAGACCAACAGAGACTATGAGGTCCTCAGAGACCAACAAAGACTATGAGGTCCTCAGAGACCAATAAAGTTATCACAGACCCACAAAGGTGAGTGTGAGGTCCTTAGAGACCAACAAAGACTATGAAGTTCTTAAAGACCAACAAAGTCTGTGAGATCCTCAGAAACCAACAAAGACTATGAAATCCCCAGAGACAAGGACTATGAAGTCCTCAGAGACCAACAAAGACTATGAAATCCCCAGAGACAAGGACTGTAAAGTCCTCAGAGACCAACAAAGACTATGAAATCCCCAGAGACAAGGACTGTAAAGTCCTCAGAGACCAACAAAGAGTATGAAATCCCCAGAGACAAGGACTGTAAAGTCCTCAGAGACCAACAAAGAGTATGAAATCCCCAGAGACAAGGACTATGAAGTCCACAGAGACCAACAAAGACTATGAAATCCTAATTTGTTGTTTCTTAGTACCTGTTGATCCCTGGAAGGAAACCTGGGATGCCACACCTGGGTAAGGCTACAGTAGCTACAAGAGCAGTGCTACCCATTTCTACCAGTGTGTGCAGCATTTTCCCGTGTCTAACCAATGGTATGGTGCCCCTTCTGTGTTACTAGGGGTATAGTAACTAGCAAGTCCTCAGAAAGCAACAAAGACTGGTGTCCTCAGAGAGCAAGGAAGATTTTGAAATCATCAAAATGCAGCAGTCTCCAATTCCAAATACCATGAGAAAACAGTAAGATGAATTCTTATCCACCATTTTGATGAACAAAATACCTGATTTTCTTCCAATATTATACAAAATCCTAAAGCAACTAGGAAATTTACTAATGTATCAACAGAAAATCTTACCTGTCAAATATTCTTGCTTCTTTCAGAACATTTCCCAAGTTGATGTATGCATCCAAGAAGTTGGGATCAATTCCAACAGCCTGCAAATCCATAACAAATAGTTAGGCTGACCAGAAACCCCCCCACCTTTTGGTTTTTACACACATCTCCACTGATGATCGCCTCACTAGTAGCAGAAGCTGCCAAGCAGGGATTAGGCCCAAATAAGAAAAAATCAACACTGGAACCCAAGAGATGGAAAATACCTCTCAGAAGAAGGGAAAAAAAAAAAGAAAAAAAGTTTGAGATCACAGGGTGTGTGTGTGTTTGTACCTGCATGTCAACTGTCCACTGTGACATTGTGTACAGGACCAAAGCCATTTCACCCCCACTGTGACACTTTGTACAGGACTAGGGACTAAAGCCATTTTACCCCCACTGTGTACAGGACTAAAGTCCTTTCACCCACACTGTGACACTGTGTACAGGACTAAAGTCCTTTCACCCCCACTGTGACACTGTACAGGACTAAAGTCCTTTCACCCACACTGTGTACAGGACTAATGTCCTTTCACCCACACTGTGTACAGGACTAAAGCCCTTTCACCCCCACTGTGACACTGTGTACAGGACTGAAGTCATTTTACCCCCACTGTGACACTGTGTACAGGATTCAAATCATTTTACCTCCACTGTGTACAGGACTGAAGTCATTCCACCCCCACTGTGACACTGCGTACAAGTCCTTTCACCCGCACTGTGACACTGTGTACAGGACTAAAGTCCTTTCACCCCCACTGTGTACAGGACTAAAGTCCTTTCTCCCCCACTGTGTACAGGACTAAAGTCCTTTCACCCCCACTGTGACACTTTGTACAGGACTAAAGTCCTTTCACCCCAACTGTGACACTGTGTACAGGACTAAAGTCCTTTCACCCCCACTGTGTACTGGACTGAAAGGACAAGTCAAAGGTTAGGGGTGATTTTTGACACGATTTCCGTTATAGCTCAATAAGAACGATGATGTAGGTGAAACTGTTATCTGAGGGTTATAAATGCAGGAAAAAAGGCATTTTCTGTCGTACTGAAAGTGTTGCCATGATGACCAAATCACATGACCATATGCCTACTACGTCACTCTGGGGAGTCCCTGCAAAATGGCCAACTTGAGCTCTGAAGACGAAACTGATACTTTGCCTGAGAGACCCACAAGGATACAGCCATATCAGTTTGAGCCTGTCAGGCAGGATTTTGAAAGAGTACCAGAACATCGTGTCAGCTTCAACATGTGGTATTCCATGGGGTTTGCAAAATCGCACTCACTGAAGTGCTCGCTACACAAATGGGCGTGATGCAGTGCAGCAAGAAAGTCAGCTCGTTTGAATTGTATAAACTTAATCCACTTTCACCTCACTGCGGGTCGATTGGGTGGGTGCTCGTGCATTGTTATACCTGGGGTCGTCTGCGAATTGTTACAGTTCGCGGCAACACAGTAGGCTGGCATAGTTAACTTTTTTGTCAACCACACGCATACACAGTTTACTGAAGGATCTAACATGGCAACTGCACTGACTCCCCAGACTGATGTCACTTCCGGGGAAGCCTACAGAAAATAAAATTGATTAAAAACCCAATTAAATTTATTTATTTCATTAAATCTGAAACTAGTGACTCATTTGTCAATCATTTCGATGGTCATTTTGCATACTTAAAAACCTTGACTTTTACTTAAAGTAATTTCCCCCCGCTGTGACATTGTGTATGGCATTGAAGTCACTTTACAATACAATTAAATAAAATTAATGCTTTGAACATGGGTTTAAAAGTCTTGGGTTCAAATCCCATCAGCCCTGGGAGTGCTATGGGCCCAGTGGGAAGGCTGGGACCACGCAGCTGAACTTCATCCACTTCACAGATGCATCTTTGAGAGTGTTGTTCCAACTACTTGTTCCAAATACTTGACCAACACTGCAGGTACCGCAGTTCCCACACCTGGTTAACACTGGGATACTTACAACACTACTCCACGCCTGGTTAACACTGGGATAATTACAACACTGCTGAACACACTGAAGCGATTCAGCAGCAGCCAAATGTCTCCTTGGGATGGTTGCCCACCTATGATCTGCTTCCACCTCATGCAGACCTCTGAGGGCAGGGCAGCGATACAGAATAAGCCCTGGATGAGGCTGGGGGAAGTGATGCTGGGACAAAGAGTGCAAGAGCAGTGGCTCTGAGATGATAGGAATGTCATCAGGACAGCAACATACGCATTGGTGCAAACGACCAATACTTCTGCTCATCATTCCATCTGTAACCTGCTTAGAAAGGAGCTATGTGTAGGAGAATAGTTTTTAGGGTTTACCCCCTGCACTGATTTTTTCCAAAATACGCAGTCTGTATCCGGATGTATGTGGACAGCCAGTCATAGGTTATAGCTTCTGCTCATACACCAATGATATACATGCTCACCTTTTCAAAGTGGTGGATGGCCAGCCATATTTCTCCCTGGGCATTGAAGACACATCCCAAGTTGCTCCAAGCCACAGCAAAGTTGGGGCAAGTCTCTATGGCTTTCAGGTAGCATGCCTGCAATGGGACAGGGGTGGGGAGGGGCCGAAAACCAAGGCCTGTTAGCAACACGAAGAGCGATGACCATGACGCACTGCGCTGGTTTTTGTTACACCATATTTTTCAGACTACAAGGCAATACTTTTTTCCCTCAACTTTCCTCCCTGCACACTCAAGCTGGTAGCACCTATCAGTGATTAAAACTTGGCACACGCACATTTTCAAAGGCCTGGGTGATGAACAGCTGCTAGTCAAAACAAAAATGCAAGCCTTAGCCATCTTATCTTTTCAATTGACCGCTGACAGATCACACAAAACATACTGACTGGAATGATTGCAAGACAAACTGTTTACCTGCTGTAGTTAACTGTAGTGTGAAAATCATGACCATGAAACCAAAGCCCATGCCAACAATACCAGTTACCACAGTCATCATGAACATTAGATTCCCGACTAACTTTATCTGAAGTCCACCAGGCCAGAAAATGGTTCATTAGTACCACTTTATGTGCTTCCTGCATGATGTTCAAGGCATATTTCTTGTGCTGACCGTCTCCAATGTTCTGACCACTGTCGGTGTTCACAATAATCACCGGTTATGATGCCTCCTTTGGACCGTATTTGTTGACTTTCTCCATTTGTGGTAAAGACTGGGTGATGCATGTGATATTTGGGAGTACCTTGTAGTCAGAAAATCATGGCAAGTTTTAAAACTAAAGCTCTGCGCAGAAATTCTATGCATAACCTGAGCGCTCCCTATCCTCAAACTTATTTAATCTTGCCCTTTTAGTTTAGTGACATTCATTCTGTAGAAACCAAGTGCACACATTGTGGGTCCACTGCCCTTCTCAAAAAAAGTCACTCACTTCCAGCAATGAAGTTTTTGACTGACAACTCCTCTGTTCTGACTGGAGACGTTCTCTCTTGGTCACCCTGCCTCTATTTCATCAAGTCTCTTTTTTTCAACAAAGACAGTTACCACTGTGTGTACCAAATCTTTACAGACTGATGGGAAAATCTGCTACCATTTCGCATCACAAAAAAAGAAGGAAAAAAAAAGAAGAAAGAAATATGAACACTAGTAGTTGGTTTGAATAATTATCATTAAAAAAAATACAGATCACAAACATCTGTTAAACTACAGATGCAGTGATGTGACACGCAAAATCAAGTTATACGCATTTCCAAATGGTAAGGTAAATGAATAGAAATCTAAAAGGGCAAGAAAGACTCAACCTTCAGTTGCATTAACTACGCGCATGACGCTCTAAACAAAAAGCGCAGGGACACTAAGACGCACAAGTACATCAAAACCTGTCCAAACCTTTGCAAAACCAGTCAGCAGCAAAAACAAGTTTGCAAAAATTTGATCTTCACCTAAGCTCTCAAGGCAGTAACCAAACACACACAGAAGTTAATGTTTTCAACATCGTTGTCTTCCACCACAAAAAGCATGTGGGGAAAATACCAACTACTGGACGCTTGACCACCACACAAGTTGAGATGAACACAGCTCAAGAATGCTGAATACATACACAGTTTTTATTTTTTAAAGAAAGGGATGGGGAGCAACAACAACAAAAGAAAGGGCAAACAAACGAACAAAACACGAGACTAAAATAATAAAAATCAACCATTCATGTAGCTGCCTTGATGCAATTTACTATAACCCTTATGACGGGTTTCACTTTAAAGACGTTGACTAGTAGCAACAGTATGTGTAGTGCACCAATACTGCTTTGGCCGATTAAGCACACATCTCTGCACGCACAACTCCAATCACTGATTTCAGCCTTTTGGTCTATCATCAGTTTATTTTCAGATGACCAATTCTCTTACTGGTCTTTGTGAATGCAAAACTGTAGAACCTGTACCATGTTTCAGTATCATGGCTATCCTATTTTAGCTGCATCTGGCAACATTCCCCCTTGATTCACAATGTTGATTTTTTTCAATTTGTCTTACCTGAAGAATGGATGTGTTTAAGCTGACTCTGTAGCTACCTGTCTGACCACAGGAAGAGTACCAGATGCTATGAGGTTACCAGGTCAGTATGGTCTTCCAGTGGTCAAAGTTGGCCAACTTGGAGGGTTTAACAGCTTGATAGCAACCAGCTAAACATGCTCTTCTCACTGGTCTATGCTGACCAACTTTTAAGGTGGAATAGCTTGACAGCGCTGATACCATACAGCTAATGATCTTCCCAGTGGTCTATGTTGACCAATTTTCAGGTTCAACAGGTTCACAGCACTGACAATGAACAGCTCAATGTGGTCTTCTCAATGGTCCATACTGACCAGTTTTCAGACTCAACAGGTTGACAGCAACCAGCTGAGTATGGGCTTCCCAGTGGTCTATGTTAACCAACTTTTTGTGCTCAACAGGTTGACAGCATTGATAACAGCCAAAAGGAGGCTACTGGTGCACTATGCATACACATCTTGGTTACACTACTACACATTGTTAACCAGTTTCAAACACGGCTAGAAAACTCTTTATGGAAACCATACAGTGGGCCCCTGAAAAAAAGACCACCCTCATGAAGCCAAGAGACCAGCTGTTTGAGCACTCCGCCTTTTCTGCGAAACTTCACTTCCATGTACAGGTCAAAAACTTGAGTTCAGGGTGGTCTTGAAGAGAGGTTCCACTGTACAGGAAAGTAAAGAGGGGACTAGAATCCCTATGAGAAACCAAACAAGGTCATCTAGGACAGGCGTTGATGTACTTCTACCTGAAACACAGAAAGGGCCAGGGTCAGCAAAAAGAACTGCACTCCATCACTACGCGCCCAATATACGCAAAGCGCTTGCTGCAGAATGCTACGCTTGGCGTCATACGATACCTCCTGATGGGACAGCCCACAGTGAAGTCATAGGCTTCAGCTCACAAGCGTTCAGTCAGGACTCCCAGTGGGCTAGACCACTTATCCATTTATTGGCACATCAGCAACCCTAAAATCTCGTAAATAGAAAAGACTTGTTAATACATCTCGACCAATATCATTATCATCCTCACACTGTTAGGCAAAAAGGCCTGATGCCCCTTCCTACTTATTTGAAACTACAGTATCATGGTCACCTATTTCTAATCAAACAGTTTACAATTTTCAAAGCATTCCCAAAAGGTAACAAGGACAGAAGGCAACTCTCAGCACAATTCAGCATTCAGATGTTATCAATGATGACAACTGCTAAAGAGAATAGAAAAAATGCCAAATGAACACTTTCATATCACTGTTCACTCACTTCCAGTATTGAAGAGTAAATGTTGCAAATCAGTTCCATCTGGCATATATAGTTGTCGGCAAAATATTCCAGAAGAAATAAGTATCTTTGTTATGCACAAAGTGTTTTCAAAAGCTACAGATCTTCACAAACAGTAGCATATCAACAAAAATTCAAGACTGCCTCTGTGTGCACAAAGCTGCCTTCAGATGCCAAATCTGGAAAACTTCAATAGTCTATTAATCCCAGCTGTAAAATTAACCCAAATTCTTCCAGCACATAAGAATAAAGAAAAGAAAAGCAGCTTTTCAAAAAATTATTGAAAAAAAAACTAAGGAAAAACTTGAAAAGGAAATAAGTTCATACCCTCAAGTTAAATATAGGACAGTATGCCACATATCACAAGTCTTTCCTTTTTCCGTTACATTTTGTTTTTTAAACTTTTTTCTTTTTCTTCAACATATTGTTGGAAGAATTTGTTCCACATCTTTAACACCTGCATTAGCACCAACTGACCTTCATACAATGACAGAAGTGTTGCTACAGTGAGGTAAAGTCCTGCACAACTGAATGTAACATTTTTGTCACAGAGATGCTTTAGTTCCTGACAATTACGACCCAACCCCTGCCTCTCACAACTTGGGTCAGTCCAATTCTTCATTTACCACCTTGTTTCCCCTCCACCTTTAGTCCAGAGAAGCTAGCCAAGAAGACGGACTAAAGTCTCTATGCCAAACTTTACCTCACTGTAGCAGCAGCTTCTGGGAACTGCAAATAGACGAGCTAAAAGAGACATTAGAATGGTTGGGAACGCTTTGACATACCAAACTGTCCAGCACCTAAACACAGTGAAAGCTTGGCACCACAGGCCAATATGAAAAGGGTGATGATACCACAAGATGACAGCGTTGCAAGTGCAAAGTTGCCACCACTGCATACCTTGGCCTCGTCCAGACGCCCCAAGGCCTTCAGCAGATTCCCCAAATCACTTCGGGCTGTATACAGGTCCTGCACACACATGAATACATGCTTTAATAATAACTCCAGAAGAAGTGTGTTTCCACACTGAGACTGCAGTGAAACAAAAAGAGAACTGAGCAGTTCATAGTGAAGTTGATGGTCCCTGCATTTGCGAACATCTTCATTCACTCATTTCATTTCCCATACCATGATACATGAAAACATGATCAATAAGACCGAACAATCTCACTTTAACTTTAAGCTGAACAGTCCAAGAACCACATTAAGTTTTCACACTCCATACCAAACTCCAAGCACTGGTTTATGACATCCTTCCTTCAACCACTGCCGTATTTAGTTACGCCATAAGGTCCAGAAAACTGTCTAATGAGCAGTTTCCTGTTGGTGCTCAAACAGGAGTAAGTTTGTTACAAACAAATAAAACAAGGTGTGTCATTTATAACCACCAACAAAGTTTACACCACCACAAATAAAACCACAATCATTTGAATTGAGACGGAACTCTTCTTTTTTTTTAACCCGGGGTGAATGCGTCTCATGTTTATGTGCGTGCTTTGGCACTAGGTTGCTTCTACAGTCTTATCAGTACCCAAACCTTTCGGAGGGCGCTGACCGCATTGCTGGACAGATGGAGGTAAAGAGTGCCCCTTCAGTGGCGTAACTAAATCTGGCAGACTTTGGAGGAAGGTGCCGGAAAGTGGTGCTTGGAGTGTGACTCCATACATGTTCTCACTAAGGTACTAACAACTCACAAAAAGCACACTGCTGCGTTTTTTGTTCTATAAATACATAAACAGAACTTACAAAATATGAACCTGATAAATAAAAACTGTGAGAAAATAACAGGGCTTGATATTAATTTTATTTCCTACTCACCCAGTAGGACAAGCAGAAGAAAAACATAATCCCTAGCACTAGTTTTTGCTAACTGTTTCTTGATGTTACAGTTAGAGATCTGCCCAAACCTTCCACTATACACACTAACACACACACACATGCAAAAAAAATCACAACCAACAACAAAGTAAACCAACTGTCCACTGTTTTACATCTGTTCTGGGAATTCATGCTGTCTACTGTAGTAATTTGCTGTTGCTGTTTTAATGTTTTTATTTGCCGTTCACTTATTATCAATCTTTATTCACACTAACTGTTTAGACTGTTCTTATTCAGTCTCAGACTGGGAAAGCAACATTTTCAAATATCATGTACATAACATGGTATCTAAAACAGCTTATGACTCGCAATGAATATGAGTATACACTCTGAATATGAGTCATGAATATATAGAAACCAAATAGAATGAAGTGAGAAGTACTGAAGTTTGACTCTGAGATGGAAAAAAAATTGTACTCAGTTATGTAGTTCTCCTGATTATGTGATTTGCAGAAACACGTCTCAGTTTATCCTGGTATTAAGTAATGAGTTCTAGACCTCATGGGGTTATATTTAACAAATCAACTCCATATAATTATATAGCTATGTTTGGACACAAATGGAAAACAAGTGCTAAATAATTGGCAGTACAGTATGTATTTATAACTCTAACCCTAACATACACACAACATATTGTGTAACAAATCTCACTACCAATACCATACAAAATTGAACCAGGCTGACTTCAAAACAAAAGAGTTGCCTCCTTTTTTAAAGGTAAAAGTGTTAAAAAAGAAAGATTAAAGTCTCAGCCACACTGAGTGGTGTAGATCTGTGCAGGTCTCCTGTTAAACTGCACATGTAAATGTGGGGAAATGGTAGTCAACAACTTGACTCAGAATGAGAGTGCAGCCATCTGATCTTGAACTGTCAAGGCAGCTCAATGGCAGGGGTTACAATCATGCTAAATTGAAAGAACCTAGGGAAATAATGTCCAGGGGAAACCTAAAGCAAAATAATGCTGCAGTTCTCGCAGTGATTATTTGCCCATACACCAGTAGTAGCAATCTGCATTCCCTAGTCATATTTGTACCACATTTTCACAACTGTTTCAAGCCACCTAGACCTTTTCCAGGTTTCTCTTCACTATAGTTGTGAAATGTCATTTTCCCCAATCATTCCAGGACTGAAAAAAGCATGCCTCAGATTTTACAAACTTTCCCAAATTTTTAAAGACTGCATGAATCCTAAAGAGCTAAAGAAATCAGCAAACATTGCAGTCAAGTGATAAGCTGCTGTGAATAGCCACACCATGTTTTGGTAGTAGTTTTGTTTGGTGTTTGTGTGTATGTGCGTGCTCTGTCTCTCTCATACACACATCACATAAATCTGAAAACTCTTTTTTTTTTTTTTTTTTTTACAAAGAGAGTATGTTCAGGGGATGCAACTCTTTTTGCTGGCTTCAACATTTTTTGCCATTGAACAGTCTCTATTAAGGCCGGATACGGTAGTGCAAATTTGACCCAAAAAGTTTTTTGTCACTTTTTTTTTTTCCTGCACATACGTCTCTTTGACACCTATTAAACACATTTTCAGCCATGTTTTGCATGAAAATTGTTTTTAATGCCTTCAACTGTGCCAATAAAGAGTGCTTATCAAAGTTTGTCGCGTTGTTTTGAATTTATTTTGGGGAAAAAAGCACATTGTTTGACCCTTGCCGACGGCCCCAAGTCGAGCGAAAAGTAGGTCAAGTTTGGTATCGTTGGAAAGGTCGACCTCTCTTCTTTGTTCCAAGTTCGTCGTCATAATCGCCGAGACCGACCATAAATAGATTTCCCGCCGTTTCCGACCCTTGATTTTCAACGGAAATCTCCTTATATGGAGTAGTGACCAGCATGACATCATTGGATTCTGAAATTGACCAATCAGAAATCAGAACCAAGACTCCGGCCACGCTCGGCTGTACTCGGCCTTCCCACAATGCACTGCACTCGATTTCCGTTTTGGTGATAATTTGTCAACAAATCTGACCAGCTCAATCGATTCACGAAGTATTTCTGCAAATATTCCCTAAAGTTACACTTTTTTCCCGAAACTGTGTATTGCCATCAATACCAGAGATGCCACGGAAGCAAAATAAGCGGACTCATGACAAAGTGCTTTTATATCGAACGGCGAAAGCTGAGAAGAAAGTGAGGGTGAATGACCGTGAAGACACGCTGTGTGAACCGAAAGTGGTGGGGTGCCTCTCGGGTGAATTTTTTTTTTGGAGATGATGGGAGCTGCAGATCGTGTTGCAGATGGAATGGAACAATCTTGGATTACTGCTCATGTGTTCCAGTTGACTTGTTTGCTGACTGACGTTTCGTGCCCAACTTGTGGAGAAACCGGACTGTATATTTCAGTGTGTGAGGGATCGGATCAGTGGGCTCGATTCGCATCAAAGCTAGCTTTGACTTGCGATCTTTGCGAGTACAAGAAATTTTAAATGTCGTCTCCACGAACGCAGTTCAGTGACAAGAAGAACGTAGCGTATGAAGTCAACCCAAGAATGGTTGTATTTAGCCACGAAAGCAGTATTGGAGACAATCAAGTGATCATGATGTTGGGAATACAAGCACACGGTGATGATGACTTTGTTCCATCGTTTTCTGTTACTTTACTTTTTGTTGCATATTTTCAGCTTAAAATTCCTAAGGCTCTGGTTGTAATAAAGATACAGCTTTGAAACTTGACATGGTGTTGCTCTATACATTTATCTTGATTCATACAGAAGGTTTTATTGATAAAGTGAAAATTGTTGTATTTATGTAACATGGAATATATAAAAATCACTGAATTTTCCAGATGTTTATGTAAAATATTTGTAAAAAGTCAAAAATGAAGATATCCATAAAACCTTCTGTATGAAGTTTGATATTGTGTTCTTAATTAAAGTTCAAAAGGCAGTTTTGTTCTATGTGCATTATCTTTGGAGGAGTAGGGATTTTAAAAAAGGTTGTTTGGCGGCCATCTTTGATTGTTTCCATGGCAACAGGTGTCGAAAACAACATATAATTATACTTTTTTAAACTTACAATGTAAGGTCTTTCAAATGACCCTAAATGCAAAATCTTGATTTGACAAAGAAAAAAAATCAATTTGCACTACCATATCCCCCCTTAAGGGGAGACTGGCCAGTTCTTTTACTTTTTGTTTGTTTAAAGTTGTTATGCATTTTAAATTGATTATTATAGTACAAAAATCAGAATAAATGGTATAAAAAGTTGTTCTCACTATCTGCAGCTTTCCATTCGGCAAAAAAATCCATGGTATGTGTGAAATTCAGTAAAATATCACCCCCATTAGGAAGAAAATATCTCAACATTGACATCACTTTCATTACATTCTATTCTTTTATTGTGATCTGTGGGTTGTATTCTATGAATCTATTTGCCATTTTTCTTGTAAACGTTCTTGATCAAAAAATATGGACCACCAACTGAGGTTACCATAAAAAATTAGGGTGACACATACAAATTTAATTTTCAAAACCATCTTAAAAATTTATTATGCCATAGAATAAGAAATCCTCAAATAAAATCCTAGAGCATTCAATTCTCTCCACAGACAATGTTTGTTTATTGTAATAGCTTCAGGTTTGGCGGAGATATCATGTTCCTCCCAACATCACCATAGCCAATAAACGCCGAAATGAGAAAAACGTGAATAAAGATTTGCCATCCAAAAAACATCGGTACGATAAAGAAAAATGCATTGAAACTTGTTTCTATAGTCTATGGGTTTGTGTAATGTTTGAATGAAAGTAAACTTGCAATGATCAACTGCCGATGATGATTCTCTCAGCGAGAGTTGTTGGAAACCATCACCGAAGCACTAGAATGTGCCAGTCCATCCGCTGTAGCAAAATGCTTGACAGCTTCGCCAGTTGTCGAACTACTTTCCTTAGCCTTCGTTCTTTTTTATCGGCCAGTCCTTGCATATGCTGCTTCCTTTTCCTGGTGGATTTACCAACGTTTGCTTCAGCAATAGTCTTACGCTTCTTTGAAGGCATAATTATCGCATCAAAAATCAGTTTTGTAGCTCAGGAGATTTGCAAACGTATGTTCGATTTGTTGTCTGCAACAAACAGGAAGTGACTAGTTTGACAGGAAGTGGCTTGTTCGGGAATGTCCGTGAACTCTTATTTGCGAACTACGCATGCGCAGCAGCACCGATGACTATATAATGAGGTCACTCTTTGAAATCTGACCAATGAGAAACGACTCGATCCAAATTAGGAAGTTTCCGTTGGAATACCCTTCCCGCCTTTTCAAACCCTTTGTGCCTTCATCAGTGGAAGTTCCCACTGGGTCATGATGTCATTTTGAAGGTTAGAAGCTACTGAGCATTTTGATAGGCAACATGTGCTGAGTTTTGGGTAGAAAGTCCCTGTAACCAAGGGATGAAATGGAGTGTCTTTTCAGTGAAATGATCGGCCACAGGACAAAAACAAACACACTAAGGTTCAAAGAATGTTTTCATTTGCATAAAAATCAAACATATATCATAAAAATACTGACTTAGATGAAAAGTAGGCATGTTTAGGAACCCAAACCTGGAAAAAAACAAAAACCTGTTCTGGAACATTTTGGGACCAAAATTTGACTGGCCAGTCTCCCCTTAAGTATTATTCAATATTTGTGGTTATCCTGTCAAGACTAAGCATTAACATAACCACACGGCATCAGGACAGGCCTGATGAACACTAAAACAGTTGCAGCCTTACTGGTTTGACTTGCAAAGTAGTGATGTATGCCTGCACTGCTTGTTCCATGTCCCCAGCTGCAACCAAAGCAGCAGCCAAGTTGATGTAGCCATCAGTGAAGTCTGGTTTCAAGGACACAGCCTGGCGATAATTTTGTAAGGCCTCCTGCAACTGGCCACGCTCCTTCTTCACATTGCCCAGGTTGGAGTAGGCTTCTGCCAAGCGGGGGTTATGGCTGATAGCCAACTTGCTAAAATAAGCAGATCTGAAAGAAGAAACCAGTGATGTAACTTCCATAATCCACAGCCAAAACACTACCGAAATAAAGCATCAAATTTGTTCAGGGTTACCGCTCTCATTGTCTCAATTTCACCATTCTGATCTTCTAGGTTTCAACAATAAAATGTTAACCATATGAATTATGTACTTTACTGAAAAATGAAGGCTATCAAAATTGCCAACAATCAACAATTAGACATACACATACAGTAACTTACACACAATCAACCAAAACCAGCCACCCAGAGTTGAAATGCTCTACTGTACACAAATACATGTCAACGCTGAAATTTAGTGAAACACACAAAATCAGATCATGAACTATTGGTCTGCTGCACTATTTTTAATCTAAAGTGCATAACAAAATACATTTGCATGGCAGCAAATCTGACCTGTGTAGGGCACACATGTAATACATTTTAAACCAAGTTGTTTAATTCTCTTTTTACTCCACACTATCTATTCCCTAACCCCTGTTTTACATTTTCAATAAGCAGCTAGGTTTTTCAGATTCAAATTTTGTGCATGGCATATGCAAATGTGTTAAAGAAAATCCAGAAGGGTCAATAATTTTTGAATTCATGTAAAGCATGCAAAGCAGTGATATGCATTTAACACATGCATTACTAACTTTATGTAATCCCTGATCTGATTCTGAGCTTAAATTATAATCTGAGAAAACAAGGTCTCTAGGTCTCACTTTTCTAACTGGCCAGTCTGGAAATGTATGGAACTGAGCAGAAGTAGAAGACTGGTGTTGTCTGGTTCTATCTGCAGCAAGGCCATACAACTCTTTTCTGCCTGCGAGTAGTTGCCAGTCCTGTAGTCTCTGTAGGCCTGGTCAGCAAGAGCTGCAAATTCAAACAAAATAAAACAATCAACCACATGAAACCAACCTTTAAAACTACTATTCTAACAAACAAAAGTAACATACAATCAGGCTGTCTGTAATAAAAAGGAAATGGGGCTGTTTCTTAATCACAGTAAATGATGATAGGAGAGCCTGATCAACTTCAAATATAAAAGTTGATGAAACTGCTTTCATAAGATACTTTATGGTGTAGTACTAGTATTAATCATTTCTCAATGTGACAATGTTTTTTTAATGTTTTTTTGACAAATCTGATGTATTAATTTTATGTGAAAGATATCCCCATTTTTTAAAGATTTTCTCTCCAGATAAAGAAGTCATAAACCATGCAAAGAATCACAACAGAATTCATAACTTTTCACACAAACAGACTTGGGTAAAAATGCATATAGTGAATTACAAATATCTCCAATGCAATTTTCTATATAAACACAGGTCTGTAGAATCCTGTTTTTTCCCCCTCCCATTAAATTTAAGCAACTGATAAAGTTATTTATAAGCTGCAAGATGGATTTGTTCGATGTCTGCAGGGGTCGCACTGCCCTTTACAGATTTGTGTCAACCGACACGAAACATTACTATTTTCATCACTGGTACTGTAGAAAAAGCGTACAGCATAACCTAAAAAAAAAATTAAAAAAATTAGCACACAAAGTTGAAATGATAGAGCAGGACTGAGTAACTTGAATGTAGGTCACAATCTATACAGTGAGCAAAGGAAAATAGTAAAAAGAAAATCTATCCCTGCACAAAAGAGGTGGAAACATTCAGTAAATTTGCTGCTCACAAAAAGTTTGAATAGGCCACAACATGAAAAGTGACTGCAGCAGATGATGTCAGCAAACCCAGTTCTCATCTACTATTTCCTTTCTTCACCGTCACTGCCTTCCGACTCTTTTTTTGTTCTTGCTTCAGCTGAAAACATGTTGCTTTTACCTGGTCAATGCGTGTGAAGATGTGCTCAGCAGCAAAGTCGGATGACAATATTATCATTGATAAATGATAGAGTAGTAGAAGCATCAAAGCAGCTGATAAAGATCTTGGCACAACAGTAGTCACTAGCTTATATTTGACCAGTGCAACTGTAGTCAGCATAGTAAATGTGACTGAATTTTGGCAAAGGTAGTAATCATGACCTTCCTCATTTTTCTACTGCTTGGCTGCAAAATTGATCTCACAATTCCACAGTGATCTATTCTTCACCCTGGCAGCCAAATTTATTATAACTACCAGTTTTTGTGACAATTACTTTTATACTTGCTTCCTTCACTGATGTGCTGTTTTCCATTGGAACAACCTCAAACGAAACTGAGGCTGTTTCAATAAAAAAAAAGGCTGGTGAAGGAAGAAAATAAACAATTGACGCAAAAGTGGTAATTGCAATCCAGTTTGTCTACCAGTTTGAAGCAAAGATCACTGTGGAATTTTGAGATCCAGGCCACTTTACGACTGACAGTCAGA